>CP139507.1:442172948-442640336 GCA_021014915.2 Artemisia tridentata subsp. tridentata | reverse complement strand
GGGAGACATTTTAAATAGATACGGTTCATCCCAAAAATAGTGTTTTAGGTCTGCGAAAAATTTACTACGCTGAGTATGAGTTAGACCTTTTTGTAACACTCCTCCGACTAAATAATTTGCAAAGTCTGTGAACCATGGAACTTCTTCATTTTCAATTCCCATAAGATTTTCATCGGGAAAATTATCATCAATCTCATCTTCACCGAATTCCTCTAAATTAGGATTCTCTAATCGAGACAAATGATCTGCTGCAACATTTTCCGCACCTTTCTTATTTTGGATTTCTATGTCAAATTCTTGAAGCAATAAAATCCATCGGATAAGACGTGTTTTGGCATCTTGTTTGGCAACAGATATTTAAGAGCTGAATGATCGGTGAATACAATTGTTTTTGACAAAACGAGATAAGAACGAAATTTGTCAAACGCAAAAACTACAACCAAAAGTTCTTTTTCAGTGACCGTGTAGTTTTGTTGAGCACTATTCAAGGTTTTGCTAGCAAAGTAAATAGGACGAAAATGTTTTCCATCACGTTGTCCTAATACTGCTCCAACGGTGATGACGTATAGTCCATACCCGGGTCACGAACCCGATTAGTAAACAATACTAACAGTTAAGCCCACCACATATGGGCCGCAACTGGACTACCAGTTGTGCGACTTGGGTCGACAAGGCCCAAGCCCAAAGTTATTTCCGGATAATATATGGAGTATCTTCTAAATAAAGAGGATATATACCAAATATCTGAGGTCGGCTAACACGCCGAGGAGTAGGGAACACGAAACCTACTAGGATTTCGTGCATATATAAAGGGCATTCCAGCCCTCGGTAGAGGTACGATCTTCAATAAAAACCCTAATCCTTTACTAAACCCTACATTCGATTACTTACTCTCACGCCGGAGGATAATCGGGGGAGACAATCCCTCGATAAGCCTAACGGTGTTTGTTCTCTTTTTCTTAGTGCGCAGGTTCCATCGAGCATTAAGATTCAATTGGTACGAGAATAGAAGTCCTATCAAGGAACGCCCAACTTTTGTATCAACACTGCTCCAACGGCAAAATCACTTGCATCACACATAAGTTCAAATGGCAGTGACCAATTTGGTGAAACCATAATCGGTGCATTTGTTAACTTATCTTTGAGATTTTCGAATGCCTTGATGCATTCTTCATTGAAATAAGAAACTGAATCTTTCTCGAGAAGTTTCGTCATAGGACGAGATATTTTCAAAAAATCTTTGATGAATCTGCGGTAGAATCCCGCATGCCCCAAGAAACTCCTAACGCCTTTGACGTTAGTCGGGGGTGGTAACTTAGCAATAACATCTATTTTTGCTTTGTAAACATTGATTCCCTTGCTAGAAATCTTGTGACCAAGCACAATGACATCTGTCACCATAAAGTGACATTTTTCCCAGTTTAGTACGAGATGAGCTGTTTTGCATCTTTCAAGCATTTTATCAAGATTGGAAAGGCATGACTCGAATGAGTCTCCAAATACCGAGAAATCATCCATGAAAACTTCCATGGAGGTTTCAAGCATATCTTGAAAAATAGCAATCATGCATCTTTGAAATGTTGCTGGTGCGTTACAAAGACCAAAAGGCATACGCCTATACGCATATGTGC
Source organism: Artemisia tridentata subsp. tridentata (assembly GCA_021014915.2). Classification (NCBI taxonomy): domain Eukaryota; kingdom Viridiplantae; phylum Streptophyta; class Magnoliopsida; order Asterales; family Asteraceae; genus Artemisia; species Artemisia tridentata. The sequence goes on along the minus strand of CP139507.1, from coordinate 442,638,705 downwards.
TAAAAAGACACGTGAATGTGGTCTTTTCTTGATCAGCTGGATCAATTGGAATTTGGAAATAACCGGAAAATCCATCGAGAAAATAAAAGAATTTGTTCCCCGCAAGTCTTTCCAACATTTGATCCATGAACGGTAAAGGAAAATGATCCTTCCTGATGGCGTCATTTAATTTGCGATAATCAGTGCATACTCGCCAACCAGTTTTGGTTCTGGTAGGTTCAAGTTCATTACGTTCATTAGTTACAACGGTTGTTCCTCCTTTCTTAGGAACACAGTGAACAGGACTCACCCATGAACTATCCTCAATGGGGTAAATAATACCAGCTTCAAGAAGTTTGATTATTTCCTTCTTAACAACTTCCTTCATGTTTGGGTTGAGTCTTCGTTGTCTTTGAACAACGGGTTTGGAATCGTTTTCAAAATTGATTTTGTGTTTCCAAAAGTTTAGACTTATTCCATGAATGTCAGAAGTTTTCCAAGCGAAAGCTTCTTTATGATTTTTGAGCAAAAAAACAAGACATTCTTTTTCATCGGGGTTGAGTGCTGAAGATATGACAACCGGAAGAAGAGATTTTTCTTCCAAGAATACATATTCCAGATGATCAGGGAGAGGGTTTAAGACGAGATCCGTTGGCGGATCTTCAATTGAGGTTTTGATTCTCATTTCATCATTAAATTTCAACTCCTCAAAGTTGGTTGTTTCTTCCTCAGAAATTTCTTCGGTGTTTATCTGCATAAATTCAGCGAATTCTCTGTCAAGATCTTCATCACTTATTTGTCCAGATGTTTCATGAGTCATAATTCTTTCATCAAGGAACTCATCGAATGTTTCCTCTGTAATTTCATCAATAACATCAATGTATAACAAGTGCCATCATTCGCATGAGAATATTTCATGGCTTGATTAATTGAAAAAGAGATTCTTTCATCTCCAACTCCAAGATTGAGGTCTTTGTTTTTGACTCGAATGATAGCATCGGCTGTGTTTAGGAAAGGTCTTCCTAAGATCAATGGAACTTTGCTATCTTCCTCCATCTCGAGGATCACAAAATCAACGGGAAAAATGTATTGCCCAACTTAAACAAGCATGTTTTCAGCTACTCCAACAGGATATTGGATAGTATGATTTGCTAAACGTATACTCATTCTTGTGGGTTTCAAGGTATCGATCAAAAGCTTCGCATACAATGAGTATGGCATAAGATTGATACTCGCACCGAGATCGGCTAAAGCATTACAAGTGATTGAATTTTCCAAAGTACACGGGATGAGAAAACTTCCAGGATCACCGAGTTTTTTCGGTAGTTTGTTTTCAACAATGGCTGAGCAATCTTCATTCAAGAAGGTAGCAGAAATGTTTTCCATTTTGCTTTTGTTGCTCACAAGTTCTTTCAAAAACTTCCCATAATTGGGCATACCAGCTAGGACATCAACAAGAGGAACGTTGATCCTAACTTCTTTGATTAAGTCAATGAACTTGCCATATTGTTCTTCCATCTTTTCTTTCCTCAAACGTTGAGGATATGGAATTCTTGGTTTATATGCTTTGAGCTGAGGAGTGGGTTTAACGACTGGTGTAGGAATTGGTTCGCTATCTTTTGGTTCGTTATCTTTTGGTTCTTCCTCTGCTTCATCCTTACTATCATCATGAATGATAGTGGTTTTTTGGTTTGGGTTTGGTGGTGGATCATAAGATAGACCACTACGAGTGAATACGGCATTTACACGCTCATTTCTCGTTTGAGGTGGACGATAAGATCCAGATGATGATGGTTTCGGGTTGGATTGAGTATTGCTTGGCAAAGTACCCGATGGTCTTGCAGCAAATTGATCAGAAAGATGAGCAAATTTGGTTTCAAGGTCTTGGATAGAAGCTTGCTGGTTCTTTTGACCTTGTTCGACTTTGCTTTTAAGCATGAAGAACTGATTTTTCATAAATTCATTCATTTGCTTTTGAGCATGCACGAATTCACGCATGGTTTTTTCGAATTCAGATTCTTCATTTTTCGTTTTAGGTATTTGTGATGATTAATGGTTATCATCACGAGACGATGTCTGATGGTTGTTGTCACGAGGTTGGGAACTACGATTATCATCCCTCGGTGGACGATCTTGCCAATCTCTAGAATTTCTACCGTAGTAGTTTCTACGATATCCTCCTCCTCGATATCCTCCATAAACATAATTGGCTTCGGCTTCGGGACCTCCCATGGGTTTGTCATCACACTCGGATGATGAATGGTTTCCACCACAATAGTTGCAACTATCGCGCATTTCTTTGATCTCTTTTTGATACTTCGGAATTTAGAATCAATTTTGGTGGTGAGATCTTTCATCATGTCCATGATTTTGGAATTTTCATTCGTTCCTTCGGCGAATGCATCCTTAGACCAATCGAGCTTAAGAAGTACACGGTCTTCTAGTAAAGTGTAAGCTTCGTTAGGGGTCTTATAAAGGAAAATTCCTCCGGCATCAAGGATACCTTGAGTTGTGTCATCGAGACCATGGTAAAAGATTTGAATGATATTACCACGAGACAAACCATGCCCATGACAACTTCGGAGCATGTTTTTCATTCGAAGCCAAGCTTCGACAAGATTTTCTCCTTCCTTTTGAGTGAAACTACGAATTTCACCTAAGAGACGATCAAACATGGCCGGTGGAAAGAAACGTCCAACAAATGCTTCTCTCATTTGGTTCCAAGTTATGATCACTCCAGGGCTTAATTCGTTATACCAAATTTTCGCTTCTCCGGTGAGAGACAATGGAAAGAGTTTGAGGCGGATTGCGTTAGCATCGGTATTTCCATAACGAAACATGTCACAAATTTCAAGAAAATCGGTGATATGTTTGTGTGGATCGGATCTAACTCGACCATCAAATTGATTGTCTTTAATCATCGAAAGATGATGACTTTTGATAGTAAAGTTATCTCCAAGATTAACGGGAACAATGGCGGTCGCGGGTGTAGGAGCTGCAACCCTATTGGTATCCCACATAGGTTGATCGTCGGCCATTGGAAATGGTAATTCAAGAAAAAGATTAACGATTGGGTGAACTTCGGAAAGATTATCAAATGGAGGGTTAACGATTTTTGGTATTCTTTGATTTGGTGGAACAAACGGGTGTCTCTTTTTGCGAAATAAACTTTCGGGGTTAGACAATTGTGAACTTAATTCTTCGTTAGAAGAACGAGTGGTCATACACGAGAAAAACGAGCCAATCGAAAAAAAGATTAAAAAACTAGAAAGAAAAATTGAAAGAAATTTTTTTGTTTGGAACAGTTTTTGGCGGTTCAAGGGCAAACCGGGCGGCTGGGATGGGTCTGGTTCACAGAAAACAATGAACCGGTCTGGTTGAGAGTTGGACCGGAGGCTGGACTGGGTCTGAAGGTTTGAACCGGGCGGTATGGAGTTGAACCGGCGGTTTGGTGGTTTAAAAAGTTTACCGAGAGTCTGAACCGCGGCGGTTCGGATTTGAACGGGCGGTTTGGGGCTTTTTATGGTTTACTGATAGTTTGAACCGCGTGGTTCAAATTGAACCGCGATTTCCTGAATGAAATTTTCAAAGAACTTTTAAAGTAAAAGCTTTGGAACAAGAACAAAACAAAAAAATTACAAACAAAAACTCCCTAAAACGTGATCAAATCTCCGGCAGCGGCGCCAAAAACTTGATGTGCCCATTTAGAGTGCAAGTTTTAAATTTATAACACGATCAACCAATGATTCAAACGAAACACATACGAGCAAGTATACTCGTCCGTGTGTAGTAAGAGATGAAATGGTAAGTCGAGGTCGTTCACAAGGATTTGTTTAGTTTTTATGTAACATGAGTTGAATATAAAATCGAGCTTTGTTAATGATTCTAATAGCAAGCAAATAATGATGATGATGTAAATTCAATATATTAAAACTACACTTGCCTAGACTAGTTTGCACAATTCCCTTGATATGATTATGACAATGGTTCAAATCGATTATGATCAATAAATTAGATGGTGTTCTAATTTGATTAGTTGATGTACTAATCAACTTGTTTTCAACACTTTCAATCCTCGTCAAGATTTTAAGATGACAAAAACAATATTAAGTTTTGATCAAACAAGACTAACACAATTCAATCACTTGATTCGCTATCGTTTCACAAGTAATTGACAACCACACTTTTAGTTTTCTAAGTTTAACCAAGTTTCCTATGAAATGGTCAATGCATAAGGTAACACCTTCATAGACAAAGGTTTACAATTGATTGAATAACAATGACTCTTTCGACCTATTACACCATTAACAATCAACCAAACTTGATAACTCTTTTGTTTATGAAAACTTCAAAGTACAATTCGATCTTAGTATTAGCTTTTCATAGAATTCGAACCATAGAGTCATAATCAATCAATATTCATGTAACAAACATCATCTAGGCAAGTGCACAAGGCACTTAGCCACTCATGGCAAACAAAGAAATAACCACAGAAAATTTATCACTTGAAAACATGATTAAGAAGTCTTACAAAAGTTGTAATGATGATTACAAGAGTTAGGAACAATTATGATATGATCAACAATGATTCCTCTGATGATTATGATGATGAATGATGGATGTAAGCTAACTTTTTCTTGCATTTTCTTCCCTTGTAGCCTTTTTGAGAGAGTATGAGATATTTATTTTTAGATTGTAAGTAGATTTCTCTTATGTGTAGTCTTGTGTAGTATTGTGTGTGTGTCCCTTCTCTCTTAGCCAAGCTTCCAATTAATAGAATAGCTCCCCTTGGCCACCAAGCAAATTTCTTGTGCACAAAGTGTCATTAAAATCTAGACATGGAGTAATTATGGTGTAATGACAACCCATATGAAGAGTTAGTTCATTAAAGATAGTCATTAAGATTGCCAGGAGTTGCATCAACCCAAGGTTGAAGTCTTAACCTGAGGTTCAGTCCCAACCCAAGGTTTGGAGTAAGGTTGGCATGGCATTGTTGAACCTTGGGTTGAACTTGAGCCTTAGATGTATTTCTTGAACCTTTGGTTGAGGAAGCAAGCCATAAAACTTTTTATGTAACTTCTCATTCATTTCATCAACACTTGACTTTTCTTGAGCTCGGAAATCTTTGCAACTTGATTCTTTATCTTCGATGATCTTCCCGAGGTCTTTATTATGGGTAGAATCTTTCGTTGTGCATAAGCTCTTGATTAAGCGACTTTTTCTCATCTTTCTAGCTATTCCCTTGGACTTGATTGTACCTGAACCTGAATACATCTTTTGTACCTTTTAAGCGTAAAATGTTCACAAATACAACCAAATACAATGCACAAACATTGAAATAACGCGACTAAAATATGTACAAAATAAGCGTTATCAAGTACCGTAGCTTTTTTGAAATAACTTGTTCCAGAAGATTGAGCTCTTGCCTTAGCATCCTCTTTTACCACTTGAGAATGTTCCAATATTGCATCAGCATAGCATCTGTGCGTAAATAGCAAGAGCAATCATAAAGCAAAACTTCATAAATCCTTATCACCAAACTTTCACAGTTGCATGCCCTTATTATTAGATATTCCGGGTGTACTTTTGCTTGCATGATATGCTCATACTTTTTGCTGCCAATTTTCGTTAGTTCCTCAAAACTAAACCGCGTGGTATGTAACATCTTTGGATGAGAAGTGTAACATATGCATACTTGAATTTAATTGTTAAGTGAATTCTAGAGAGAGAGAGATAGAGAATGTGGGAGTTCTAGAGAGAGAGAATGAGAGAAAATGTGGTTGAATGATTAAGAATCTCCAACCCTCTCCCTAGGTGGAGAGGGGTATTTATAGTTACATACTTAAGTGCCCCGAGTGGGCTGTGGAGTGAGCTGACAGTGGGTAAAGACCCGACCCACTCCACAAATACTAATATAACTAAACTAATAATAATAATACTAAACTAGTACTAATATGCCTACGAGCTACATGAATGCTAAACAGGTACTCGGGGTGACCGAGTCTTCACATGATGTCATTATCCAACGTATGTCTCCAGCTCATCTTTTAGCAATATGTCTCCATGTGATGAGGTATTCTTTGCACCGACATGCTCACACTATTCTGGGTCATGATTTTCACCATCAGAGTTTGCAGAAGCAGTGTTGAAGGTCTTTTAGTTTATCATGACTTTATTGAATACGATGATGGTGAAGTGTGAGAATGTGGTGATGGATTGGCATCTTGTTTGGCAATCAGCTACAACCGCAATCAGCTATAGCAGCAATCAGCTACAATCGCCAGGTGTTCCTGCATACGACAGTTAGCAATAAAACGTCTGGTACTTACAGGTTCGGACTTCGAGATTGTTAACAGCATAGTGTGAAAACTTTCTCTAGTCCTTACCAAGGCCGTTCCTAAATCAACGATTAGGTGAGTCGCTGGAGTTCACTCTACGACTGTAGACCGTTTGAAACTGCCGCGACCACTAAGCGTAATCCACAAGGAATTACCGAAGTGACATGCTTTCAGGGATGTTTGATGTTGACCCTGGCAGAAATTTCCATTCAATCACTGAGAATTACATTTGTAAATTCCCTCATAAATGTTCTGGCAGATTGCTAAGATCTGCGTAGGACTCATAAGTTTATAACTGGTGTCCTTAATGTTGAACAACCAGTGTAGAAGTAACACGTGTTCCTATGAGATCTTATGATACATCTCGTGGCTCTAGACTCGATAAGTGCATTTTGGTAGTCGGAGACTGGAGCGGTGTCTCCTGTTTCAATATCAACATAACTCGTAATAAGCGGTCGATAGATTATGCAAGGTTCCCTGTGAGAATGAAACAAGTCCTTTTAAGAGAACTTGAGTGGCTTAGAAGGTTTTAGTGCAATGCATCACTGGGTCAATGACGTCTTGTCTTCAATACCGGTGTTACCTTAGTAACAACCAGTAGCATATGAATTGAACCCGGTTTATGCCCTAAGGTTGAATAATTGGAGGGCTATTTCTATTTACCCTTTCTCATTTCATTTCTTTTTTAATTCTTCAACCCCTTCTTTCTCCTTTCTCATATTACTCCTTTTTTCAGGATCATACTTAAGGACTTTCTAATACTAACTATTCGGTATTGTCCCTGGGTAGATCCCTCTGGCTCTGGCGGATCATAGGACGGTTTTCCTAACCTTACCCACCTTATAACTTCATGACTATCCTATGTTGCCATTTACCAAATCTTTGAAAAATCTCTCAAAGTGTTCATGATTATGAAACACATTTTGCTAACACTTTGAGAGTTTTATACTTTTCAAATGTTCCCCCTTAACATGTGCACATATGTGTTAATTTAAAATTTGCACATGTTGGGTAGAGATTGCACTTTTTGAATTGATCCACTTTCAGTGAACATGACCGATTCGAGACACGCTTACATCACTAGTTAGACTAGCTTGAAATTATTACCCATCCTGGTCAAGTTCACAGAAAGTTTCTCGAAATGGTACACTCTACTCAGATATGTTCTCTTCGAGACACGCTTACATCACTGGTTAGACCAGCTTGAAATTATTACCCGGCCAGAACCCATCCTTTCGATTAATGACAGTTTATGTTTTGTCAATTCATTTTTGAAGTCTGATTCGTGCTCACATGAGATGCTACATCCATTTTCATCCATTCGCTCCCCCTCAATATGTGCATCGATATACGAAAGAGTTTAGCACATATGGGAGAGCCTACACTTGAGTCCAAAACATCACATTTTTATCAGATTTCATATTTAAATCACATTCTCTCCCTCGATCAAAAATTTCAAACCTTTTGAGATTTGTGATCCCAATTGATTTAAATAAGTTAGAAAATGTGGGAGAAAATGTGGTCAGATTTAATATATTCTGATGATGGAACATTACGATGCTCCCCCTCAATCAATGAGGGAGAATGTTAGTGTCAGGTATGATAGGTTTGAATGATTTTGAATTAAAAGAATCATACACTGACACATAACAACAAATGTTTATTCACTGCTTATTATGTACAAAGATAATCGTTATGACACAAATGATGTTGACGTTTTCGCTTCCCTGAGGGAGTCAGTAGTCAGCATCAATTATCCATCCACCAACAAATCTTCCCAAGTATTGTAGATCCCCACTCGACGAGACCAGAATAAATAATGCTTTATTGAAGTGAAGGTGGTGGTGGTGATGACAGTGTTGTTGTTGTTGTTTCTGATGTTGTTGTTGTGGTGAATTCAGAGCCAGTCAATAGAGTTTGAACATCTGATCAAATGGTTAGAGCGGGAACTGGCACATTTATATTGGCCATGGAATCTGCATAAGAATATCAACACAGATATACATACATACAGATTCACTTTTCATTAATAGCTACCACGTAGCAATTTGCCAACTCATAATACCATATTATTTCATAATCAAACCACAGTCAAAAAATACATCAAACCGCTATTTAGCATGAAGAGCAATCAGAAATCATGAACATGGCAATTCACACATATTTAAACATTCAACTCAGGATCTTAGGGACATGATTCTAACACGATAGCTACACACCTAAGCATATCCTGAGTGCACATGCACTGAATCAACAACAATTAAGAAGCTATCGACTAGCAAAAATCAATCAACATTTGAAACTCATTCATTCAGATCATACAAATGCTTGTGGAGAATTCAAGACCATCAAACACAATGGGTTTTCTAACTTCTTTTAGATTTTGAGTTTTAAAGTATTTAGGGGATTAAACGAGGATTCCAGAGTGACACAAATGAACCTTATAGTTACATAAAGTTAGGATACTATAAGCAAATTGCACATAATGCCCTAATCTTTCTAACAACTAACACATTTGGCCATTTGAGATAAAGCTTAGCAAGATCCTCTTCAACTAATACACCATTAACTACAAAACCTTTTCTAACAATTATGAGATAACCAAGAAACCCGTTTGATGATATAAAATTTGAAATCACTCTCCCCCTCAATCAATGACCCGTATTCTAGTTAAAGAGCTGTAGTCATTGATTGAGTGACAAATTTTATGCACAATCCAAGTCTGAAAGAATTTCAACCAACATGTTACCACCATGTGTCTCACAAATAATTTTCAGAAGAGTCATAGAATGAAAACTATTTGCATACAAAGAAGATTTCTCTTCCTTTACAAGAAATGATGCACTGAAACGTACATCAAATCGAAGAAACATAGATATAAAGTAATCCATGCCCGGGTGAACATCACCCAGTGGGAGGAACAACCGTCTTTTTGGCGACGTGCTTTCCCCATTTTGAAACGCGGGTTGCTATCTAAAGTAATAGCAAGCCATTTAGGCATGTTTTGAAAAACTTTTTGAACTTATGTTCGAACTTCATTTAAAGACCCGTGTCATTATTGAATGACATTTCTAGGACCGTAAATGTTATCAATGCCAGAAGACATGCCTTAAAAAAACTATTTTTGGTATTTTCAATTTTTTGATTTTTATGGTTTTTCTTGGTTTTATATATTTCTATTTACATTTTGGTTTTATATTTTTCTATTTACAATTTGGTATAAGATATGTACAAGATATATTATTCAGTTTAAGACGATGTTGACATGAATACCGAAGTAAGGATATCGTTCTGTATGTTGTAGAAGTCAGTAGTCAACATCTCTTAAACTTTCACCACCAAAGCTTTCGAGGCTCCTGAATGATCGCCTGAACTTGAGACTTCTCAACTGTGAAGCTTTGATAGCTTCCCCCCAAACCGAAAATCTTCTTTTGAGTAGTTTCAAAGCTCTCTTTCAAGCTTACATAAGGTAAGTGTACAGCGGAAACCGTAGCAAACCACATCAAATATTGCTGCTCCTTTTAAGAATAATCATCGTGATTCTCCGTTCAGGGGATCATCAAATAGATTAGCAGTGAATCATCTCACACTTGAATAATTCTTCTCACATTTCTTCCCGCTGAAGTCTGAAGTAATGCATACCAAAAGTATCCAGAGACCACTTCCCCCAAGTAGTTGAAGTGATGCAACCGGTCTCATTGTATGAAGATACACCACAAGGAACGAGTTAAAACACTGATTTTCTCTGCGGTTATGACATTTATCTTCCCGGAATAACCCCAACTCAGAAGAGGTATAAATTTCATCACGTGTACTCGTTGTGCGTTCAGATGTATGTCTCCTTCCCCCTTGCTGGTTTTGATACCTCAGAATCAGCAACACATTTTACTCACAAATACTTGAAATCTTGTGAGAAGAACAAAATTAGCTCAAATGTATCAAGTGAGAATCAACCGCTACCGAAACACTTTCTGACTATCTTTACCAACCCTTAAGTAGGCTATTTGATGTGATAACTGATGGAGCACACCCGATATACCAAACTTGACACTGAAGTAGAATTCCCCGTTTTCGTGACTTAAACTTGCACTAATGTTGGAAGAATGGTGTAGAGAATTAATGCTCCAAGCAAATCTCTAAGTACTCAATACCCAACCAAAGTATGAGGCATTAACACCTCTTGCGATTATCCACAACGTCATCGGCGTGTGACACTGAGTACTACAACGTAACTCCTTTAAGTGATAGTTAACCAGGTCGTCAAACATTTACCCTGACTGCTGGTAACTAGATAAACTAAGTCTTCAACTTAAATCTTAAGCACGAGCAAGTTATCATTGAAAGTCATGCATCCAACCAACCCCGACTTTAAGATAGACTAAGATCACGCCTTTGAGAAAGTCAACTTCAACCTCAAATAAGTGATACCTGATCAACTCCGTAGTCACCATTAGATGCCCAACAAGTGAGTGAACAACCAATCAAATGTACGTCAATCCACTAGTTCATACTTCTCCCCCTCAAAAATTGCATATGAGAATGCCATTTTTGATTGAACAAGTGTATACGAGGTTGATCCACTGTTCACACTTCTCCTCCTCAAAAATTGCATTTGAAGTTGCCAGTTTTGATCGAGTGAATAAACGTCCAATCTAATGAAAGTAGATCCACTTGATGACTGAACGAGCATGGAGCAAGTATGAAGCTTGTTGATGAGAATAGTCAGAAACAAGAAGATTTCTCTTCTTCCAAAGATAAAGCGCACTCAAGTGTACGCCTTCTCTTTTCTTTGATGAACGAGGCCTGAAGAGATGTCAGCAGACGCCATTATGTTGACAATGAGGCCCGAGGCTTGAACTGCAGTGTTCAAACGTCATTGTCGATGAAGAACGAGGCCTGAACTGATGTGAACAGACGTCATTGTCGATGAAGAACGAGGCCTAAACTGATGTGAACGGACATCATTGTCGTTGATGTTCATCAAGCTTGAATTGCTTGAACCCCTACGTCATGAGATATCACTCTTTTTGGCACCCAAACCCTGAGTCTTTCCTTAATAGGAGTGAACAATGTACCTGCACTTAAGTTAAGGCTTCCTGCATTGACATTAAGAGTTTGTTTGCATTTATATGGGTTAGTGATATCAGTATTTAAACCATTTGGGGTTTCACAGTTAACCTTGGTTTTGCACTCACTGAACATCTTTCTAATAGGTATCCATCTAAGACCAACAATCTTAAAAATTCTACCCGTCGGTATCCACCTATAACAAGATCTAGGAGTGTTTGGTTTCTCATGCCAATGATAGACTTGTTGGGAGAAAACCTTTGTCCTAGAGCAAATATAGTGTTTGGAGTCAGAAAATATAGTGTTTGGAGTCAGAAAAAGATCTAGAATTCTTAGAGTGATCTGCTACGGGAATCGCTTTAATCGATACGTAACTACTCTTAGAAGCAGGCAAATTCCTAGTCTTTTCATGTGTGTTTTTCTTAGCATCCTCTAGGTTGTAGTTCTGAACACTGTTTTTATTTCTAATATGTTCCTTTTGTGTCACACATGACACACGCTTTGAACTAATCCTAGAAGAACTAGAGGCACTCATGTACTGAGGTTTGGCAACAGCATATTCCTTTTCACTAGGTCTAGACTGTGAAGTGACTGGTTTTGACAAAATTTGTTCCGAATCAACTTGGGAGGCAAACCTTGGTTTTGAAGATTTTGGTCGTTCAGATCTAAACGCAGTCGGTTGTCTAACAACTGATTGGTTTCTAAGTGGTGGTTTCCCCAAGATTGATGGTTTTGCAAACTTAGTGTTCACACTATTTCCTGTTGATTTTCTTAACTCGTTTTTCAATGCTGCAATTGCAAAACCCTTTTCCTGAAGTTGAGCTTTGAATTCATCGTTTTTGGCAATCAAAGAGGTTGTTTGCTCTACAGTCTTAGTTTTCATTTCTTTGATTGTATCACACAGTTCTTTTCAATGAATTCGCAAAGTCTCATTTTCATTAAGTAAGTCAGCCACTTTAGTGTCATGTTTAGTCTTAACTTCATTGCACATGTCACGCATCTCAGTCAAACTGTTTTTCAGGTTTTTGATCGTTAGGTTTTTGGCTTCTAGCAGAGCTTTCAAATCATTTATTATAAAGAATTCACGGAATTCAGGGAGTTCTGGATTTTTACATGGTAGTTTAGTTTAAAAACTTTCTTCCTTTTGTTGCATTACAATTTCAAGAGAAATACAATGGTTTTCAAGCTGTAAAAATCTTTTTGAAAGTTCATTATAAACATCCTTTTCAACCATATCATTTGATTTGGAAAACTCAGCCGTAGGCAAAAAACTTGACGCATCATCATGTTCAGCATCCTGATCAATCTCTCCCCCCTTATGACTCATATTTGATGAATCAGAGGTGATATTGCTATCAGTCTTTTCCATCAGATATGTGTCATAAGTAGGTTTAATTTGATCAGTATGTTGTTGTTCATTAGAAAGAACATTATGTTGATCAGACAGATATACCTCAGCAGATAGTTTGAGATCTGCATCCACATTAAGCGTGGTATCAGTTCCTGAGCTGTTGTTATCACCATGCTTATCTGAATCTGTCCCGTTTCCCATATGTTGTGCTCTTTCATTAATGAACCCCTTAACATTACTCATAAGTTGGAGTAATGTAACTCTGAACACGTCAACCTTGATTCCAGTGTAATTAGAAAAACACTTTTTCGCCATTTGACTTTCATCATCATAATCCTCAGTGTATTGCGAATCAGTGAACACTTGGAGTTGGTTGTTAATCACACCCAAAGCAGCCATGGATCTATCTTCAGAAAATTCTCCTTTGTCAAGTTGTTGTTCAAGTTGATCTAAATACAGAATCATCTTGACTGTGAAAGTCTGAACATCTTGACCAAAGAGTGATGCGAATGCACGCTTGTATCCTCCCATGTATCCGGGCTGTTCAAAGAGAACCTTGAGATGTGAATGAAGTAATCAAAAACATTCAATGCAACTTTATTTTGCATTAGGCAACATTAGTGACTGAATCAACTCTCTCTCTTGCGAATTCGAGCACGAAGATTCCATATTAGCATTCTCAGAATCACACACGTTTACTTGTTGTACATAATTGGAAGTCTTTTTTTTTATCATACGTGTCGTACAAATTGAGTACCTTGGATATGAAGGAATCTGAAGTAGTAGACATGATGTAAACGTGCACGGTATTTCACATTTCTATGATTTAAACCGAGAAATAGATTCTTTCGCGGGATTTTACAAAGATCAAGAATAAACCGTGAACTGATAATGGTAATGTGATAGAGAACTGTGATTGCGGTGAGGGTGATGATTGTTAGGCTTTGAGAACAGTCGTTTGACTTTGGTTGAAAGGGTTTAAGTGAATCCAAATAACCACCGTAATTTTATCCAATAAACTCGAAAATATCTAACAACTAGCACGGTAGTTATATCCAACGAACCCGAAAAATTTCACCCAAGATTAAAATTAATCTCGGATAATTGAAGCTCACTCGAAATCGTTGACCAAAATTATACCCCAAATATTTATCCCTAACCAACCAATCTTAAGAAAAGAAAACAACAATTCGTCTTTGTGATACTTATAAAAAAGTTCAGCCAAAAGAAAAAAAACTTCAACAAAATTGACTAAAATAAGTCCAATGTGAAACTTCAGAAGGCACACACAAGTAGTCCAATTAATCACGAGCAATCTCTTGAAGAATTAAAACAGATTAAGCCCACTTAACTTAACCCTAATCTTCGAATATATACGCAATACACTGTACCACTCTTATAATCTAATCACACTTAACCTTAAACCCTAGTTTACCACAAAAACGCAGCCAACAACACTTTGTTCACAGATCAAGAAATACTTGACACCCCTTTTCCTCTTGTTACTTCGAATACCATAATAACCCTGAGAATATTCAAATGTAGCCACAACGTTTTTTCCACACAACCACAACAACTACTTTCTTTTAGATCTCAGCCACCACTAGCAAAGGTTGTTCTTTTGTTACTAAGCCACGAACTTAAACAAGAAAGTCTAAAGAACATCTAGTTTTTGGCATCTAGATCTTAAATGGAGGTCTCTGGTAGGTGTTTAATTTCTTCTTGTGTTTGTTTAACGAACTAAAGAGAGAATAAACTGTTGTGGAGCTGTTAGTTTTACGAATTAAAGTGATAGGTATGATTAGTTGTTGGTTTTGTTGTAGTTAACAGTGAATGAATTTATAGATGGATATGATCTTGTATGATTTGTTTTCGGATTGGATTCGGTTTTGAGGTTGTAATTGATTTTTGATTTGAATGGATTTGTTGTAATTGTTATTGATTTTGGTGATTGTTAAAGTTATTGCTTCTTCTTGCTCTTTCCTTTTGAGTTAATTGTTAAAATGATATATCTCAAACCGCTAGAGGTGTGTCAAACCCAGGGTCAAACCGTAAGGACCAAGTGCCAGTCAACCTGCTACAGGCAAAGTGACAAACCACTATTAATAAAATGAGCAAACCGCAACTGACACAAACGGCTACAGTCACAAACCGCTACAGTAACAGTCACAAACCTCTACTGTCACAAACCTCTATAAGTCAAACGGCAAGACCTTTTGGTCAAACCGCTATCGGTACCCAACAAAACAGTCACTTTCAACCGCTAGTTGTCTTTTTCCCTTTTTGGTTATAATCCAAACCACACTCCCAAGATTCACAAAACCGCAACTACAACTTACCAAAAAAAAAAAAAAAAAAACACCAACCGCTGCTAAGAAATTTGTCCAACCGCTGTCAAGAAAACTTTTTTAACCTCTTGGGTCAAAACCGCTATCAAGAAAAAAAACCAAGTAGTCCAAGAAACTCAACCAAGAACAATCCTTTTAAAACTGCACATTTTGACCAACCTTGAGTTTTTAGTAAATCATCCCACAAACAATTTCAATCAGTGAGCTTTCATGAAATATTTTTCGAACCAAAGAAAGTAAAACACGAGAAAAATGGAAACCACAAAAAGCAACCAAGAGTGTTATATCAATACACTATATTGCATTATGTTCTAATCAGAAACAATGAAATACGAGAAGTGCACATGTAAACCCAAAACACAACACCTTAGTGTCAAAGCCAAATCCAACAAATGAACTTGTAAACCAAAGTGGTATGAAACTAGCCTTAGTCTATCAAGACACCTCAAATGGGCTGTGAAATGGACTTTAAACCAAAATGAAATGATGTTTGAACTAAGGAATAAATGCCAGAATATAGAAACCACAATTCGAACAAAAAAAAATTAAAAAACGTGAAACCACAATTCGAACAAGAAGAAAAAAAAATGAGAAAATAGAAACCACGAATCCAAGCACACAAAATCAATCGAACCTAACCATGGCTCTTGATACCAATTGTAACATATGCATACTTGAATTTAATTGTTAAGTGAATTCTGGAGAGAGAGAGAGAGATAGAGAATGTGGGAGTTCTAGAGAGAGAGAATGAGAGAAAATATGGTTGAATCATTAAGAATCTCCAACCCTACCCACTCCCTAGGTGGAGAGGGGTATTTATAGTTACATACTTAAGTGCCCCGAGTGGGTTGTGGAGTGAGCTGACAGTGGGTAAAGAATCTCCAACCCGACCCACTCCACAAATACTAATATAACTAAACTAATAATAATAATACTAAACTAGTACTAATATGCCTACGAGCTACATGAATGCTAAACAGGTACTCGGGGTGACCGAGTCTTCACATGAATATTTATATTCCTAACAAGAAGGATCTCATGCATCTAACGCTGGCTGGGAAGAGCATAGAGGAGTAGAAATGTCGAATACTTTTGAGGTGTTAATGGTTTTATTGGGAGATGAAGCATCATAGATTGATTTTGAAACATGCGCAGGTTTTTCTATCTTCATTGTGTCCCGGATAACTGGATAAGAAGCAAGATATTGTATAAGATAAAAGCCAACAATTACTCAAAAGATTAGGCCTTTATCTTATTAGAGTCAAAATCACAGTGAAGTTCTTTGCATTTATATTACTCCATTTTGCAGAAGGATGCATATACATGTAAAAAGACCCTAAACAATCACAATCAGTTTTATTGCAAATATTCCTAAACTGGTCATGCAATCCATATATAAATGAAATCATGTTTCACTATTAAGAAAACTCAAGAAACTTACTCTCGTCCTAGGGTGTGTTTCAAAATATCAAATATAAAATATATATATATATATATATATATATATATATATATATATATATATATATATATATATATATATATATATATATATATATATATATATATATATATATTATATATATATATCAAAGCTACCAAAGGGATGTTCCAATATGAATGAACTTTCAGTCATAAAAATTAACAAACCAGAAGACAATAATTATATAATTAAGCTTACATCTGTTGATCTTATTATGTTTTGATAATACAATAACCAATCCATTCGGTTACCATACATTATAGGCAAAATAGAACACATGTAATGTAATGTAAAAATGGAATGCACACCTTTTCGAGAAAGATCTTTTGTTGGTGCAAGAGCAATACAAAGTGGATTCACTTTCTGTTAGTTATTCCATTTTTCATCTTCCTCAATGCAAGTATTATCTAATTATATAAAAAAAAATTATACCAAAAAAAAAAAGAAATCGAGTTTGACAATACAGGAAGAATCACTAATATAGAATTAAAAAAAATCAATATGCCATCTTTATGTTTGAAGAACAATTTGTTTGAGTTTTTGTGTGATCGAGTGATGCTATAATCTTATTACATTGATAATAATATAGGTAATGATAAAAAAAATTCAGTACCTGCATAACTACACTCCCGTTGATGACCAAAGGGTGATTATGCAGATCAGTACCCAGTGGGAGAACCAATAAATCAGGAATCATGTCATCCTTCTTAAACTCTAAACATAAAGTTATGAGTTGAATAAGGCTTACTTTGTTTATTTCATTGATACGTGATATGCATAGTATATCCTTATCATCAGTTTCTGCATATGAAGAAAAAGTTATACAACAAAAATCTATGACGAAACAAAAGTTATACAACAATTATAAGCACAATAAATCATTAAAGGGCAAATAAAAATTATGGATCATTGTGCAGGAGGATGGATGAATGATATTAGGGTTTTGAAAAAAAAATTATGTATGAATGATATTATGGGATGTAGAAGACCGGGCTTGGTTTTTACTAATTTAGTGGGTTATGTTTGTTTGGAAAGGTTTATAGGTTTTTGTTTGCAAACTATAAACCAAAAACTGGTGTTGATCAAATGGTTGGCATGGTTGTTAATGTTATGCAATGTCCCAAGTTCGAATCCAGCACCATGTATTTTTGAACAAATTAATTCCGGATTTCACAAATCAAAATAATGCTTATGTGGCTTAATTGTGATGACATGGAATTAATGAATGATGAGGTGGATTTCCATGTCATTGATGACGTCGTACACCTCCAGTTATATATATGTTATAGATAGATATATTTTACAAACAATGATTATGAACCCGTTCCATATTCTGTTGGTATTGTTTCTGAGGAGGCGGGTGAGAAGTTATGGATTGCTGATATTCCTACTGGTGAGAAGCCGGCTTATGGTATGATGTATCATTCTCTGGAGCAGGCCTATGAGTATTACAAAGCTTATGTAAAAGAAGCTGGTTTTGAGGTTCGTTTAGGTCAACAGTATATATCTAAGAAGAATAGAAGAAAAGGAAGATGAAACAGTTGAAGAAGAAGAAGAAGAAGATGTATTGACTGATGAACAACTTCATGGGATGATCGTAGTAGTTCTAGATACATTAAATGTAGATCCCATTTCAGCTAAACACCCTATAGTTGATTGGGAGATACATCAAGACAAATTTGGGAAAGGCTAGAAAATTATCAAAGTAGGAGGAAAATCAAAAGTGTATAAGCACTTTGAAGATCTGGTCAAGACAGTTGATAGAGAAGATTTGGATAAACTTTGGAGTTTAGTTCAAGACAGCTTCAAGACCACTGATCCTACTGAAGATAAAGATAAGGAGTTATGGGTAGAGCTGAAGAGGCTATATGAGCCTGATTCAGATGATGCTTTATGGAGATTCCAAGCTCATGACTTAGCTACTACTTGGAGATTGTTTGACAGTAGTGGTGTTCATCAGGTTTCTACTAAAATAGGAGTGGTAGTCTACATGTTAGTGGAAATAGATTATCCACTAAGAGCAGAAGTACTAATGATCATGTTATCAGCTAGGCTTCAAGTTGATGAAGAATCTGAGATGGAAAGAGAATTGGTGAGAAAAATATTTCAGCAAGTAGAAGACATGAAGGCTAAAAGACTAAGGCTGACATTATAGTCTTTGGAAGAATCCTCACAATCCTCATAAGGTACTCATTTAATTCAAAAACTTGATGATTTAGGGTAAATCACAAGTTTAGAGGAGGATTGTTAGGAATTAAATGTTGAAGACTTAGTACTGCTGAATATAACACTAACAATACAAACTGCTAGTGTAATACTAAAGATTGTTGAAGACAACTAACTGTACAAACTGCTAAGTTAGTACTGCTAGTATAGAAGACAACTTGCATGAAGATACTGCTCTAGAAGACATGTAGAAGGATAAGTATAGAAAAGATTGTATGTGTATCTTAATTAGTTAGAATTATACGGGTAGATACTTATCTTGTAAAGGACTCCTTGTGCTATAAAAGGAGGTCCTAGGTTAGATGCTTTGTACGCATACATTTTTGTTAAGATTCAAGGTCTTGTAACCCTAGTGATATTGGAGATCACTCGTATTATTATCTAATAATATTGAATCGTTTGGAGTTACATTCTGTGTTCATTGTTCATTAAAACTGTGTTACTGTTTCATTAAGCAAACCTTCTAAGTATCATTAAGTAGATTCCTCATACTTGTTGATATCAACTCAAAGTATTCTGAACACATTCTAAGTGTGTTAGATCCTCTCAGTTTAGACTTCGGTTTTATTATACAAGTAGAAACTTTCCCTTAAACATTATCTTCGCCCGTAACATCGACAGGATCCTGGCAAGCTTCTCCTCCTATTAATGCGTATTCTCCCCCACGAGTTCTTCCTCCATTTTGATTCCTCATCTTTGGGCAATCACTTATGAGGTCTCCTTTTTCACCACATTCAAAGTAAGTTACCGGGGTAGGGACCCTACAATCTGTAGGTAGATGACCGACCCTTTTGCAATTCCAACATGTAGCGGGGCAAGGGCCAGTGTGGTGATACTTACATTCATTGCAATCAGGTAGGGTTCCATCATACCTTTTCTTATCACCTGGCCCAGCAGCATAGGCTTTCACCATTTCTTGTCTCTTATCTTGTTGCAGAGTATGATTATCTCCCTGGTCATCATGCCTCTTCCATTTGTTGCTATTGTTGTTGTTGACATCTCGAGTAGCCCTTGGTCGAACAACTTGGTCCATCAGATTGTGAGACATTCAAATTGTCTCCTCGAGAGTGTTGGGTTTAGAGGAGGTGACATTTCCCTGGATACTGTGTAGGAGTCCCCAGATGTACCTCTCAATCCTTTTCCGTGTAGTAGGAACCATCACAGGACAGAGAGTAGCCAGTTCATTGAATTGCTTAGTATAAGCTGCAATGTAGACTCCCTTCACTGCTAAGTTCCAAAACTCGACTTCCATCTTTTGAACCTCGTTTCTTGGACAATACTCCGCTATTACCTTTTCCTTGAAATCAGCCCATGGTGTTTCGAAAGTAGTATCAATTCCCACTGATTGAGCATAAGCATTCCACCATGATAAGGCACCATCCAGCAAGGTACCCGTAGCATATTTCACCGTACAGTCCTTCGCGCAGTTACACATGTGGAAAACCGATTCCAACTTCTCAAACCGTCGCACAAAGCCGACAGCTCCTTCAGTGCTGCTGAAAGTCTACGGCTGGCAACCCAAAAATTCCTTGTAAGTACACCCATGAGCTGCGGGTTCAACCCTGGTTGTCGTTCCACTGGCTTCCCCGCCGTTACCACTGTTGCGGTGGGTCTCGTATTCAGCCATAGCAGCAGCAACTTATACAGTGACTCGTTGAGCAACAAGTCGATCGATAGCAGCTGTACTCATTCTTTGTTTCCTTGGTGGCATTTTCTTCAGAACAAGAAAAGAAGAGTGAGACGTAATAAAGACGTTTCCTAAAAGTAGGTGCTCTAAGGTGGCATGTCATAAGATGAAAGCTTGAGGTCTTGTTATGATTAGCTGACATTTCTCTGGGCGGTGGTTGTTAGCATTTAAATTATAAAATGAAGTGATGGTCATTTGCCTTGTATCAGCTCTGTAATGTGTCGAATGCTCGATAATAGAATAGTATGTAAAGGCTTATGGTTGGACTAAGGTTAGTATGTAAAAGATAAGTCCATGTATTGTCTAATCCATGTAAAGTCCAACCAAGCCCAACCGATCCATAGAAAGCCCATGAAAAGCCTCTAGGGCGTCACTTGTTGGCTATAAATAGACACTCCCACTTCATTTCCAAGTGTGCCTCAAGAGATAGTATAGGTGGGAGTGTGTGTGTGTGCTTTATGTTTTGTTTTGTATTGCTTTTCCTTTAAGCTAATATATACGGTTATAATATATACGATCCACACATCTCTTCTGTTGTTCTTGTTCTTGAGTACCTTTCGTATCTTAGTTTATGTGTGACAAAGGTTGAGATTGTGGTTTACAAGTGGTATCAAATAGCCATACAACATTGTAGGAATTTCTTATCTTCGTTTTTTTGATCAAAAGATTGCATAAAGTCTCGTCTTTATCCATAAAACGTGTACTTTGTGTAAAAATTTGATTTATACGCAAGTTTTTGGTTAAAGGTTGTAGCTTTTAGAGTTTTTACGAGGTGTTTAGTGTCTTGTGGTTGCTTTTCTTTTGAATCTTCGCTTCAAAAACTAGTTTCTTGCGTTAAAAGGTTAGATTTTGTATCGAAATATAGTGGATAAGTAAAAAAGGCGCTAAAAGTCTGATCTTTATAAGTTTTTACGAGTTTGTGAAGCACTTTGATCGTGAAAAAGGCCTCGAAGTTTGTTGGTGACTTGCGTTTGAATCTCCATCGAATTGCACCATTATCGAAATTCTTGTATAAGAATTTAGATAAAAAAGAGGGTTTATAGGAATTCTTGTGTAAGAATTTTGATAAAAAAAGAGGGTTTATAGGAATTCTTGTGTAAGAATTTCGATAGAAAAGAGGGTTTATAGGAATTATTATGTAAGAATTTCGATAATTTCAACGGTTTATCGCAATTGTGGGCTGTTATAGAAATTGTGAGCTTCTATCGAAATTATCTGGACTCTATCGCAATTGTTTGGACTATCGCAATTCTGGATTTGAGCTTCTATCGCAATTCTAATTGGTGGTTTATCGCAATTCTGCTTGAAGGTCTATCGCAATTCTGAACAAGGATTCTATCGCAATTTTGCAACCTATCGCAATTGTGTAATTTGGACATCTATGGCAATTCTGACTTTGGGATCTATCGCAATTGTGGTCTCTGGAATCTATCGCAATTCTAACACTATCGCAATTGTGAAAACTGTCAAAATTTACTAAACTTATCTAAATTCGTGTTGTACTTAATTTATACAATATCAAACATGAACCCGGTATTCTCGTGCTTGTACAAGTGTGAGGAATACTTCGACAAGGGAAACATCTTCTAATTTGTACAAATTAGATAGATTTTTATCTAAATTACAAATTTATATATATTGCAATTTTCTAACTAAATTGAGATTTTGTCAAAATTGTATAATTTTGTCTAAATTGAAATTTTCTATAGAAAATTTTATCTAAATTATAATTCAGATAACCTTGTCGAAATTGTGAGCATTTGATCTTGTCTAAATTGTAGTCTTGTCGAAATTAGTAACTTTATCTAAATTGCTTCTGTTATCTAAGTTCCCGTAGTTTATCTAAATTGCAAGTAACTTCAAACGATCTTCAGCTAAAGACCGAGACTTCACTACATCAACTGAAGTTAACCTTCACCAATCACAACTCCTATTTCGTTGCAAGGATCCTACATCAACTTTATTATACAAAACATCATCAATGGCTACTCAAAAAGACATTCATGCAGCCAGTGCAGAAAAACGTCCTCCTATGCTTGAAAAAGGTGGATATCTTCCATGGACGAGCCGTATGCTTCGCTACATAAAAACTAAACCTGATGGTAAACTTCTACTTCACTCCATCAATCGTGGACCATTCAAGCCTCGTCAAGTTCAAGACCCTGGAGGACCAAATGCAACATCTCATGTCCCACCATCCCTTCGTGAACAAAGAGAAGATGAATACACAGAAGAGGATAGGAAGCAAATTGCAGCAGATGACATGGCAATGCACTTAATTCAACTTGGTTTACCAAGAGAGATCTTTGCTGCTGTTGACAGTTGCGAAACTTCTTATGATATGTGGGAACGAGTTAGAAGTCTTTGTAATGGAACATAAATTGGATAAGAAGATGTTGAAAACAAGCTTCTAACTGAATGGGAGAAGTTCACATCCACTCCAGCGGAACCCATTGAATCTTACTACACCAGGTTTTGCACCCTAATGAACGAGCTCATCAGAAACAAGTTAACACCAAGGCAAATTGTTCAAAACATCAAGTTCATCAGCAATATACCACAAGAATGGGGATGATTTGTCACGATTGTCAACCAAACTAAGGACCTTCACCAGGTGAACTATGATCAGCTCTATGATTTTCTAAAGCAAAACCAGAAAGAGGCAGATGAAGTCCCGAAAGAAAAACTAGCAAAGCAACATGATCCTCTTGCATTACTTGTTCAATTACCAACACCTGCTTCAGTGAATACACAACCATCTTCATCTTCCAATTAGAACATCATGCAACAACAATATGTTTCACAACAACCATTCTACCCACAACTACAACAAGTCATTCCACAACAACAATATCCACAATACCCAGAACCAGAATTCACTGACAATGATGAGTCCACTGCTGCTTTGACTCAAGCATTTACTTACTTAACAAAGGCATTCCAAGGACGCTACTCTACACCTACCAACAACAACCAAATAATCTCATCGAACACTCGAAACAGGCAGATTGCACAGCCGAGTTTCACCATGGGTCAACAAGGACAAATGGTTAGAGGTTATGGGAATCAGCAGGGATATGCTCCTCGATATCAGATGGGTAATCAGAATGCAGGGTAGTATGTTGGAAATCAAATGGGTCAGTATGCAGGGAATCAGATGGGTCAAGTTGTCGAAAATCAAAGGGGTCAGAATGTTGGGAATCAGAATATTGGTAATCAGTTTGGGAATGTTGCTCCAGTTGCTGGGAATGTTGGGAATGTAAATTAGGGGAATTTGTTAAAGTGTTTCAACTGTCAAGGGATTGGTCACATGGCAAGGAATTGTCCCACCAAGCCGAAAAAGAAAGATCTAGAGTATCTGCAAAAAGCAGTGTTGTTGGCACAAAAGGAAAAGGCAGGGTTTCTATTGAATGTAGAAGAGAATGACTTTATGGCTCTTATGGATGATATGTAAGACCTTGAGGACATCGATGCAAACTGCATTTTCATGGCAAATCTTTAGGAGGCTAAGTATGATACGGATTCTGAGACACCTCCTGTTTATGCCACCAATGCTGTCTCTGAGGTACCATCATTCACTACATGTCACAATAATGAAATGTTTGATATGTCACCTTATCAGGAACAACATCCTACGACTCTAGCACCCACTTATGATACATTTATGGACACACCAAGTTGTAGCAATATTAATTTGGCATCTCCAAATATGGATCCTAATGGAGGCTTCGAGTCATAGCATACTGAGAATGATGAGGAAACACGTGCGTTATTTGAATCATTATTGAACAATTGTAGTATTGAAATTGAAAAAGTCAAAAAGGTCACTCGCGATGTTAAGGCCGCGAATGAGAAATTGACCACTGAGCTTGAGAGGTATAAGGAAAATGAAAAAGTTTTTGATTTTCATAAAACACGATAGTCAGAATTAGAAGATGGTTACAAAAACTCCGTTTTAAGGGAAAAACAATTGCAAATCAAGTTTGACACTCTCGATGTTAACTTGAACATGAAAATAAAATCCTTAAATGCGGATGTTTCAGATTTAAAAAACCAACTTTCTAAACAAAAATCAACTTGTTCTGATCTTGAAAAAGAAAAGAAACAGTTGAAAGCAGATTTTTCAAAACGCGAAAATGAGCTTCTTGATGAAATCATTGAGAAACAAGAAACAATTAAAAACTTGGAAGATTTGCTTGTCAAAACGGGTCATTCTGCTCAAACAATTCATATGTTAATTAAAGATCCAAAACTGCTTTTGCACACTATGAAGAAAATGGCTATCGGTTGTGAAAATCCTTATACACTCAAGAAAGTTCAGAAAGAACAGAATATTTTGTATAATGCTAATGTCATATTTGCTGAACATGATCCTCCCGAGGTTCGGGATTCTGATGAAACGATTGAGCTTGCCGAAGAGAGCAGAATCAAAATGAGACAAAAGAACCCAGAAATAAAACCAATTGATTATAATAAGCTTAACATTCTTTCTGGAGTAAATTTTGTTAAACAACAAGAAACACCAAAGGTTTTCAAAAGACCAGTTGTCTCAACAACAAAAAAAAGCTGTTTCCAAAAATCTTTCAAAATTAGAACAAATGTCCTCTTGCAACCCTTTTAACACAAGTGAAACTAGAGAATGTTTGGATGATCTTAAAGAGAGAGTGAAAACACTTCAAAGTATTGTTGACTTAAAAAAGAATATTAGCATCAGCAACTGGCATTCAAGTTTTCATAATGAAATGAAAAAGGTGTTTCAAACAAAAATTATTACTCCATTATATGCAATTAATGGAAGAGTAATTCAGGTTGAACAAGCAATCTTAAAAGAAACAGCCGACTTTGTCAAGGACCACAAATCCCTGGTAAAGGAAGCTAATGAAAACATTGAACGTATCAAAGTTTTGGAAAACCATAATGATTCTCTCTTCGAAGCAGTTCTGTCGACCGATATTATGCCCATTATTTACCAAACATATTCTGTTGAAGATGATGAAAGACTCCGAGCTGAGACTTCTGCAATTGTTTTAAAATATGAAAATGCACTTGCTAAGCTTGAAAAAGAAAATGTCACATATTTTAAGCAACTTGATCGGAAAAAAGAAGAATTTAAGTATGACAAATTGTCGTATGAACGTGCTTACAAAAACATGAAAGAGCAAAATGATCTTTTGAAGTCTTAGCTAGATAGTCAAAAAGGAAAGGGTGAGGAAACTAAGTCTGCAAAACCATCAACTTCGGACAAACCGGTTGTAAAACCAAAAATGTCAATTTCTCAATGTGTTCCAAAAGTCGATGTGATAATAGATTTGACAAAACCAGTCACTCCAACACCCTTGCCAAAAGAAAGTGAAAAAGCAAAATGTGCTGATAAAGGGAAAGCAGTTGTCGAAACATCGAATGTGATAGCACCTGGTCTTTATAGGATTAGTCCCAATACTGCGTCTACCTCTACATCTAAAACATATAGGGTGATAGACAAGAGCATTAAAGATAATCCAAAAGATTCTAGGACTGCAAAAACAAATTCAAAGGACAACAAGATAAATCCTAATGTGTGTGCCTTACCTTCTACAGGAGTAGAAAGTACCTCTAGGAGCAGCAGACTACAGCCTAGGAGCAATACAAGGAACAATAGAGTCTTGACTGTCTCTGAGAGTAAATGCAAGAATAAAATGGAAGAAGTAGAAGACCACCCTAGGAATTTATCGCTTTCTAAAAAGAAACATTTGTCATCTGGATGTAATGTTAAAAGTACTGTTCCTAGTGCATGTAATGACTCTGTTTGTTTAATGTGCAAGAAATTGTTAAATGTTTGTGATGATATTGTTTCTAATAATGTGAATGTGAAAGCTATGCCTGAACAGAAAGATGTCCCTCTAGGGACTAGTGCTAGGACTAGATATGTTAAAAGGCTAATTGCAGCACCTAGGTCATCCACTAGTAGCATATTACCTAGGAACTATCTTAGGATATGTGCATGGAAACCAACGGGTAGAAAATTCATACTTGTGAATGGTAAATTAAGAAAGATTCCAAAAGAACAAGTAGAAACCGTCTATAAGTGTGAATTAAATGCTACCTCTAACCCCATGGAACCAAATGATAAACGGTTTCGAAATGCAAAATCATCTGTTCTTGGCAGGTTATCGAAATATGTCTTTGGATTGTCGACTTGGGTTGCTCCAAGCACATGACCGGGAATCTAAAGTTGCTGATCAACTTTGTATGGAAGTCCATGGGAACTGTTCGCTTTGGAAATGATCATGTAGCAGCTATTCTGGGTTATGGAGATCTTCCGTTTGGCAATTTCTTAATCACTCGGGTTTACTACGTCGAAGGGTTGGGACACAACTTGTTTTCAGTTGGGTAGTCTTCCGATGCAGATTTAGAGGTTGCTTTTAGAAGAAACACTTGCTTCGTTAGAAATTTGGTTGGAGATGATCTCCTAACTGGGAATCGTGGCACCAACTTATATGCTATCGACATAAACCAAATGGCCTCTTCGTCACCAATTCGTCTCATGACAAGAGCATGCGAAACTAAGTCCTGGTTGTGGCATAGACGATTATCTCATCTCAACTTTGACACATTAACCAAGCTAGCCAAAGACAACATCATCAACAGTCTCCCTAAGTAAAAATACACCAAAGATCACCTATGTCCATCCTGTGAGCAAGGAAAAAGCAAAAGGGAAACATATAAACCTAAAACCGTACCCAGTTCGGTTGAAAAGTTACATTTGTTGCATATGGACTTATGTGGCCCAATGAGAGTTGATAGTATCAATGGGAAGAAGTATATTATTATGATCGTCGATGACTATTCAAGATATACATGGGTAAAGTTTCTGAGGTCAAAAGACGAAGCACGATGCATCATCATCACCTTTCTGAAGCGCATTCAAGTCCTACTTCAAGCTCCAGTAAGGATTGTAAGAACAGACAATGGCACATAATTTACTAACCAGGAGTTAAGAACATATTCTGAAGATACTGGAATCACTCACCAGACCTCAGTTGTTAAAACTCCATAGCAGAACGGGGTAGTTGAAAGAAGAAATAGAACTCTTGTGGAAGCTGCTCGCACGATGCTGATTTATTCTTGTGCGCCGTTATTCTTATGGGCTGATGCTGTTACCACCGCATGTTTTACTCAGAACCGATCCCTAATCCATCCAAGATTCAATAAAACCCCATATGAACTAGTAAACAACAGAAAACCGGATATATCTTACCTTCATATATTTGGCGCTTTGTGCAATCCGACAAACGACAGATAAGATCTGGGGAAGTTGAAAGCTAAGGGTGATATTGGAATCTTCATTGGTTATTCAGAAAACTCGAGGGCATTCAGGGTGTATAATCATCGAACTAAAACAATAATGGAAACAATGAATGTGAAGTTTGATGAGATTTCACAAATGGCTTCTGAGAGATTCGCTCTAGAACCCGAGCTTAACCCGATGGCTTCTAATCATACTAGATTAGGAACCGCACCAACAGTCAGACTTCTGGACGTATTAGTTTAGGACTCGTACCCCAAGGAGCTCAATCAACTAACACGGACAAACCAACAAATCAAGAACTGGAAAATTTCTTCGAGTACATGTTTGATGAATACTATGGTGGAACTTCGACAAATGCATCTCAACAACATTCCGCTGCACCCGCTCAACAACATCAACCACCACCACCAACAAAAGATGCATCTACAACAATCGAAGCTGATGCACCAACTCCCTTCACGTCATAAACATCTACGCCTGCAACTCTAGTAATTAAGATTGTTCTACCAAGAGTTGATGAGCAACAACACAATACCCCAATTTAAGAAGAACAACAACAAAATGATGTTGTGTTAGAAGAAGAAGTGTTCGAAAACCCATTTGCAACAGATTCTGCTGAATCATCTTCAAGGTTACATGAACCGACTAACACACATTTTTTAGATCCAAAGTACCCTTCTACGTTACAGTGGGCTAAAGACCATCCAATAGAACAAGTAATTGGTGAACCTTCACGGCTAGTTCAGACGAGAAAACAGCTCGCCACCGACCCTGACATGTGCATCTATGTCTGCTCATTCAGTTTAAAACAGCCAAAGAACATTCGGGAGGCGATGGCAGATAATGCATGGAATGAAATGATGCAGGAAGAACTTCTCTAATACCAGTTACATGACAGTTGGGATTTGGTTCCAAGACCAATTGACAAACTTGTCATTGATCTTAAGTGGTTATGGAAGAACAAAAAGGATGAAGAGAGGATTGTAATTCGCAACAAAGCTCGTCTCGTGGCTAAGGGATTTAGACAGGAAGAAGGGATAGATTTTGATGAGTCATTCACGCCAGTAGCAAGACTTGAGGCAGTCAGGATCTTCTTAGCATATGCAGCTTACAAAAACATCACGATCTATCAGATGGATATCAAGACGGCTTTCTTGAACGGAACTCTGAAAGAAGAAGTGTACGTGAGTTAGCCAGACGGATTCATTGACAAAGATCATCCAGACTACGTCTACAAGCTAAAGAAAGCCATTTATGGTTTGAAACAAGCCCCAAGGGCGTGGTATGACGAACTATCATCTTTCTTGCGACAAAACAATTTCACCAAAGGAACAATTGACCCGACCTTGTTTACTAGAAAATTCAAAGATGACATTTTGATTGTTCAGATTTACGTGGACGACATTATTTTTGGGTCCACTAATCCGAAACATTCAAAACATTTTGAAAATCTCATGAATAGCAAAGTTGAAATGTCTATGATGGGGGAACTAAAATTCTTTCTTGGTCTACAAATTCACCAATCCCCACGTGGAATTTTTATAAATCAAGCTAAATATACTATTGAGATTTTGAAAAAAAACATGGAATGGAAAATTGTGACTCTGTTGGTACTCCAATGGTCACTTCACCAAAAATAGGTGCTGATTTATATGGGAAACCCATGGATCCGAAGAAATATCGGAGCATGATTGGTTCTCTCATGTACTTAACTACTAGTCGACCCGATATTCATTTTGTTGCCTGCTTATTAGCACGGTTTCAGGCAAGGCCTACCGAACTTCACCTCCAAGAGGTTAAACGGATCTTTTGGTATCCAAAGGATTCGGAGTTTAAACTAATGGCATTTTCAGATGCGGACCATGCAGGTTGCCAAGTTACAGCAAAAAGTACATCCAGTGGAGTACAATTTTTGGGTGAAAAGCTAGTAGGCTGGTCATCAAGAAAACAAGATTGTACCGCGCTATCAACTACCGAAGCCGAGTATGTGTCTCTATCTGCGTGTTGTGCGCAAGTTCTATGGATGAGGACACAGCTCACAGATTATGGCTTTACTTTCGACCGCATACCTATGTATTGTGATTCGAAAAGTGCCATAGCCATCTCGTGCAATCTAGTATAACACTCGAAGACCAAGCATATTAGAGTCCGCTATCACTTCATCAAGGAACACGTAGAAGAGGGTACTGTTGAGTTATTCTTCATGAAGACTGAATACCAACTCGCCGATCTATTTATTAAAACCCTTCCAAAATAGAGGTTTGATAATTTAGTTCGATGAATTGGCATGCGAAGCCTAACTCCCGAAGAGTTAGAAAATCTTATCGAAACTTCTTGAAAACATTTTCAAAATAGCTTCGCTGTAAATATTTTTGAAAAACAAAATACAAAATTTAAAAAACCAACAAAAACAAAATATAAAAATAGAAAATTTTCAAAAATACAAAAACAATATAAAATCATAAAACCAAAAATATTCTTCTCACGACATGTGTCTCGTATAATCAATATTCTATATGTATCTAGAAATGTCATTCAACAATCATACGGACATGTACAGATGCTTAAGCGATAGTTCATTTAAAAGTTTTCTAAAACATGTCGTTTCTCAAAAACTTCTTCACAATGGCTTTCGTATACTTCAGTACGAAACCCGAGCTACAATGATGACTTCTGATTATTTCTGATCAGGACTCGTATTGTTAATGGAAAAATAAAACAACCCTTGAGCACATGATCAAGATTTTTCAAAATCTTTCTCGAAATTCTGTGCTCAAGATAACTCCCTCCAAAACCCTTAAAATTGATTTTAAACTCAAATGTTTAAAAATATGCTTTATTTACGGGGGAGTATAAAAAGAAAAACAAAAATGTTCCAAAATCATGCTCCAATTCGTCTATCTCTCCAAAAAGCTTTCATTTAATCAAGTTGATATCAAAAATATCACTACATGCTATTTTTGAGGGGGAGAAGACGTGATTAAAATGTGATCAAAATGCTTAAAGATCGTGGATTGAATCTCAAAAGACCTCTCCAAAAAGACTCAAATATGAACCCTCGAATTGACGAAAACTAAATGTCAGTAATCGAAAAGACTTGTCTGAGACAGGTAATAATTTCAAGCTGGTTATCCAGTGATGTAAACGTGTCTCGCAAAGGAATTGTCGGAGTAGAATGTACCAATTCAAGAGATAATCTTTTGATATGACCGGGACGGGTAATAATTTCAAGCTAGTTTAAATAGTGATGTAAACGTGTCTCGCAAAGGTCATATTAACTGAAAATCGATCAATTCAAATGTGCGAACTCTACCCAACATGTGCAAATTTATATCTAAAATGCATGAGCACATGTGAAGGGGGAGTATTTCAAAAAATACAAAACTCTCAAAGTGTTATCTAAAAGGTGTTTTATTCATAAACACTTTGAGAGATTTTTTTCACAAAAGGTCTTATGGCAAGTGATCAACAAATCTATGATAATCATGGAGTAATAAGGTGATTATGGTTAGGTTATGTCCTATGATCCGCCAGAGCCGGAGGGATCTACCCAAGGACAATTCCAATAGATTAGAATTAGAAGTCCTTAGGAAAGATTGAAAAAAAAAAAGGAGTAAATGAGAAAGGGAAAGAAGGGGTTGAAGATTGAAAAAGAAAAGTTTAATGAAAGGGTGAAAAGAAATAGCCCTCCATGAAAACTTGCTAACGGTTATCACAAAGTTGATACTAATATTGAAGACAAGACGTCATGGACCCAGTGACGCGCTGCACCACCCCTCCTAGCCACTCAGATATCTCTTAAAAGATATTTGTTTCATTTCTCAAGGAGAACAATGCATAATCTATCGGCCTCTCATTCCGAGATGTGTTGATATTGAAAAGGTGGCACTCTGCTCAATGTCTCCGACTACTAAAAACCAAAACGCACATTATTGAGTCTAGAGCCATGAGATTCATCAAAAATCTCTTAGGAACACTTTCAATATAATACACCTGTGTTCACCAATAAGGACACATGGTGTACAAGAGTCTTAATGAGATCTTCGAATCTTGCCTTATATCATGATGGTTACATACTTCAAACGGTCTACAGTCGTGAAGTGATACCCCGGTATACTTCAGTGGCTCACAATGGCCCTGGTAAAGATTAGGGAAAGTTTTCACACTATGCTGTCAACAATCTCAAAATCTGAAACTGTAAGCACTGGACGATTTATTGCTAACTTTTTTATGCAGGTACTGACAAAAGTCAATTCACCATCATCTTATAAAACAACATCCAAATCTCATCATACTCATACTAATGAAGATCATCCTCAACAAAGCTCAAGATAACAATTTCAAGACAAAAGGATCAAGTTAAAGACAAAGTGTTACAGCAAAGTCAAGAAGCTAATCAAGATGTTAAGAATAAGTTCATGTATCTAATGAGGAAGACATAAGTATAAAGTTTAGAAGAAGTATGAGTATGATGGAAGAGACATCGATGCAAATGTACAGAAGATGTTGATCAAGGCAAGAACGACCAAAAGACGATACTTTGAAGATTACATAGCATAAAGGAACGAAGAATCAAGACTATTCTATAACGACACACAAGGTTCAAGACAACGAAGACAAAAGACCTATTCACTGGGAGCATCATTTGAATGACCATCCCTTAGGGGGAGATTGTTAGCTTTTAAATTATAAAATGAAGTGGTGGTCATTTGCCTTGTATCAGCTCTGTAGTGTGTCGAATGCTAGATAATAGAATAGTATGTGAAGGCTTATGGTTGGACTAAGGTTAGTATGTAAAAGATAAGTCCATGTATTGTCTAATCCATGTAAAGTCCAACCAAGCCCAACCGATCCATAGAAAGCCCATGAAAAGCCTCTAGGGCATCACATGTTGGCTATAAATAGACACTCCCACCTCATTTCCAAGTGTGCCTCAATAGATAGTATAGGTGGGAGTGTGTGTGCTTTATGTTTTGTTTTGTATTGCTTTTCCTTTAAGCTAATATATACGGTTATAATATATACAATCCACACATCTCTTCTATTTTTCTTGTTCTTGAGTACCTTTCATATCTTAGTTTGTGTGTGATAAAGGTTGAGATCATGGTTTACAAGTGGATTACAGTGGTTTACGAGGTGATGTAGATGTTCTAAATTATGGGACGAGCGTTCAAACTAGTCTTCAGAAACGGTTAGTAAGGTGATCAGGAAAATTGGCAGACTATAACGAGTTTCAATGTCACGTAAAATGACGTCACATATGATTGTGAAAATTTTTAGAGACCATTTTTATTAATCACGATATCTCGGAAGGATTAGAGGACCTTCAAAAAGTACAAGTGTGTATGTTAGTTCAGTTACACTAGTAATATGTCTCTAGCTTTTAAAAGTTGTTTTGAAGGACCAAGATGGGTGTCCCAACTCGAAGTCAAATAGTGATATTATGTAGAGAAAAAAGCTTAACCTTGTGATAGGTACGGTATGTATGTATAAGTATACAGAAAATACTTATTGTAGATAGTGGAAGTCAAATCAGTATAAGTCGCCAAATAGTAAGGTGTAATGCATGGTTATAACAAGCAAACAGTAGTGAGGCAGCAGGCTTGGCAGACGAGCAAGTAGCAGTCATAGGGTTTTGTTTTTGTATAAAGTGGTTATAGTCTAGGTTTTAAAAATATACCCAGTTCTCTATAACCAAGGCTCTGATACTAATCTGTAACACCCCCAAAAATGGGTTGCAGCAGAAGGTAATGTCGCTGGGGTGCTACTAAATTGGATCACAACATAAAGTAAAGAGAACGGATTTACCTTATCCATTTAGAAAAATAGTTACATTATCATAGTAAATAAGTTTACAACATTTAATTTGATGTGGAAATAAGGCCCATATAAGTAAGCAAGTGGTCCCAAATATATAGGAGTAGTCTATGACCGTGTCAATGCCAAGCGCCTCCTAAAATAGATTGTGTTGTAGTGAAGATCAACACCTGAGAATACATGCTAAAAGGGTCAGCGTAAAGCTGGTGAGTTCATAGGTTTAAGTAAACAACAAGTTATGTATAGACCACAAGATTTCAACGACAATGTATTCCAATTATGTTCATGAAAAGTATTAGTGTTGCACTAAGCTCATGAAATCGAAGCCTTAACAGTTAGTTCATGTTATCACCCCAAACAGGTGCTTTGCCAAACACCTATACGACATCAAATGAAATGCGTCCGTTTGATCAGTTGGAGCGACCATGTTATGTCTCCATATGTGGTCATTTACTAGTAGCCGGCGAATTTAAAGGAGGTTCATTTTCAGGTTGGGTTGAGAGAAGTATTGAGAGTATTTTTTCGACATATTCTCACAAAACTATGCGTCGACGAGCTGTTATGGCTTTAATATTGCATCAAGTAAAAGGTAATCAAAGGCATGTACACTAAAGTATGATGATTCCGATAACCCGCAACCATCAGGAGGGAGAAGTACACGAAGAAAAAATTAATGTCTCGTCTTCAGTAATTTGGTTTGTGGGTACATCGAGGCTTTTTACCAACTTGGATGCAAACACTTTGTGAGATATGTTGTTATAATGCTCCCGAATGACAACCATTGTGCATCACTTTAGTATCTACAGTCTCCGCTGCGTGTTTGAAGACTAAAGAGAGTTGTCGATTCAAGAGGGAGCAGAGAAAAGAAAAAAAGGCTCACTAGTTAGGAGGGAGTAATAACCTAACTAGAACATTACAGTTGAAGTTCAGAGCTACAAAAAGTAGTGCCGTCAGTGCCTAAGATCGTACGCCGAGATCGTCGGAAGAGAGAAATTCAAGTCTGCCTCAGGATCTAGACTACAGAGACTATGCGCTTCAACAAAAGTTTATTATTATTGTAATTTACTTTGTTTATAGGTCTCATTGTAACCATTCACGTGTGACGATATCTTGGAGGGAGATTGTTAGCAATGGTTTTTATAAAGATATCGTCACTTAAAGTGAATTTGATTAGATTCATAACAAGTAGTACCCGCAGGGACTACTATCATTAAAATCACAAACTAGTAATGTAATAGGGCTATAAATACCCCTCATGACTCTCCATGAGGGGTGTGGGAATTCTTTGTATTCCTTGTTCATTTCTTAAGCTAATATACTAAGAGTTTTTCTCCACCATCTCTCTACTTTCTTTCACTAAAAAGATGAAGATATTCATCTTCTTTCACCAACCAAGACCTCCTGAATCACATAAATCTTGTTCATTCTCGGTCCTACAGGGACCATCGTGGTGATGGCTTGCAGGATGTGGGATGTAAATGCAGTCACCGGACGCTATCTCAGCACAGACTTTGTAGTCTCTGATTCCAAAGTAAAACATACTCAAAATTAGCATTTGATAAATAACCTTTTGGTTCTATTGTTGCTAAAACATGCTTACGTTTAGAATTTGACAAATAACCTTTTTGTTTCTAATGTTGTTTTACTGTTTTGCATAACTCAGTATTTGATAAATACCTTCGGTTCTAATGTTGTTTGACTATTTTGTAGGGTAGTTCAATTCATTGTACTACAAGGAACCACATTGCTCATAATTTTGTCAGATTGAAAGAAGGGTTGGTTTATACTATTAAAGACTTTGTGGTCAAGCCCAATAAGGATGATTACCGTATTATGCAAAGGGATCCCTTCATGCTCGAATTTGATGGGGCAACGACGGAAAGAAAGTGACTGTTAAGGATGGAGGTTTTGACAGATACCCTTTTGAGCTTCAAGATTTGGCAAACCTGGAATGTATAGATAACAAGTACTTGGTTGGTAAGTTTTTGTTTTAACAATACTTTCATTGCCTTTTGTTATTATTGTTATGCATCCATTATGATATGTAGATCATTACCTTACAGATGTAGCCGGTTACGTGACGAATGTGGTTAGGACAACTTAGCAAAAGACAGGCTCTCGAACCCTTGATTTTTACCTGGCAAATCAAAGGTTAGTATGTTGCAATAAATATTCACGCGTACATATTATATATTACGTGTATCGTTTAAACTATATCATGGACTACAAAACAAATTTTATATTTTGGACACGTTGGGCAATCAGTCCGAGTGACGCTGTGGGGAAGCTTGGGAGACATGCTTATAGAAAAAAAGACAAAGCATGCTGGTCTGTGCCCGATTGTATTGACATCACTGAATGTCAAAGATTACAATAGTACGTAATCTAACAATTATTACCAAATGTCACCCATAAAATATAGTATCGACATAACAAATCACCTTTATTTTTATCCTACCAGACAGGGTTTATTTGTTAAGCAACACTTCCACAATAATTTTTGATGATCTTAAAATCCCTGCACTCAAAGCTCTTAAATCTGATATAAGGTAATAAGCTTTTATATATATTTTATACCTGAGTTGCTCCATACATGCATTGTGCTAACATCATCTATGGTTATGTCCCACAGTCATATGAAAATGAATAAGGTTGCTATAACAGTACTAAAATCCAGCTTCAATAACCAAAGAACATGCCAGCAGTACTAACGATATATACCAGTTCCAACAAGCAGTACTAACTGCTATAACAAGCAGTACAAACATGAAATCCATGAACTGGCAGTACTAATTTTCATTAGAAGCAGTATTAACTAATATGGACAGTAGAAACTAACAATTTGCAGCTTTTAAAATTTAAATGGCAGTAGAAACATGTGGCAGCATAAGCAAGATACGTTGGCAGTAGTAAAAACTTATCTTAGCAGCACAAAATAATCCACAGCAGTACTAAGTAAGTGAGTAGAACAGTACTATAAACCTTTGGCAGTATCCAATGAATAAGGTTGCTAACATCATCTATGGTTATGTCCCATTGTCATATGGAAATGAATAAGGTTGCTATGCCAGCTGACATTTCCGTACCAAAGGATGGGACATTGGAGAACCTGCTACTTTGGGCCCGCAACCACAAAAACAATGTAAACTACAATTTACACATTTAACGTTTCGTACTGATAACCAGATTCATTCAACTTATAAAAAATCTGTTTGTGCACCCTCTGACCTTCAACTGTATCGTTAGGATTGATGGTGTTAGGACTAGAAAGGGTTGGAATTACCCGTCGTGCGGTGACAACAAGTTTAGGAAAGGTGCTACTCATAAACAAGGGAAGTTTTGGTGTGATTAATATTACAAGCCCATTTCCTACCCAGTTTTAAGGTAACATTTCTTTGTATAACACCCAATGACAAACAATATTAAATACCGAATGTACCTACCCTGACGTGTGTGGAACCCTCCTAGCTATAGGCTTGAAATTGATGTGTCGGCCAGAACAGAGTCCGTTGTTGTTGTTCTGTTTGATGAGAGTTCGACAGAGTTGGTTGGGTGCTTAACTGAGTCAATAGTAGAGTCGGGTGATGAGGTACAATTATATTGGGTAAATTAAATATGTGCCATGTCATCTACTTACTATATGTTGCAGGTTTCTGAGGAGCATCCGAATGTACCTCAAACGATAGCAAACCTCATTAGTACCACACACATGTTTGAGTTGAGATCCAATAGTTATTATGAACATGGGACATTTGAGAGCTTCACATGTTGGAAGGTCCATCAAACCCAAATAGTGGATGAGTGTGCCGGTTCAAGCACACCTGTTGCTGCCTCGCCCGAAAAAAGCACACCATTGAAGAGATTGGTAAAGGACCCAACTGTGTCTACCTGAGCCAAATCTGTTGAGGATAAAAATGACAAAAGGTTGGCTAACAATTATCCATTTTAAAATCCGAGTAATAAGTGGAATTTGCATTAATGTACTTTTTTTTATTTACACCGATTCAGCTTGGTATTTGAAGACTCTGATGCCGAACTAAAAACCATTGAGGATGATGACCCAGACAGTGTTGAGGATGGCTGTGCACGTGACAAAAAAAAGGCAAGAAAGCTTACAATTACCGGGGATGAATCCGAATAGGATATTGGATGTACCACGATGAATGGCATGTTGGAATAGTGTTAACCGTTTAGAAAATTAGTTAAATAAAAATAGTTGGTATGTCAATTTTTTGGCTTTAAGTGTTTGTTTCCAACTATTCCAACCATCAAAACTTTGTATTCCCGTTCCAACAAGTAAGAATACAAATGCTATTAGTATCTACTTTCATTATGGTTTACCAATTATTTAACAGTAGCATTACATTCGATATGTAAAATCTTTATATCCCAGTTCTATCATTAAAACAAATAACCTTAACAGACCGCGATAAAACAACCATATGTTGATTCCTCAAACATTAAAACTTTGATGCCTGCCCTTATACCCTTATCTATCGTAAAAGGCAGTTATACAATAACCCTATGTAACTGAAAGTGTGATTTTTAACAGCGGTTATAATCATGTAGAAATAAAACATGCAATACTTATTTGCAATAAATTGAGATGTGTATCCACCACAATTGTTGTTTGTCAAATTTGTTAAAAAAAAATAATAATAATAAAAAAAAAAATAAAAAAAAAAAAAAAAAAAAAAATAATCTTACATTAAACCATTTATGATCCATACCATTGAATCCTCATTCCAAAACTCCTTATAAATAACTATTCCCTCCGTCTCAAAAATATTGTCCATATTTTCATTTTGGGATGTCTCAAAATAATTGTCCACTTTCTATTTTAAGTAAAAACTAAAGAATATAGTAGGGGAATATTCTCTTTGAGTGGTTGAAAATAAAAGTGGCCCCACTTTTATTAAACTATGTGATTCTTGTCTCCTGACAATTATTTTGAGACGGAGGGAGTAATAAATTGTCCTGATGGGTGTGAAAAAAAAAGAGTTACAACACCTGTTTATAAATACAAATTGTTTATGTTGAATATGAGTTACAAAAACTTCTATTAACTACGGGCATTGGTAAGACATTTAAAATCCATGCTATAGACACTACACCCATCATTCCGGTTGTTTGTGCCTGTATTAGCTAACAATTTTCAGGCTGTAAAACAATTGAATATAACTTTATATTGTTAATTTAATATGGCATAACATATCCTATGAGATAGGCATTGAGCATCGGATGTCAATATTGACAAATTAATAATGCTGTGAACTTTATCCACCTCATTTTTCATTTGTCAATATTGACAAACAATGCTCAATGTAGTTGCGTTCCCTGATTATGCGTCAGACATGGAACATCGGATACCAATATTGACAAACAAAAAATCCAATCCACTGCATCTTTCGTTTGTTTATATTGACGTTCGATGCTCAATGTAGATGCGCATTCTGATCTTCTCCTTGAATCCATTTTCTTATCTCAACAGTCTGGCAAAATGTCTTACACAGACATTTGCACAAA
This sequence comes from Artemisia tridentata subsp. tridentata, assembly GCA_021014915.2. Lineage (NCBI taxonomy): Eukaryota > Viridiplantae > Streptophyta > Magnoliopsida > Asterales > Asteraceae > Artemisia > Artemisia tridentata. The sequence goes on along the minus strand of CP139507.1, from coordinate 442,599,595 downwards.
GCCTGTACAAATAGCAAAAGGGATTTGAGAGAGAGATCAGAGATCCCATCTATGTTCATATATGTCTGTTACGCCTGACTAAGTAACTAAACTGTGAATGTTTAAGCTTACTGTTTGAATTCAACTTATTCTTAACACTATGCAAGTATTTGGTATGCATGGTTCTTGAATTTTACAACAAGCATATAAAAATGAATCCATTCGCAACAAACATATATTATCAACAGGTAAAATGTAAATTATTATTTACCTGTTATTATTTTGGCATAACCAAGTATGTGAGCACCCTTCCATTTATTACAATGATAAATATATCATTTAAGGCAGGACAATCCAAAAGCCTGATTTCCAAATATCTTTAATATCCATCTTCTCACATCCTCACCTATATTTGGAACCTGTTGTGCAGAAATAATAGTTAGCATTTTATACGCAACTATGAATGACGGTGAGCGTGAATCATATTACTTTATCTACAATTACATCATTATATAATTACAATAACATATGTGTTTATATTATATGTTCACCTAATGATCATACCAATAATCCATCCCTGTCCAACATACTCCACAATGTTGTACACATACAGTCACGTACAATTATTGGTAGGGGTGGGAGAGTACAGAGTTACTGTGGTCTTAAGATCTTAGGTATACCTGCACAACAAACAGGTAACCATAAACCCCTGTACTTTTTGATTGGTTTATAATTAATTAATCAATGTTTTAATTTCTGCATATTTAAGCAGGAATGGTGCCCCCATCGGTTTATAACCAGCTAGGTCTTACAGCACAACATACGTCTTCTACTTCCATTAATCAGCCTACAACAACACGGAAGAGACCAAGAGGTAGGTTGTTTATCAAAATTAATAATTCCATTATTTATTTCATAAATAAGATATTTACAACAACAATGGCTATTTAAGGTCGGCCTCGCATACATGTATGCAAAAACAAACCCAAAGGCGCAACACGTACCTCTTTAGGTAATACATGTGTCATTTAAAAATGCTATTAGCATACAATATCTGATTAGTTTAGCATGTTATGCATAACAAGTTGCCATGTAGTGTTAGTGATCTTAACTAACCACATACTCTAATTGGAGCTTAAATGATTCATAAAATAACCAACTTATATAAAAATTTACCATTACTGACAATTCTTTAACTAGGTGTTCCTGTGTCCTACAATCACGTTGGATCTCCGTCTTATCAGTGTCGTAATTGTTCTGCAACTATGTGGTATGCAGAGAGATCAAACAAGGACAAAACAGCCGTGAATCCACAAATTTTTAAACACACCCATTAAACTAATACTTGAACGACTTAATCAATGCCCAAATCAATGTTCGTAGTGATGATAAAACAATCAAGCCCTTAAAGATAGCGTTTAATTTGATTGTTTATTGTTTGATTGCATTTATGTTACTTCAAACTGAAACCCCTAAAATCGCTATACACACCTATTTCACCAATATGCGTTTTTTATGTGTGTTTTATTCCTGTGTGTGAGAGATAAAATAAGTCAACTGCTTATAAATGAATTCTATTAAAAAAAAAAGATTGTGACCTTAAAACAACAATCTTATTCATTATATAAGTAGATAAGTACATCTTACATGTCCATCATAACATCAAGCATCAACCAAGCAAAACACATCCAAACCCAACCAAACTACCTACACGATTGACCAACCCAAAAACTCTAAAGAACCATTCGACTATAGCCCTAATCGTACTTCTCCATGATGGCAATATCATGCAGCTTCTTGGTTACAACAGCACGCACTTCAACCAAAATGGCCGTAAGAGACTCCAGCAAACGGCCCTCCATCACTTGAACCTCATGAAGGCACTCATAAGTATCATCAACAAATTCTTCATCATCAAAATTAAGAGTAAAAACCTCACTCATTCCCTCGGTGCGCTTATCAATCTTTCTACGCAGCTCATTGCATCGATCCCCCAACCACATGAGCATCCCTTCATCTTCAGTAACTTCTTAACTGAATAGGAACTTGAAACAGTTGTGTAGCTTACCAGACCCACACATATCTTGCAGTTCATTGATTAGAGGAGTTTGAGACATTTTTTTGTTGATGAGTTGATAGTGGTTAGGTAAGAAATGGTGGTTTGTTGATCAAACTTAAATAGGACTAACGAAACTAAACCAATCACTAACTCAATATTAGGGCCGTTCAAAGCGCTCGCCGCTCGCCGATCGCTCGCCGATCGTTCAAAAATTGCTCGGAAATTGCTCGCTCGATCCGTCGCTCGATTGTAAACGAGCCGCTCCGCTCGGTTCGGTTTGTAAATGAGCCAAGCATGAGCAAAGGTATGCTCGGCTCGGATCGGCTCGAATCCGCTCGAATATTTTTATTATATATATAAATATATTATATATGTATGTATTTATATAAATATAAGTTTATCTTATATATATATATATATATATATATGTATTTATATATTTATTTATATATTTATGTATGTATTTATGGATTAACATTAATGTGGACCTGTTATCCATAGCTTAATTAGAAATTATGCATAGTAAATTCGAAGAATATGATGTGACAAAATTCTATTTTCTAGATGTATGTTCCTTAATAATATTTTTCTTATTATCTTTTCACGATATAAATTTTGAGACGGCTTCAGTTTTATTCGAGTTGGGTTTGTTCGTGTAGAGGCTTAAAAAAGCATACTCAAATCCGACCTTAGCAAGTTTTCGAGTTAATCTCATACGGGTCTATTCAAGCCTTGTCCATCTAAGTTATGAACTTATGACCAATTAAATATGAGTAAATGTAATAAAGTGAATGTGAATCGTAATAAGCAGATAATGAAGTACTACTTTGATAACATAATACTCCGTAGTTCAGATGTGAATATATTTATGTTTCAAATGTGAATTTGTGTTGCAAATATCTGAGACATGTTATTATAAGCTAACAAAGATAAGACATGAAAATGTTATTAAACCGAGCGAGTTCGAGCCGAGCCGAGCTGCTCGGTTTTAAACCAAGCGAGCTCGAGCATTGGTTTTCTGCTCGTTTCATTAAATACGAACCGAGCCGAGCTGCTCGGTTTCAATTCGAGCCGAGTTCGAGCAGACCCTCGCTCGGTTCAGCTCGACTCGTGAACACCCCTACTCAATATATTGTAACTGAATAGAGTTAATCATTGCAAAAATTAAATCGAGTATTAATTCATACAGTTCATTCGTCTTCCCATGCAGAAACATCAAATATGTAATTAACATAAACTTTACCAATACCACATAAAACCCTCCAACTTTGAAATGTATCGGATCCACTCCAAAATAGTCGACTCGTTGCGGGTTTGGTCCAAATTTTCGTTACAGGTTTGCACCATTAGTCCCTGAGCTAACGGCCGTCAGTTCTGTTAGTTATCATGTGACAACGTTAGTCCATTTAGTTAGCGATTATTAGCAACGTTAGTCCTTTAGACATTTTTGTCCGTTTTTCTTATGTTTTCATACGGTTTTGTCCGTTTTTATACATTTTCGTCCGTTTTTAGTCGTTTTCATCCGTTTTTCTTCCGTTTTAATACGGTTTTGTCCGTTTTTTTCGTTTTTGTCCGTTTTTCTTACGGTTTACTCCGTTTTTATCCGTTTTCGTTCTTTTTTTTTCGTTTTTGTCCGTTTTTCTTACGGTTTTGTCCGTTTTTATACGTTTTCGTCCGTTTTTATCCGTTTTCGTTCGTTTTTTTCCTTTTTGTCCGTTTTTCTTACGGTTTTGTCCGTTTTTATACGTTTTCGTCCGTTTTTTTCCGTTTTTATTCGTTTTCGTCCGTTTTTCTCCGTTTTCGTTCGTTTTTTTCGTTTTTGTCCGTTTTTCTTACGGTTTTTTTTTCCGTTTTTATACGTTTTCGTCCGTTTTTATCAGTTTTCGTTCGTTTTTTTTCGTTTTTGTTCGTTTTTATTCGTTTTTTAATTTTTGAAATTTTTTTTTTTTTAATTTGTTTGAAAAAATTTAAAAACAAATTAAAAAAATACTTTTTTTTCAAAAATTTTTTTTTTTTCCGAATATATTTTTTTTTCCGAAAATTATTTTTGAAAATATTTAAAAAAATTGAAAAAAAAAATTTCAAATTTTTTTTATAACTTTTTTTTCGCAAAATTTTTGAAAATATTATAAAAAAATTAAAAAATTATTTTTGCAAATTTAAAAAAAAAATATATATATATATTTGAAAATATTAAAAAATTAAAAAAAAAAATTTTGCGAAAAAAAAGTTATAAAAAAAAATTTTGAAATTTTTTTTTCAATTTTTTAATATTTTCAAAAATAATTTTCGGAAAAAAATAAATATTTTCAGAAAAAAAAAATTTTATAAAAAAAATCGGAAAAAAATTTTTTTGAAAAAAAAAAGTATTTTTTTAATTTGTTTTTAAATTTTTAAATTTTTTTTAATTTTTTAATTTTTTAATTTTTTTTTTCGTAGTTAAGAAAAACGGACGAAAACGAATAAAAACGGACAAAAACGAAAAAAAATGAACGAAAACGGAAAAAAATGGACGAAAGCGTATAAAAACGGACAAAACCGTAAGAAAAACGGACAAAAACGAAAAAAACGAACGAAAACGGATAAAAACGGACGAAAATGTATAAAAACGGACAAAACCGTAAGAAAAACGGACAAAAACGAAAAAAAACGAACGAAAACGGATAAAAACGGACGAAAACGTATAAAAACGGACAAAACTGTAAGAAAAACGGACAAAAACGAAAAAAACGAACGAAAACGGAAAAAACCGGAGAAAACCGTAAGAAAAACGGACAAAAACGAAAAAAACGGACAAAACCGTATTAAAACGTAAGAAAAACGGATGAAAACGACTAAAAACGGACGAAAACGTATAAAAACGGACAAAACCGTATGAAAACATAAGAAAAACGGACAAAAATGTCTAAAGGACTAACGTTGCTAATAATCGCTAACTAAATGGACTAACGTTGTCACATGATAACTAACAGAACTGACGGCCGTTAGCTCAGGGACTAATGGTGCAAACCTGTAACGAAAATTTGGACCAAACCCGCAACGGGTCGACGATTTTGGAGTGGATCCGATACATTTAAAAAAATTGGACTGAAAATGAAATACCCGGTAAACCACAAGGACCAAAAATGTACTTAACTCAAATTACAATTAAACTTTGCAATATAACAAAATTAACCCTCAAAGTTTGCCTATTATGATAAAACATACTATTTTCTTAAATATCCTTCATTAACAAATGTATTTTTAAAATTATCGGCTCTATCTATGTATCATTAACAGTTAGTAGTTCCCCACAGGTCAATTCTGAACAATCACACATCATATCAAATAAATGCTTAATATTCAAATAAATTACAATTTTACTCATGTAATACTACGTCCACACTAGTCAATTGATGCTTTAATGCAACCAACCTCGATCAAACCGTCGTTCTTACATGACATGCTTTTTAACCATCTAATACCACGAATTAACCGAGTACGAAATTCTATAACGATAAAACCTAAATATCATTTTCATTGTTTCACTTAAACTCAATTGAAAGTAATTAAATAACGTTATCAACACTCTTCATCCCGCGATCACAAATACAAATTACAAACTTATTCAACAAAATAAAAAAATAAAATAAATAACTTAATACATTACATATAACTGATTATATAAAACTTATACTACAAACATTGCCGCAGCCTGATAAAAAGTATATAAACATCTGCACAAACATTACGTACCTAACACGTAAATATTCAACCAAAAACACAGCCGGTGCATCGCACGGGTTCGAAAGACCTCATATCTTATAGAGTAAATTACATGGCCAAATTGTTTAAATGAAAAGCATATGGCAAATTGTTTAAATGATCCCGCCTCACATGGCCAAATTGTTTAAATGATCCATCCTCACATGGCCAAATTGTTTAAATGATCCATCCTCACATGGCCAAATTGTTTAAATGATTATGAAAAGCATAACTTATTAGGTTAAACATTAATTAAGAACTTTATATGTGTGACTTCAAAAGTTAAAAGATTTTAAAAATACTTCCTTGATTCCTTCAATTCTTTAACATGTGATACCGGCAACTCCCACGAGCCAACTTGACGAGATATAAAAAAATAATCGGGTGCTAGTTCTTTATTCCAATTTTATTTCTTTTAGAACTTCTACATGTGAAAGAACGATACTAAAGAATTGAAGGAAGTATTTTTTAAATCTTTTAACTTTTGAAGTCACATTCATATAAGTCTTAATTAGTGTTTAAACTAATAATTGTTTAACAATCATTGCCAATAAACCATTCGGCCATGTGAGGCCGATCCACATATGTCTTCACCGCTAATAAGTTACGCTTTTGAAGTTACGCTTACAGACTACAAAAAAGTAAAAAAAAAATGTTTTTTTTTGGAACGGTGATTTTTATCAAGAGACTAGCAAAGAGCTAGAAGAGATTACAAAAGAAAGGAACTAGGGCATTTCAACAAAGAGTTCCAATCAAATTTAAATTTACATCAATTAGAACACCAAGAATATGACAAACGGACAAAATCATCAAAAAGAAGATCCAACCGCGGATGATTGGCCCTAAACACAACTTGATTACGAAAATTCCAAATAGCCCACCACATGACATAACAAGTGTCTTCCAAAATTTCCTTTAGCTTCAAAGGTGAACGGATATTGTTGAACCAAATAAGCCAATCACCATACGAATTAAAGCTGTTAACTTCCAGATCCCACCAACGAGCCACCTTAAGCATCAATAACCGAGTCACATGGCAAGAAAAAAGGAGATGCGAAGAAGACTCTACCGCAATACTACAAAGAGGACAAAGGATAGAAGTAATGTCATTACCTCGCAAAGAAAGCTCTAACCTTGTCGGCAACTTGTCCAAGCAAACTTGCCAACCAAAAATATTAATCTTAATCGGGACCACCTTAACCCATCTAGTAGGAACATAAACCTTAGGCAACAAAGAGTCATCTATAAAAGAGCGAGCCGATTTTACCGAAAAGTCACCGGATGACTCTAACTTCCAAACCCACGGTATTTGCGGAGTTGATCATCCCTCTCGAAAACGAAGATTTGAAGTGGTCTAGAATTTACTGAGTACTCGGTACAACTCACGCATTCGTGCACAAACCAGTGCAGACGAAGTAACACGAATATCCCCGGTAGTCAGTCTATTTCCATCAGCAGGACGGTGGGAGTGAGAAGTTTGGGATATGTTTGGTGTTTCTTCCATCAATCATCCAAATCTACGCCATATATCAACATATTATGGTTTCAAGGGTCATTCATTACGAAAAGACCTTCCTCTGCGTGGATATGTGGAAGTACGCTATGATGATCCAGAGAAACATGTGGTTTCTGAACTCATTGAGATGACCCAAGAATTTTGCTATTTTGATTATGCTAGTCCTTGGGAACAGCGTAGCGACGAATAATTCAGAATCAGAATAGGTCCAGGGGACAAATCAATAGGAAATTTAATTTGCTTCGTAAGAATAAGAATTCACTTCTATGAAAGACTTTCACGGGAATTGTCTTGATCGTCGGATATCATTGAGAAAGAAATAGGAAGAAGTGTTATCGCCTCCAATTCTTCCCGGTATGGAATGAGTAAAGAATCAAGCTACAAGTCTCGATCTATACGAAAGGCACTAGTTTTTTTTTTCTTTCGGTTTCATTGATAGTAGAATATCCTGACTCTATAGGGGCGCTAGCGCTTTACGAATATAATATAAAAGGGGCCTGAAAAACGTAATAGGCTGCGCTGCTACTCTAGGCTCGCTTCTTCAAGCTCCGCCCCTTATTGAAAACGAAACAAACGAGCAATTAAACAAACTAAAGAGCTAACATTATATTACTTAGTAAAGCAACCTTTCGCGCTAGGCGCTCACTTTTTTTGTCTGCGTAGAAGCTGGCGGCGGGGCTTGCTTAACCGGATACACTTAATTGGGATCTCTGTCAAATGCAAATCTTTCTATCGGGAAAGCCTCGCTTATTCAATTCAAAGGGCTGATTATTTAGAACCCTTTTTGCTCATTAGATAAGTAAAAAAGCGTTGGTGGGATCGGCGGGATGATGATGAGTATATAAATCAATAAAGGAGAAATGGCAAGAGAAATTGAATATCGATGGAGGTGCATTGCCGATGTGGAAAACAGGGTAGGGATTCTCTATAATGACACTGTAGACCAATTGAAAGGGATGTAGCGCAGCTTGGTAGCGCCTTCGTTTTGGGTCAAAAATCTCACGGGTTCCAATCCTCTCATCCCTACCTATTCTTCTCCTATGGGCAGTCACGAGGGATCCATTGAGATCGATTCGGACATACATCATTTTCATTTTATGAGACTATATGCATGTTTTTGTTTAGTATTGGGGGTACAAAAAGAATCCTTTTTTAGTCGTATCTACTGTGATAAGAAAGCGTTCCTAGTTCAGTTCGGTAGAACGTGGGACTCCAAAACCTGATGTCGTAGGTTCAAATCCTACAGAGCGTGATTGTGTTCTTGCTAGGTCTAATTAGAATTCAATAACTTCACTCATTTGAACAGCAACCTGAATTGAACCTCCTGCGGATAAAAAAAAGGAGGAAGTCAATAAAAAAAGAGATGTTAATGAATCAAAGGTCCAACTGATCGCCACGTCTGTATTGTAAATATGCAGTTACGAATAATCCAGCCAAAAAGTAATAGGAATTAGACCTAACACGATTCCAAATAGAAAAACTTCAATCATTTCGATTTATTTGAAAAGGGAAAAAATAGAGGGTTCCAAACCTAAATGAACATCCGAATCGCCCATGAATCTCAATGACCAAGAATTGGCAATTGACGAGGGAAGGAACTATAGAATACCTGGAATCTCACAGAAAGATTTCTTTTTTGAATTGTTCATTCAATGAATTTATAATAAGTCTTCCTTAGACCAATAAAGAGAGCTGGGGTTATAGCTGAAGCCACCAAAACCGAAATAAGTAGTTATATTCAAATAAGCATGAAGGAGCTAAATGAGATACGTTTTTATATAGTTATAATAACTAAAACTCTTTTAAAAAACTTACCTAAGTTTCCAGATACGAGGATAATAAAAAATATCAATCAACAGTTTGTTTTTTATTCATCAGTTATTAATATAAGGCACTAACAAAGATAGAGTGACAGAGGTAGAAAACAAAAGATTCATCATCTTTTACATCTACTCATCCCACGATTTCGAATCAACAGACCTCATTACCGAGATATGGCAACTCTTTTTGAAAGTCATAGTAATAAGAACTGTGTCGTCTAATTTCATTCACAAAGAAATGGTGTAAGCAGAAGGGAAGGCGTGAATCCTCGATCCTAGCTAGTTTGATCTGTCGAAATAAGGTTCCCGGTTGGCTTTGTATGAAGAAGCCTATCTTTCTAGCCCTAAGTGAGCCATAGATTGTGAGTGAGCTTTCGGGGAGTAGAGATCGAGCGTAGAATACCAGTGGAAAAATTCTCCTATCATCGATATTCTACCGAATTCAACTAATAATACTTTATCATTTAGAAAGAATGGCGAAAGGGGCCTCCTTGCATTGCCCAACTAGAGCGAAAAACCTTATTGCGTTGCGGCCCTAAGTAGCTATAGGGTGTTGATGTACTTGGAACCTAGACCGGTTACCTGAGTATGGCGGTTCGGTAGCCGTTCAATGATAGCATGAGATCCTCGCTTTGGTAAGTTACAAGGATGAATGCAAATAGCAAGGCGATGTGCTGTGTGAAGTGAGACTGGCTACCCTAAGTTAAGTGCTTCCATATTAATATTAATTAATGATCTTGCTCAGTAGGAGGGATTTCCCCCTTCTGTACAGCCTGCTTCTCTCTCTGGAAATGAGGGTGCTCTCGATTGACATTTATCATCGAATAAGGAATCCTTCCATGGATGAGAAGGTTGAGTTACAATACAGACTCCGTTGGCTTTCGCAAGGAAGCATATCGAAATTTCTGAAATCTATGGTTGATGCCTCACTCGAACTCTATCCCATACCCTACTCGATGCTGAAGCTATTATGCCTTTCGGAACCCAAAAAGAAAGCCGGGCGCTTGGGAAGCTATGCAAAACCTGAAAAAAAAGAATCTGCTTTCCATCTTTGAGCTCAGAGGTTACGATCGTCTCCTCATTAGGCTATTTTTTGAAAAGTATAGCTGACTCATCAGCTGAGTAGTTCGCCTCTTTTCCACCTGAGTTGTTTACTTCATTTTCCGATCCGGAAAACCAATGACTCTTCAGGTTAGGTTCTCTTTCAACATAGACATCCTGATGACCATGGATCAATTTCGTTCTACGAAACAGAAAGCAAATGAAATCTTCCTCTTAGGGCGTTCGATTCCACGAAATGGAGACCCGTTTTGCCCGAGTATTACGATGTGGCTAGCATTGAAGGAGGACTGATAAATGGGAACAAGTATATATTGAGCAAGATGTGAAGATGATATTTCGGTTCTAATGCTGTCACAAAAAAAAAAATCATATTGAGGTGGTCGGAATTTGATGGAGGTAGCCGGAAAGATTGATGACCGAAAATAATGGTGGTGGGAGGTGGGGTGTTTGTGGGTGAAGATGAAAAAGAAAGAAGAAGGGTAGTGGTGGGACCCACATGGTGGTTGTAAGTACAAAAAAAAAAGTCAAAGGACCAAGAGCGAAAGTCAACACAAACCACAGATAACATCTTTGTAATTTACTCTAAAATATAATAATACAAAATCAAAACTGTTGTAGTATTAATCAAATCACCTTAAATTTTACTTTTAACTTTTATTAATTAAAAATCCGCCATTTCATAATTGTACACTTTGTTTCTCCACTCGTTTGTCTCATTTGTACACTTTGTTTTATAATATAAGAATACAAAATCAAAACTGTTGTAGTATTAATCAAATCACCTTAAATTTTAATTTTGGGTTCTCTATTTTCATATACTCCCTAAAAGATTTGTGAGGTGCTTCACTCTATAAATTTGTTTACATCCATTCTAATCTTTCCAATTTTAAAATCATATATAAACTAGACCAATTCCTAATTAAGTTTTGCAGATTTTGGAACCATGGGTGCCGGAGGCCAAGTGAACGTTTCAAAGAGGGAAAAAGACCTACTTAAACGTGTTCCTGTCTCCAAACCTCCATTCGGGTTAGCTGATCTAAAAAAAGCCGTACCACCACACTGACGCTCACTTATTCGCTCTTTTGCCTCCTTCTTTCGCGACCTCATTATAATCTACACCTTGTTTTATATCGCATCAAATTACATCCCTTTGCTCCCAAAAGCGCTCACATACATTGCATGGCCATTATACTGGTTTGTTCAAGGTACTTTACTTTTTGGGTTTTGGCTACTTGGACTTGATCGTGGTCATCATGCTTTTAGCGAGTACCAGTGGGTCGATGATGCTGTTGGTTTCTTCATCCATACGGTAACCTTGACACCGTACTTCTCGTTCAAGTACAGCCACCGAACCGAAACCACCATGCACACACAAACTCGATGGTGTATGATGAGCTGTACATTCCAAAACGAAAAACTGATACTTTCTACTCCGAGATTATGAACAACGGGCCAGGAAACGTGTTCACTGTTATCCAACGAGTCACCCTTGGTTATCCCTTGTACTTGATCTTTAACATTTATGGCCGTGATTACGGAAGTTTCTCAAACCACTTCTGGCCCCAAAGTGGTATCTTCAATGATAGCGAGCGTGGTCAGATTGTACTCTCTGACGTTGGCATCCTTGTTGTTCTCTATGCATTCTACCGCATAGTAGTAACGAAAGGCGTAAAAATGACATTTTTCTTGTACGGAATGCCTTTGTTAGTGATCGGTGGTTTCTTTATCATCTTGACTTACTTAAACCACACTCACCCGTCGATTGCTTACTATGATTCGACCGAATGGGACTGGATAAGAGGTGCTTTATCGTCCATCGATAGGGACTATGGGACGTTGATGAATTGGGCTTTCCATGATGCAAATCCGAACCACGTGATTCACCATTTGTTTCCAACCATTCCACTTTATCATGCAAGTGAGGCACGTGATGCTGTGAAGCCTATCTTAGGCGACTACTACAAGTTCGACGATACTCCAATGCTAAATGCATTCTGGAGAGACACCAAGGAGTGCATTTATGTCGAATCCGATGAGAGCTGTGATATCAAAGGTGTTTACTGGTACTACAAATAGTTTCATCCACTCTAATATCAAAATTGCATTTTATAATGGATGTTTAGAATCATATTCTACAACTGGATTTGCAGTCCTTCTTCAATCGACGGGTGAGTGTGGTTCAAGAAAGTCAAGATGATAAAGAAACCATCCATCACTAACAAAGGCATTCCATACAAGAAAGATGTCATTTTTACGCCTTTCGTTACTACTATGTGGTAGAATGCATAGAGAACAACAAGGATGCCAATGTCAGAGAGTACAATCTGACCACGCTTGCTATCATTGAAGATACCACTTTGTGGCCAGAAGTGGTTTGAGAAACTTCCGTAATCACGGCCATAAATGTTAAAGATCAAGTACAAGGGATAACCAAGGGTGACTCGTAGGATAACAGTGATCACGTTTCCTGGCCCGTTGTTCATAATCTCGGCGTAGAAAGTATCAGCTTTTCATTTTGGAATGTACACCTCGTCATACTCCATCGAGTTTGTGTGTACGTGTATGGTGGTTTCGGTGGCTGTACTTGAACGAGAAGTACGGTGTCAAGGTTACCGTATGGATGAAGAAACTAACAGCATCATCGACCCACTGGTACTCGATAAAGCATGATGACCACAATCATGTCCAAGGAGCCAAAACCCAAAAAGTATAGTACCTTGAACAAACAAGTATAATGGCCATGCAACGTATGTGAGGGCTTTTGGGAGCAAAGGGATGTAATTTGATGCGATATAAAACAAGGTGTAGATTATAATGAGGTCGCGAAAGAAGTATGCAAAAGAACGAATAAGTGAGCGTCTGAAACAGTGTGGTGGTACTGCTTTTTTTAGATCAGCTAACCGGAATGGAGGTTTGGAGACAGGAACACGTTTAAGTAGGTCTTTTTCCCTCTTTTAAACGTTCACTTGGCCTTCGGCACCCATGGTTTCAAAATCTGCAAAACTTAATTAGGAATCGGTCTTGTTTATATATGATTTTAAAATTGGAAAGATTAGAGTGGATGTAAAAAAATTTATAGAGAGAAGCACCTCACAAATCTTTTAGGGAGTATATGAAAATAGAGAACCCAAAATTAAAATTTAAGGTGATTTGATTAATACTACAACAGTTTTGATTTTGTATTCTTATATTATAAAACTGTAGGTCGTGTATATCTCAAACACACACACGTATACTAAAGTAAAATACGTACTACTACTTAATCTACTAAGCTACGAATAAGGAAATAAGCTAATAAGAGAAGAAGAGAATAAGAGAAGAAGAAGAAGTGAGAGATTTGGAATGGTAATTCAATTCATACGATTAAGGACCAAAGCTTCCGCAACATACATGAATAACCAACACTTAAAATGAGCTCTCTAGCCTTCTATTTATAGGCTACTAGCTAGGGCAACTCTTACAAGAATTCTTCTAGAAGGAATAAAACTTAAATGGGCGGTCCATGGGCTTCTAATGGACCGCACCTATATTGCAAAAATAAAGCCCTATTAAGCAACATTTTATCGTTAATGACCAAGACTTGAATTATATTAAAACGTGTTCCTAACAATCTCCCCCTAAGTCTTGATGATCAATGTTGCTTGACGTCTTCTTTGCTTCTTTGGCTTCCGACGTCTTTATAATCTTTGTTTCTTTGTTCTTGTTCTAAGATGATATGATGTTGTCTCGATCTGCCAATCTCCAACGTCTTCTCATCTTCTCCATCATGCTCATATGTCTTTGACTTGTTTTCTGCAACATGTTCTCACTTTTCAATCTTAAACTTGAGAAAGGTTGAGGTGCTTGAACTTTTGACTTTACTATATCATATGTTGAACTTTTGTTGTTACTGAGTCTTTGAGAGAACATTACTTCAAGATATGAACATGATGGAGTCTTGATGGTTGAACTCCAGATCCTCAGCAGCAGCAGCATCAGCACGAACCAACCGGTACTTACAGGCTCAGACTTGAGATCGTCAACAGCATAGTGTGAAGACTTTCTCAAATCCTAACCCAGACACTAAGCGTAACCCACAAGGAGTTACCGAAGTGACCTGCTGTCAGAGTTGTTTGATGTTGCTCTGGCAGGATTTCCATTCAATCATTGATAATCACAATTGTGACTTCTCTCATGAATGTTCTTGGCAGATTGCTAAGATCTGCGAAGGACACTTTCCTAATTTACAACTGATGCCCATGATGTAGAACACCAGAGTAATTCTAAGTGTACCTAAGAGATCTTTGATGAATCTCATGGCTCTAGACTCAATTAGTGCACATTTGTTTGGTCATCGGAGGCGTGGAGCAGATTGCCTCCTTTTCAATATCAACACTCTCGTAATGAAAGGTCGATAGATTATGAAGGGTCTCCGTGTGAATGAAACAAATGTATTTTGAGAGACACTTGAGTGGCTTAGAAGGTTTAGTGCAGTGCGTCACTGGGTCCATGACGTCTTTAGTCTTCAATACCGGTGATGCTCATCAACCAGTAGATTATGAATTGAACCCAGTGTCTGCCCTAAGGTTGAACAACTGGAGGGCTATTTCTTTTCACCCTTTTCTTTGCTTTTCTTTTTCATTCTTCAACCCCTTCTTTCTCCGTTCATTAATTTTCTCCTTTTTTATATCATACCTAGGACTTTCTAGTTCTAAACTATTGGTATTGTCCTTGGGTAGATCCCTCCGGCTCTGGCGGATCATAGGACGGTTTTCCCTAACCTTAGTCACCTTATAACTCCATGACTATCCTAATGATGCCATAAGACTAAACCATTGAAAATCTCTCAAAGTGTCGATAATTGTAAAGACATTTTGTTGACACCTTGAGAGTTTGATGATTTTCAGAAATACTCCCCCTTAACATGTGCGCATAAGTAATAGATTTGAAATTTGCACATGCCGGAAAGAGTTGACACTTTTGAATTGATTGACTTTCAATGAACCTGATCGTCGCGAGACATGCTTACATCACCAGTTAAACTGGCTTGAAATTATTACCCGTCCAGATCAGATTCAAAGATTATCGCTCGAAATCGATACATTCTACTCAGACACGTCCTTTGCGAGACATGCTTACATCACCAGATAAACTGGCTTGAAATTATTACCCGTCCGGGACATGTCCTTTCGACTACTGACTTTTCCTATCATCAATTCGAGGGTCAATTCTGAGTCGAGCACTAGTGAGATTCCAGCAATGAGACACCATATTTTAATCATCTTTTACTTCTCCCCCTCAAAAATAGCATACTCATGATGTTTTTGAAAAAACTTTATGATTAAAATATGCTGTTTTTGAGTTTTATGGAAGAATTTCAAAAACTTTTATATTTATAAACAAAGATTATTTTTCAAATACTCCCCCTTGACAAGGGAATACTTGTCCTTATGAGCAGAATGTTTGAAAAACTTTGGAAAACATTCTGGTTTTAATTCTGCTCATAAGTAAGAAGCTTTCGCTCCTTTTTCAGGATTGAGGCACTGAAGCGTACCTCAGGGTCCTTTCTTTGGGGTCCGGGTTGTACACGGTTATGTGTGCACAAGCCGTAATGTCACTTGTATATGGTAAGAATAATGAAAAAGAATTATGAATTATGACCTCAAGTGTTCACATCAACCTCCTTTGTTAAACTTGGTGAATTCTGGGTCCGTCCTTTGATATAGTCTGATAGGAAATGGTGGACGACCGCCCACATAACTCTCAAGTCTCCGAATCTGATCCCTCCGGTACAACCTTCTTTCAATCTTCAGGATGAACTGCATCACTTGTTTGAGCTCATTATGTGTCCACCTTGTTGACTTTTTCAACTCATGATCTCGAACTCGAAGAACTAACCCATCTCGAACGTTTTTCAGCGTATCGTCAAAGAATTTATGAATCTCGTGGAATGACATGAAATGGTTTGTGTGTGTTGCACTTCTGTAGACGAACCCGAAGACTGGGTATTTCTTCATGGTATATTGAGCATCACGGTTGTTTTCCAAGAACATTATGGGCTCAACGAGATTCAACTTCTGCTGATAACTTTCCACTCCTAACTGAAGATCTTCTACTCGTTCTTTGATAATCGTTCTTCGGATGAAGTGGCAGATAGCTGCACTAAAAGCATACTGAAGATCGGTAGAGATATGTTGCAGTTTTCCTTGTATTTTGATGAGGTATAAGTCTTCAATATCATTGAGACTCAAGTCAGGAAAATCTGCTTCAGAGAACGAGTAGATCTGGTTGTCATGTCGTCTGACGGTGATCGCAGATAGGAATGTGTAATCATACTTCTTCGATCCTTAAACACTAATCACTACCATGATTCTGAGGTCACTGTAGACTTGTTCACGAGACTTTTGGCTGAGTTTATACTTGTACCAAGTCTTCCTTTTATCATACCAGTGATGGATTCCTAATTCAGCATCACGATCATAGATCACTTGTTGTTTGATGAAGATCTTCTGGTGAATTGCATCTTCCTCAATGGCAGGATTTTGGTAACTTGCTGCAGGAGTGAAGGTAATTGAAGTTGCATACTTCGTTTTGCTTGATGCTCCATGCACGAGTAGTTCAAGATCTTTGTTGAAAAAGAACTGGAAGGGGATTTCTGAAGTTCTATGTGGTTTTCTGATCACGGGTAGTGGCTTAGTCCAGTCTGTGATGTATGAACGGTTTTTGTTGTCACGGCCACCCACCCTGATTATGTCTAGATTCGTCCAGTCAAACTCACTTGACATTGCACGAGCAATGTTTTCAAGGTGATACTCCAGCTCAGCCGCATTTGTAGATTTGTCTTTAAGAAGATTGAAGGCATCATTTTTGATCCTACGAAGTTTTCTTTTTGTCATTTTCTTCACATTTAGAGTATGTTTGATTTTGTGTGTAAATTCAAACGTACTGTCATCAACTTTAGAAGCTTCGTCGTCTTGGATCTGAGCACTGGCAAGTTGATCAAACCATTCATTGCCGTTCACATCTTCATCATCATCAAGCCATGTGACAACAGCTGGTTTTTGGGAAGATTTCTTGCTGCTGGATGGCTTTGATTTGAAAGGTTTAGACTTTGGTGGAGATGGTGGTGGTGATTGTGGTTGATCTTCTTGTGTTTGAAATTCCACATTTTCTTCATGAATATGCTCAGAATGATGTTCCGTTGCGGTAGGACCAGATTCAGGATTTGGTTGAGGTGGAGAAGAAGTTGTGGTTCCTGTAGGCTCAGCAATGTGAATTCCAGATCCGCTACCGGTCTTTAGTTTCTTTGTAGTAGGGTCTGGATCTGGTTCATCATCATCACATTCCTTTTGTCCTTCTCTGCTGAAGCCTTACAAGATTCCATATTTTCTTGAATAGCATTCAAGATGGATAGTTCAGTGTAATTGAGAGAAGATTTTGCAAACAACTTGGTGTGGAGAGCGTCTTGAAGTTCTTCAACAGAATATTCCAAAAGATGTTTTTTACTGAATCTTCAAGATTTTGATCTTTTCTTCAAATGTAGTATCAACATAAGTTTCAATGATTTTCTGAAGATCAGGAATGTACTTCTTGATGTAATGCCTTGTATTTGCTTTCATTTTAGCATCAATATCAGATTCTAGAAACTCATCCATCTTTAACTTAGTTTGCTGCATCTCTTCCACTTGTTGAGACAAGTTCTTGACTAAGTTTTCCATCTCAGCCATCTTTACACTTGTTTGTTTGTCCTTCTTGACTTTTGCACGCTTCACTGCTTTCTTAAGTTTTCTTGCAGCAGGAGATACAACTTCCACTTTAGTAACACGAGCAATTCTTTTCACATGCTTACCTTTCAAGGCCGATTTGATACGATCAAAAACTGTTGCTTTTTCTTTAGGTGATGGTGATTTCTTCGGTGATGGACTAAGTGAGGGAATTGGTTCATCAGACTTAGTTGTTGAGTCCTTAGGAGATGAGGGTGGAGGTGTAGGATCCTTTGGAGGTGACCCAGGAGGTGTGTTTGGTTTAGGTGATGATACAGGTGAGGGTTGAACTGGTGGTGATTTCTGCTCCTGTTGAGGGTCATTAACAGCTATAGCAAGTTCGGTTGGAGGAACTGATGGAGAACGGATGTAGCTATCAGCTTGCAAGTCAGCTTGAGCAACCTCCTTAAGTTTCCTTTCTAATTCCTCTTGTCTTGCCATTGCTTCCTCAAGTTCCTTAGCAGGTTCAGTTGTCTTATTGCCAAGAATTTCCTTTTCATCATCAGGATTCCAGTCCATATTGTCCTGATGGAGTTGTTCCCCCCCTTTATCATCATCAAACATGGAGACTGAGATTTCCTTGTCAGTTAAGACTATATTGCTCTCTTGTTCATTCTCCTTCTCACCCTGAGCTTGTACTTCCAAGTCGGGTTGATTAACCGAACTTGGTTGCTGAGGAATGACAGATTCAGCCTTATCGGGTTGAATAACCGTATCAGGCTGAATCTTGGATGTAGCAACTCCAGATCCTCCAGGTTGATTAACCGGATTAGTGTGGATCAAAGCTGGTTCTTGAACGGTGCCTGATCCTCCTACTCCTTGCTTCATCTCATACTCCCTTTGTTTCTCAACAGCCAATTGTGCCCTTCTTTCTTCATCCTCCTTACTTGACTTTAGACTCAACTTTTGTGCATTTTCAAAGTTGATCTGATTTTGAAGTTCAGCTTCTTCAACAGTCATAACAACAGGAGTCTCCTCTTCTGATTCAGATGATTTAGAGTCAGTAACTTCATCAATAATCCCAGATGGTTCAGATTTTGGTTTGGGTTTACTAGGTACAGTTCTCTTAAGAGATCTTGGATGCTGTTTCTTTGGAAGTGAAGTACTTGATGCACTGCCAGTCTTAGACCTGCTTCGAGAACGGGTCTTTGTGGATCCTGACCCTTCAACCAAGTTAGAAAGTCCCACTCGACGTTCATGGAATGCCTTATCATATGCAAGATATGCTGGAGTTTCTTTTATTTTATCGGTCATTAGAAACTCTGGCAGTCTTGTCCCTTGTTTGTGTGTGCTCCCTTTGGGAAAGTAGACTTTGCGGAAAGTTTTATCCATCATGTATGGATGAACCTCTTGATCAGTAGGTCGACGATCAATGTCCTTATGTAAGTCAAGCAGATAGCTTATAAGAACTTTGGTGTAACGGACAAAAGGGATTTGTTTGAAAGCTTTCCGCATCTGAAATAGTATATCTTCCCAGATAAGAGCTGCAAAGTCAATCTTTTCCTGGTTCACGAACCCCCAGAAGACTTGAAGATGACTTAGTCTTGGGTGCTTAAAGCCACTATCTCTACCGGATATTGAACGGGTTATTATGTAGAAGATAGTTCTCCAGGGCTGAGGTATGTATTTAGCATTGACTTTAGAGATCTTGGTTAATGGTGTATCGGGTTGAACATCATAACCAATGTCTACAAGGAATTGCATGATTTCAGATTCTGAAGGTGTCGGGTAGAATTAGTAGGAAGGTTCAGATGCATCTGGAAGGTCTAAGGCTTTGCGGAGATGATTAGGTGTGACTCTGATCCTTTTACGATCCAATTGGATTGTGAAGTATTTATCATCATTGCTCAGTGTGAAAGTATCCCAGAATTGTTGTATGTACAGTTCTGGAATGGTGTCAGAGCTGTCAAGAAGGTTTCTGCACTTATGAGCTTTGAGAGTTTCCACAGCTATCTGGTAGCTTGGGTCAGAAAACTTGATCTTATCAAGCTCTACTCGTGCATTGTTTTTCCCAATCTCCAAAGAATACCCATGAGGAAAAACTTCTGCTTTAGTGAGTGTTGGAAGAGGTTGTTGTTCTGGTGCAACCATTTGAGGTTATCTGAAGCAACAATCAAGTACAAATATGCAATATACATGATTGTTAGCATATGTTAAAACTAGATACAACACATGGCATCCATTTGCATTTATGATTGATTGTTACATGCTTGATCAAAGAATTTTTCAAGAAATTACCAATTTCTATAAAATTTGATTCATTTCGATAAGTATAAAAGATATATCTAAGGAAATAAATCAAATTCTATAAAATATCACAATTGCGATAATTATGGCAATTGCGATAATTATACAATTGCGATAATTATCCATTAGCGATAATTAGGCAATAGCGATAATTATGCAATAGCGATAATTAGGCAATAGCGATAATTATGCAATAGCGATAATTATGCAATAGCGATAATTATCCAATAGCGATAATTATCCAATTGCGATAATTTTGGCAATCTCGATAAACTCTCATACAAGACTTTTCGATAACTTTGAAGATGAACAGCCACGTAGATTATTATCGAATTTCATTATAACTTCGATTTTACAACCACAGATTATGTAAATCAGTTTTAAGGACTAATCTAAACAATCTGACCAAGTTATAACAATTTTTATCCATAAACACTCAATAATCATCCTGCTAGTGTTCGTTGTTCTTCATAAACCCTTAAACTTAATTAATTCACTTATCATGTTTCTGGGCACAATCTAAGCATGCATACATTCAATTAAACTCAAAACAACAACATCCCAACATACAAATTACACAATAACACTCATATACGGATTTCCCCAAATTTGTCGCTTAAACCCTAAAACTTAATTCTAACGATTTGAAGTTTCTGGGAGTAATTAAGCATACAATCTAGGTTTATTATCGATATTTAAGCATGATCGTACAATTTATCTCAACTAAAACACTCTCATTCAAAGATCCCCAATTTTACGCAAACCCTAGAACTCAAATTCACAATTGCGATAATTTTAACCGTTGGATCATGATAAAATTAAAAAACCATCTGTTATAATGACATGTTAATCACAAAAGTACTCACAAAATATGATGATCGTGAGTGGATTATCGGATTGAAGAAAGGCCGTTGATGATGGTGGGTGAGGTATTTAATACGTTAGGTGAAGATAGTCAGAGTAATAACTGCGGTTATTTTCTTTGACTTTTTATATCTATTATTTAACTTTGCAATCTTGACACATATAGTCCCTTATCCTTAACAACTTTGAATTCCTAGTCCTAAACCCACCATGTGACTAACTCTAAGTCTCAAATATTTCATTTAAGGCACATAACTTTTCCATCTTGAGATCTTATTACCAAAACTTTTGTGAAGCAACAAATTTTCTAAAAGTATGCAAGTACAAGTTTAAAAAATTGTGGAAAAGATTATGTCTCCCCCTCAACACGTTCAAAAATAATTTATGACAATTTAAAATGAACAACGTGTTGGATAAGGGTTTGTACTTGCATAATTTTTTTTTTTATTTATTTTTTATTTTTTTAATATTTACAAAGATAGTTTGGATGTTTGACTCATTTAATTGTTTTTGAGAAAGTTTTCCAAGTCATTTGGAGTCAAACATCTCATACCAATGCGGTAAACCAGATCCACAAATCTTGCATGAGGCAAGGCTTTTGTGAATAGATCCGCCAATTGGTGTTCAGTTCCCACAAAATACAATTCAACAGTACCCTTTTCCACGTGTTCCTTGATGAAATGGTACCGGAGATCAATATGCTTTGACTTGGAGTGCTGGACGGTGTTGCATGAAATAGCGATGGCACTCTTGGAATCACAATACATAGGAATCTTGTTGAATATGTATCCGTAGTCCATCAGTTGTGATCGCATCCAGATGACTTGAGCACAGCAGGCAGACATGGCTACATATTCAGATTCTGTTGACGACAGTGAGGTGCAGTCTTGTTTCTTTGATTGCCAAGAGACGAGCTTGTCACCTAAGAATTGTACTCCCCCTGATGTACTTTTGCGTGTGTCTAAGCACCCTGCATGGTCAGCGTCTGAAAATGCAACAAGTTCAAACCTAGAATCCTTTGGATACCAGATCCCCAAATTAATGGTTCCCTTTATGTATCTAAGGATTCTTTTAACGGCTGACAAATGCCGTTCAGTCGGTCTAGACTGATATCGGGAGCAAAGATATGTGGCAAATACAACATCCAGTCTGCTAGCTGTAAGATACATGATTGACCCAATCATACTACGATACTTTGTAGGATCAATGGGTGTCCTATGTATGTCAGCATCTAGCTTCGGGGATGAGGAGGACATTGGGGTATTATAGGTGTCACAGCTGGTCATACCATGCTTTTTCAGAATTTCCTGAGCATACTTTGACTGACTTAGAAATATACCACGGGGTGACTGATGAACTTGCAATCCTAGAAAGAATTTAAGTTCACCCATCATAGACATCTCAAAGTTTTGTTTCATCAGTTTAGAAAAAGCGTTTGAATATTTTTTATTGGTTGAACCAAAAATAATATCATCCACATAAATTTGAATAATGAGAATGTCTTCCCCGTGTGTCTGTATAAATAAAGTCGGGTCAACAGTTCCTATGGTAAAATGATTAGCAAGTAGAAATGCAGACAGTTTATCGTACCACGCCCTCGGGGCTTGTTTAAGGCCGTATAGGGCTTTCTTAAGCCGATATACATGGTTTGGATGATCTGGGTCCACGAAGCCTTCTGGTTGTGACACGTACACCTCTTCTCGGAGTTGTCCATTGAGAAATGCCGTCTTCACATCCATCTGATAGACTGTGATGTTCTTGTGGGCTGTATATGCCAGAAACATTTGAACTGCCTCAATCCGAGCCACTGGAGCAAACGATTCCTCGAAGTCGATACCCTCTTCTTGGCTATATCTGATGAAGCGAAAAGTGTACCGCTTTTAAGGGGTCATTTAAGCCCTAAATCGTATTTATTTGATCAAATATTGCCCTAAATCGTTCCTTTTGTCATTTTAGGTACTTTTGAGGAGAAATCTGGAAAAGGAGACATTTTGGACGTTTTTGGAGCATAAAAGTGAAGAAAACGGCAAAGTCTCAAAAATCGGCTAAAAGTTACCTTTGACGGCGTCACAATTTACTCTGGACGGCGTCATGCCTTGGCAAGAAAAGTTGGACGTGAAATTTACTCATGATAAGCCAGTGAAAATAGCATGTGAATTCTGACGGCGTCACGCTTTAACTTGATCAAGGGCGTCACGGCTTAAATCAAAAGGGGACGGCGTCACGTTCAAGGTTCGACGGCGTCAAGCCTTGATAAGCCAGAATGGATTTTTGAAGAGCTAAAGAGGGACGGCGTCAAGAAGGTCATCCGGGAACCCTAAAAGCGGCGAGGTGACGGCGTCACACTCCATAAGGTGACGCCGTCAGATCCAAAAATCTATATATAGTTTTCTAATTTTTTTGTCATTAGTGAAGAGCTTAGTGTGTGGAATTTTGGGAGAAAACCCTAAGACGAATTTTAGCTTCTTTTTCAAGGCTTTTTGCCTTGAGATCTTCCATGTTACATTGAAAGATAAGTTATCAATTAATCATTCAATATGTCTATGTGTTGTTTGATTCTATCTTATTCTTGTCTTTTGTTTAACATGTTAGGCTAGATTTATCTTGTGTTTGCTTAGATCTAATGAAACCTAGCTATTGATTATTGGTTATTAGTGTGTTATTAGTTGTATTGGGTGATTGTTTATCTATGTTAGGCTTAAGAAAACTGGCTAACTTCCTATTCGGTAACTTGCTTGAACGTCTTAAGAAACATGAACCAAAGGCGTACTAAAGGTTTTTATGGTTGTATTTAATGCACAAGCGAATTCTAGTGATCCCATTTTAGGAGCTTCCTAGCCGGCTCGACATAGGAGTGAAGTAGGAGCTTGTAGAGTTGGGGAAGTACGTACGCCACCCCACGATTGGTATTAAGGAATACACCCGTCATCCACGCGACTAATACACACTAATTAACCGGTAAAAGATAGTTAGGGAGTAAGGAAATCTAAGTAAACACATTTCTCTACACATAAGTTTCTCACCAACATTTTATTTTCAGTTATTTATTTTATTTGCATTTGTAGTTATTTGGGTTAGTTGACTAGCAACTAATTCCGCCCACTCCTTCAAAACCGAGATTTTACTTGCTTTCATAAAAAAAATATAAAAACATAAAAAGCATCTTCCTCAACCCTTAGACCTAATTAGAGTAGTCTTTCACACCTAACGAACACTATTCCCTGTGGAGAACGATCAATCCCCCGTACTTACCACTACACTATACTACATCGGTCAGGTACACTGCCTGGTGGGGTTGTAAGCCTCTTGAGATCCCTCGAGAGGTAAAACCTGTTGTAAGTTTACAAAACCACGCATCAAGTTTTTGGCGCCGCTGCCGGGGAATAGTTATTGTTTAGGTTGAATTTTTATTTTATTAGGTCTACTCACTAGATTCCTTTCTAGTGAGATTTTTATTTTATTTTTCTAGGTTTTCTTTAGTCTATCTTATTTCTTTGTTTGTTTGTTCGTAATTTCCATTGACTCTTCCGTTCACCATTATGGAGAACGCGAATCCACCATACTACCAACCACGTAATTCACCCACTCCATATGACATCTTGATGTTTAAACAACATAAAGATGAACCTCTCTATGATGCATGGACTCGTTTTAAATATTTACTCCAAAAAGTCTCTCATCATAACTTCGATTTTTGGTCCCTAACTCAAATCTTTTACAATCGTGTCGACCGACATGCCCAAAGGGACATTTACCATATTGCCGGCAGGGATATTAGGGAATTAAGTGCTGAGAAAGCATGGGAAGCTATTGAAGAGTGTGCCCAATATTATTATATAGTAGACAACCCAACAAACGTTAGTACAAGTCAATTGACCACAAATTTCGAGGATCATGAAACAAGTTTGTTTGGGGATGAATATGTTAGTGTTGAGATACCTAAGTGGATGTCATGTAATGCCATATTACAAAACAAACACATAGGTGACCTTGATATGACGGAGGATTTAGCCGAACATGATCACATTGATCAAAAAGACCTAGGTTTTATGATCGATGACGATGAATCTCAAGAAACACATGATGAATCTTTTGGGCAATTTGAATATAGCAGTCAGAATATTCAGGATGATCCTTATGATTCGGACATTGAAGTTGAGATGCCTAGAGAAGCACTTGAGATACTTGGTAAAATGTTAGGGTTAGACCCTACTAAAACACATGATGAGGATATAGGTGATCTTGACATAAGGAATGATGAGGTAAGTAACATAAGCCCACCAAGTACCCCACAAAACCCACCATCATTTGAGGCACCCACACCACCCGTGACTTACCCGGAAGAAGTAGAAGAGACTTTAGGAATCCCGATGGAGGTAGAACCTTTGAACCAAACACAACTAGAGGATATAGGTTTGAATGCTTATAGTGATCACAACCTTACTCTTAGTTCTAGGGGATTTCCTATTTTTGATGAACCGGAGCCTCAACCAAAACCGTTACCTAATCTTCCATCTTTAGATGTGAACTTAGGAATTGAATTAGGTCCCGACCCACCCATCAAACCATATAGTCCGGGTAGTTTTATGTTGAAGGTAATAGACTCTAAGCCATGTGGAGTGGAAGCTAATATAGGAGTGAACCATGACCTTACATACTTACATCACCCATTCATGATTGATCACAAGAAACATTATGGGTTTAAACCGGGTTTATTAGGTCAAGATGGATTCCCAACTAGGAATCTCTCGAAGTTGATAGAAGATGATCCCTTTTTAGGAGGAAACTCAAAATCACCCATTGACCAAAGTGAACTAGGTAAGGTTATGATGAAAGGAGCACACCCCTTTGAGCATATAATTCATCCACCACTCTTTCCTCACGTGGCATACTCCTACCAAGTTGGTGTGTATCGCTACTATCACCCACACTTAATCTTAAGTGTAGGAAAAACCTCTCCTTTATCCGTTAAATAAGGGTAGAGTCAGGCTCATGACTCGAACAAAAACAAGCGCTTCTTGGGAGGCAACCCAAGTTTTATTTGCTTTGTGTGTTTATTTGTTTGTTTGTTTGTTTTTATTTATTTCCGTATGTGTGTTTGATTTTATTATTATTGATTCATGTTCAAAAGTAAATTGTGAAAATGCTTTATTTTGTTTTTAACTTCGTCTTAACTACATATAAAGGTATTTTGCAAAAGTTAAGTGTAAGGGAAATCTAAATCGGTTTATTAGAACACAAATAAACATGAATCATAATAATAACAAATGAACATACATATTAGTGTTTGTTTGAGTCAAATGCTTGTATCGAGTCATAATGATGTTTTGCAGGATTTCCAGGAAGTAAGGTAAAGGTTTTTCCAGAAATTTTCCGAAAACTTAAAATGAAAATTTTTGTCAGGTCATTTCTGAAGGCGTCAGGGTTTATAACCTGACGGCGTCAGATTTAATTTTCAGAAATTTTTGAAAGTTTTGTTTTTAAAAAGTTTTTATTAAAATCTCCAACTTATAATCTCAAGGAATCTGCAAAATTATCATTCCACAAGCATTATATCCTTATATATAGATTTTATCCCGCCGATGTTATGCAGGTTTTCGTGTTTGTTTTCTCAGGTTTAACAGGTTATTTTGGACAAGGAAATGTTTATGGAATCAAGCTTATGGCGATGCATTAGTCATGGAGCTTCAACATTCTCTTTGGAGGAAGATTTAACCGTGTAATTTCATTATCCACCGAGCGAATCAGGGGAGTATTTGATTTCATTCTTTTACTTTTTGCTTTTACATCTTGTTATTTGAACATTGGGGACAATGTTCATCTTAAGTGTAAGGGGGGGGGGGGGGGGTAAAAGTACGATTTTAGAGAATACCATTGCGCTTGATTTTTGTTTGTTTAATAGTAGATGTGTAATAAAACTGAGATAAATACCTGTTAGGGCAATTTTAGTGCCAAATTTAAATTTTTTTACAACATATAGGAGTGAAACTTTGATCTTAATGAGCGTCTCACGGATAGGAGTTATATGACTAGCACAAAAACCGTACCACTAAAAAAATTTTCCACCCCCAAATATGTGAGGTTCGCCCCTAGAATTGGTAGGAAAAGCATTTATGCTATGATTTGTGTACCGGTAGCACTTAGATTCTAGAACTTGCGTTAGGACCATTCCGAAGCCACAAGTGAGACTACATTCGTGTAGTTAGATCTACTACATGATAAGAGGCATTAGGATTAACCCATTGTTTTACACCCGTGTTTTTGCTATAATTACATTGACTACATTGGTCAAGTAATTCTCCCACACCCTTTGCGTTGTACTCATTTTTAGTACACGATACCCCTAGTACACCCCTCAGAGCCTATCTTTTCGTTTCGACCTTTAAGCATTTTACTTAAAGGAAGAATTTGTTACACCCCACTAAAATGTACACCCAAATCGCCTTAGCCTACCTTGTATGCACTCATTTTTAGTGCATTATTGTTACAACATTTGTTTAAACCCAAGTTAATTATCTAGTTGATTACATGGTTGCTAAGTCGAGTCATATCCTTGTACATATTGTTTTGGGACGATTGGGACTCATGGGTAAAGTACTAGTGTAATGGAGTAATGGGGAAGAACATCATTTATTACCCCCATATGTGCTAAATGTTTTAAAAGTACTCCAAGTTTTTCAATTATCTTAATTCGAGTCATTAGATTAGTATTTGTAAAGTTATGTAAAAGTTCAAGTGTAAGGGGAATGCAATGCCCCTATGATGTATTATTTTGGATGGTAGGGCAAAAGTGTATGCAAAAAAAAAAAAAAAAAAAAAAAAATCGAAAAAATTAAGAAAAATACAAAAAAAATGAGAAAAAGAAAAATAGAAAAAAAAACATACGGACTACCATCCCGTTTCATTTTATGTTTGTTTTATGTTTTTGTTTTTGTTATTTCATTTCTAGCTTAAGATCGAGTCTAGTCTTGGCTTAGCAACATTGTATAGTACATGTAATTGATCAAGATCTTTAACTCGCCACCAGTAAAATATCCCTTATCCAACAAAACCGTGTTTTCCTTTTTCCCTACACCTAACGTTATAACCCATTTAAAAGCCCTCTTTGATAGTTTATCTTTGGTGCTTACGCCTAGTGGAGGAGGTTTTCGATCCTTTCCCAAGCCTATGGTAATCTATTTGCTATGACAGGTAGTGAGAGATATTATCCGTTTTCATTTATGAGATTTATTTTGATGACACTTGAGAGATGTGAGTATCTAAACACTACTTGTGAGGTGCTAGTTTATAATCTCCGTGCTTATTATGATTGAAGTGGAACGATTATTTGTTGTAATTACTTTTATGTTTGCGTTAAATGACCCCTAACTTGTATTTTGATTAGAATAAAAGCGCATTTGCTTGAGGACAAGCAAATCTCAAGTGTAAGGGTATTTGATGAAGCGAAAAGTGTACCGCTTTTAAGGGGTCATTTAAGCCCTAAATCGTATTTATTTGATCAAATATTGCCCTAAATCGTTCCTTTTGTCATTTTAGGTACTTTTGAGGAGAAATCTGGAAAAGGAGACATTTTGGACGTTTTTGGAGCATAGAAGTGAAGAAAACGGCAAAGTCTCAAAAATCGGCTAAAAGTTACCTTTGACGGCGTCACAATTTACTCTGGACGGCGTCATGCCTTGGCAAGAAAAGTTGGACGTGAAATTTACTCATGATAAGCCAGTGAAAATAGCATGTGAATTCTGACGGCGTCACGCTTTAACTTGATCAAGGGCGTCACGGCTTAAATCAAAAGGGGACGGCGTCACGTTCAAGGTTCGACGGCGTCAAGCCTTGATAAGCCAGAATGGATTTTTGAAGAGCTAAAGAGGGACGGCGTCAAGAAGGTCATCCGGGAACCCTAAAAGCGGCGAGGTGACGGCGTCACACTCCATAAGGTGATGCCGTCAGATCCAAAAATCTATATATAGTTTTCTAATTTTTTTGTCATTAGTGAAGAGCTTAGTGTGTGGAATTTTGGGAGAAAACCCTAAGACGAATTTTAGCTTCTTTTTCAAGGCTTTTTGCCTTGAGATCTTCCATGTTACATTGAAAGATAAGTTATCAATTAATCATTCAATATGTCTATGTGTTGTTTGATTCTATCTTATTCTTGTCTTTTGTTTAACATGTTAGGCTAGATTTATCTTGTGTTTGCTTAGATCTAATGAAACCTAGCTATTGATTATTGGTTATTAGTGTGTTATTAGTTGTATTGGGTGATTGTTTATCTATGTTAGGCTTAAGAAAACTGGCTAACTTCCTATTCGGTAACTTGCTTGAACGTCTTAAGAAACATGAACCAAAGGCGTACTAAAGGTTTTTATGGTTGTATTTAATGCACAAGCGAATTCTAGTGATCCCATGTTAGGAGCTTCCTAGCCGGCTCGACATAGGAGTGAAGTAGGAGCTTGTAGAGTTGGGGAAGTACGTACGCCACCCCACGATTGGTATTAAGGAATACACCCGTCATCCACGCGACTAATACACACTAATTAACCGGTAAAAGATAGTTAGGGAGTAAGGAAATCTAAGTAAACACATTTCTCTACACATAAGTTTCTCACCAACATTTTATTTTCAGTTATTTATTTTATTTGCATTTGTAGTTATTTGGGTTAGTTGACTAGCAACTAATTCCGCCCACTCCTTCAAAACCGAGATTTTACTTGCTTTCATAAAAAAAATATAAAAACATAAAAAGAATCTTCCTCAACCCTTAGACCTAATTAGAGTAGTCTTTCACACCTAACGAACACTATTCCCTGTGGAGAACGATCAATCCCCCGTACTTACCACTACACTATACTACATCGGTCAGGTACACTGCCTGGTGGGGTTGTAAGCCTCTTGAGATCCCTCGAGAGGTAAAACCTGTTGTAAGTTTACAAAACCACGCATCAATATCCTTTTGCTACTAGTTGGGATTTGTTACGAATCACTGTACCATCTGCATCTAGCTTGTTCTT
The DNA here is from genome assembly GCA_021014915.2 of Artemisia tridentata subsp. tridentata. NCBI lineage: Eukaryota > Viridiplantae > Streptophyta > Magnoliopsida > Asterales > Asteraceae > Artemisia > Artemisia tridentata. The sequence continues at coordinate 442,569,557 of CP139507.1, read as the reverse complement.
GCAAATCCATTTCAATCCAACAACATAAACTCCATCTGGTCTTTCAACTAATTCCCAAACATCCAAACGTTTGAATTGTTCCAGCTCTTCTTGCATGGATTCAATCCAGTTGTCATATGTAAGGGCTTCTTTGATGTTTTTAGGTTCAGATTGACAGAAAGTGAGTGCATACATGCAGTGTTCACTATCTGAGTGAAGTTTTTGTCTTGTCATGATTGGATTGTCAGGATTTCTAATTATATTTACCAAGGGATGATCTCTTGTCCATTTGTGGGTGGATGAAAAATGTTGAATGTTGTTTTGGTGATATGACGGGTCCATATTGCTCGAGGATGACTCTTCTATTTCTGGAATGGTTTGTGATGGAGCAAATGGATTAAAAAATGCATTCCCGTCATAATCTGAAGGTATGGGAACTTGGTTAGAAGTGGGGGAAGAATCTTCAACTGCAGGTGGAGGTGTTTGAGCCATGGGTGATGAAGGTTCAGGTTGAGGTGCATTGTTATCAACTGCTGTAGAAGTAGTTGCAGATTGATCAGGTGCTTGATTTTAGACATGTTGAGCAGCGGAACTGGTGGAAGCATCTGATGCACTACTAACACAAACTTCATCAAACATTGGTGCAAACAAATCTTCCAGATCTTTCCTGTTAAAGGGTAAGGGTGCAGCCGAAGATTCAGGGAAGTTTAGACGGTTATGTTCGGGTTCTAAGCGGTCTTGCTCAGAAGCCATTTCCGTGAGTTCATCAAAATTGGCGTGTATAGTCTCTTGAATTTCCCCGGTCCGACGATTCCAAATTCTATATCCCTTAGAATTCTCATAGTAGCTAACGAATATCCCAATGTCTGCTTTAGCCTTTAATTTACCAAGATCATCTCTATCATTTTTCGGGTAACATAGTGCTCCAAAAACATGAAAGTAGTTGATGTTTGGTTTTCTACCTTAAATAAGCTCATATGGAGTTTTGTTGTGTCGTCTGTTGATCATGCCGCGGTTCTGAGTATAACATGCAGTATTAACAGCTTCAGCCCAAAGGTAGTCTGGTAATTGGGCATTGATCAACATTGTTCTAGCTGCTTCCACAAGCGTACGGTTTCGTCTTTCAACTACACCATTCTGTTCGGGAGTGCGAGCAATTGAATATTGATGAACAATCCCATGCTTCTCAGTGTATTCCCAAAGGGTTTGATTCTTAAATTCAGTGCCGTTATCTATTCGAGTAATCCTAATGGTGTTACGGACTTGAACTTGAATCTTCGTGAGAAACGTGATGACCATTGAAGGAACTTGATCTTTTGTCCGAAGAAAGTAGACCCATGTCCATCGTGAGTGGTCATCCACTATTACCAAAATGTACCTTTTCCCGTTTATAGTCTGAACACGCATTGGACCACACAAATCCATATGTAGCAGCTGTAGGACATGATCTGTGCTGTGTTCTGTCTTGGTAGGAAAATGAGCACGGTGACTTTTCCCTTGTTCACATGCAGAACACAAATGATCTTTGGCATATCTGAATTTGGGTAATCCGTCAACCAATTTATTCCTTGCAAGGTCAGTCATGGTTTTGAAATTGAGATGAGACAATCTTTTATGCCATAACCAAGCCTTTGTGGGATTAGCCTTGGAGAGTAAACAAATAGGAGATGATGCTGTCATGCCTTCAAAGGATATAGTGTAGAGACTGGTTCCTCGTTTTCCTTTCATCAAATCATTTCCTTGAAGATCACGAATGAAGCAAGTTTTCTCCCGAAATGCTACTTCTAAATCTCCGTCACAGAATTGTCCCACTGAGAATAGATTGTGACCAAGGCCTTCAACATAGTATACACGACTGATCTCGATGTTCGCATTAACATAATCTCCATAGCCCATTATTGCTGCGAAGTGATCATTCCCGAACCTGACCGTTCCGATGAACTTTGCGATAAAGTTTGTGAGAAGCTTGAGGTTGCCGGTCATGTGTCGGGAACACCCGCTATCAACAATCCAAAGGACAATTTGAATCACCTGCATCACAAATATTGGAAACAGGTGGAGAATTGGTAACGGTTGGACCCGTTGAGTTAGTAACACAAGAGTTAATTATCTTTGGGATCCATTTCAAGCTTGCTGTGTTTTGTAACCAACGTTGCCATATCCAACTAGTCTCAGCCTTTTTCCTAATGAATGCACTAGGTGATTTGGTTGTCTTAGGTTTGGCTATGGGTGTTTCAATGGTTTGCTCAGAAACAACTAGTGGTGGTTTCCCTAAAATGGACTTGGCAACAGTTTTGAGCCTAGAGGAAGAGCCACTAGTTCGTTTCTTTTTTCGTTTCAACAGAGTTTTAGCAATGCAGTTTTGATGATCACCAGATAATATACTAGCACGACAAACAATACAACTAGCATCAATCATAACATCAACATTAACATTCATAGATTCAACATCTGTTACATCATTCCTAGAATTGGACTTAGATAAGTTCGATTCTATTCCTGACATTACATGTGTGTTATTCAAACTACTTGCTTTAACTTCTGAAGACTTAGATGATCCATTCCTAGACTTCCTGACTCTACGCTTCTGTTGTTTCTTGGGAGTCTTGGAACTGCTAGCCTTAGATATGGTATATAGTCCTGTGGAAGTAGAAGTGTTTGCATTAGTGGTTGAGTCTGATGCTTGGGTAATTGCTTTGTCTACTGCATACATCCCTGGGGCAATCTTATGAACTTTTGCTTTGCCTTTGTCTAAAACTCGGAGTTTCTTCTTCAGATCAACAATGATGTGTTGGTATTCTTGATTTTTTGAATCTAATTTTTTGTTTAGGCGGACTGTGTCATTTCTGTTTTGAAGAATTTCATCCAGTTCCTTTTCATTTTCAAAAAGTTTAAGTCTTAAGAAAGCCTTTGTTTCCTTATTATTTTCAGGAACATGACTTTTTTGAAATGATAAAGGTCCTATGAGATTTTGAAATTTTAGTTCAAATTCAGCACTTTGATATTGACACCTATCAAGCCTTTTTTGAAGATTAAAAACTTTGTTTTCCACATCATTGTTGATTTGTCGAAGATCCTCATTCTCTTTGACCAAATTTTCTATCTCCATTTGCAACATCTCAACATTTACAGCATGATCATTCACAAGTAATTCATTGGATGACTCATAAAGCGAATTCATTATCACAAAAATAACGTCATAACACAGAACTTTTTCTAAGAGTCGATCATTCTCATTTTTCAAAGTTTTCTTTTGTTGTTTTTGTTTTTGAAGTTTGTAGTCATGTTCTTTGAAAATGCCTTTCATAGATGCAACTTCCATGAATAATTCTTGTTCCCATTGTGTTGCACATTTCTTTAGATGTTTGACATGAGGCAGAATTTTCTTTTGAAGAATATCTCGTTTTCTTTCGCAACTGGGGAAAGAAAAGTAGAGACTTCGATTTGAGAAGTAAACTCAATTTCATTTTCCAAAAGAAATATGTCTTCCATAATTGTATCATAATATCAAAATAATTTACTTTCTGGTAATTTTGGATCAACATCATCCTTAGTCAAAGAATCCTTGATTTGTGCAACAGTTTTGGAAACAGGAAGTATTGAAGGAGAAGCATGTATGCTTTTGTTAACAAACGTTTGTTTTGGTTCGTCCTTTGAGGGGACAAATGTGATATGACGTCTTGCATTATAATCATGATGAATTCTGGAAAAATCTTTGTCAGTTTTTGGTCGACTCTCAAGTTCTTTTTGACGTTCAAGATATTCAAGTTCTTCATCATTACTAAGCACAACAACTCTTTGAAAGGTATCATCAAGTAATAATTCTGCATTGTATAACTTGGGATTTTTTTTGAGTGCTTTAGAAAGAAAACGTGGTTGGTCACTGCTAATAGCAAATCCAAATCCTTTTGGGACTGGTTTTACCGATAGCTTTTGAATTTGAGTTATGGATTCACCATTTTTGTATATAATAGTTTGAAACTCTTTAAGTTTGGATTCCAAAGTGACAATTTCTTCAAGATATGAGTTGACGCGTTTACTTGAGGCTTGCTTTTCTTCAAGAAGATTATTTTGAGATGTTGAAAGCTCAGATTGAGTTTTTAACAGCTCAGAATTTAAAGTATTAATTTGTTTTTTAAATTCAAATTGATCATTTTCTTTTTGAGAGAGAATCTCAGCCTTAGAAATGGTTAGCTCACGAACTTGATTTTCTAAATTTTGAACTTTGACGTACTCTTTTTGGAAAGCAATCTCAAAACCTTTTTCACGTTTTTCTTGTTTTTGATATCCTGAAAGTTGTAGTTTATAGCACTCATTGTCCTTCGTTAACAATGCAATTTTTTCTTTCAGATTTTTATTGATTTCATTGCATTTTTCAATTTGTGATTGGGTGGTCATTAACAAGGCCTGAAGCTCTGAATCTTGATCAAGCAAATGATTATTTTGTTCAAGATGATCATTACTTTCATCATCAATAGAATCATCAAATGAAACGACGGTTTTATCATCATCAAATGATACAACAGTGTTTATTTGATCATCGGATGGAGATGAGAATGATGAATCATGTTGAACAGAATTGTCATTTGTAGATGAAGATGCAGATGGTGAAGCAATTTCATGTATAAGACATTGTGGATCAGGTACCTGAGATAGACCATCGGTATCATAAACCGGGCCTGTCTCGGACATGTTCATCTCCTGCATGTTTGCCATGAGCATTACTGCAGCATTTGCTTCAAGATCTTCCATCTCATCATCAGATGCAACATTTGCCATAAAGCTTTGCTCATTCTGTGTCAACATTCCTGCTGCTTTTTCATCTTTGAGAGCCATCAGAAGAGCTTCCTTGTGATATACACTGCCCATAGTACGAGGCTTTGGACACGCATTTGCCATATGACCATTCCCACCACAGTTGTAGCATGTGATTGAAGTATTTGCAATGCCTTTCTGTGCATTCCCAGCCATCTGATTTCTACTCTGAGGAGTTCCCATACTATTCCTGTTAACCCCTGCAGAATTGAACCTGTTCCCTCCTGACTGAAACCTCTGAGACCCATAGTTTCCACTGTTTCCTGAACCATATCTGCCCGAAGACCGATTCTGAATTTTCACTCTACCATCGTTAATAACAGCTTGATTCCTTGTATTGGATGATGAACGAAGACGATTGTTGGATTTGGTGAACTTGCCAAATGCCTTAGCAGTTAATCCAAATGCTTCATTAAGAGAGTTGAATGTATCCTCTTCTTCATCATAATCAGCGTTTGAGTATAACATGGAATCTGAGTTGTTATATGGAACCATTTGGTTGTTAGAGTATTGTGATGGTGCTTCATATGGGATGATTTGGTTAGAAGGTTGTGGTTGAAAACTTGGTTGGTAAGATGATTGACCAAATTCCTGGTTTGGTAGTGGAAAGTTGGATTGAGCAACAAGAGCAAGCGAGTTAGGTGTTGGTGCTGATATGAACCCGCCTCATGCTGCAACTTCCTTATCTACCTCTGATTGATGTTGTTTCAGAAAGTCATACATTAGTCCATACTTGACTTCACCAATCTTCTTAGTTTGCCTGACAAATGTTGCATATTTCTGCCATTCTGGTCCAAGGCAACCCAGAAATTTTGAATTGATAGCAATCTTAGGTAACTTGATGTCATGACGATCGAGGTCATTTACAACATTTGTGAAACGGTGGTAGTATGATTCAATTGTCTCTCCTGGTTCCATGATGAAATTATTGTATTCTATTTAAAGCTTTGACTCAAGGTCTTCTTGATTTAACTCAGTCCCTTCCATTAGAAGATGCACATGTTCCCACATGTCTTTGGCAGTCTTTTGAGCATCAATACTTCGGTAAATAGGATTGGGAATCCCCTGAAGTATGTAAGACATTGCCAATTGATTTGCTTCTTGTTGCAGTGTTTGTTCATTTGTGTAGTTAGCGACAGCAATGGGAGTTGATGTTTCATCTCTTTCTGAAGTTCCTGGAACAACAGTTACTGGAAGTGGAAAGGGTCCTTCTTCAATGGCTTACTTAAGATATTTCCCATGGGGTTTACGGAGTTCAATGAATCTGAGGAATCTACTAGCCCATTGCACATAGTTACCAGGTGTCAGCATAGGTGGAGTGTCCTGACTCCCAGCCTCATGACGGGATTGCTGACTGCTGATTGCCTCACACATCTTATTAAACCAATGTGGTTCTCTGGAGTAGGATGGATTGTTCAGCATTTGATTCTGTTGCATGATTTGTTGTGGGGATACTTGTGGTGGAGAGAGAAATTGATGCTGTTGCACGAATGCTTGTTGTTGTTGATACTGAGGATGAAATTGCTGTTGTTGAGGATATTGTTGTAGCTGATAGTAGTAATTGAAGTGAGGTGGTTGAGACATGTTTGGATCTTGAAGATAATTAAGATTTGTGTGATGAGTTATGTTAAGTTGGTTTTGGTTAACTGAAGATTTTTGTCCAATTGCGATAATTACTGTTCACCCAATTGCGATAAACTCCAAATAGCGATAAAGAAAATAGAAATTGTGATAAAATTGAGAATTGCGATAAAAATGACAATTTGAATAAGTTATCTTAAATTGCGATAGAAAAGGCAATTTGCGATAATTTATCAGAATTGCGATATTTTATGGCAATTTCGATAATTTTATCTAAATTCCAATGTTGATAATTCTCAACTCTTATACAAGAGATGAGAAGCAACCAAGTCGAAGTATTTTCACTTTCTTCTACAAGGAAGTAAAATACTGAGTCCCAATGCCGATAACTGAAGATCTGCCAATTGCGATGAAACCCTAACTTGTCGCTATTCGAATCGCGATAAACCCTAACTTGTCGCTAGTCACCCAGATGCCAAAAACTCACTTTTCATCAACTTTACCAATACGCTACTTTCCCGGATTTCAATAAATCGTCTAGAAAACCAATAAAACCGAAGGATTTTGAAGTTTTAACGATTAGAAATCACGAAATATGAAGAAAATTAAGATCTATAACGTGGTAAATGGAAAATTTGATGATATTTTTGAGGTTTTAACGAGATGAAAGCTAAGTTCCAACAAATGAGAGTTTTTTATGAATTTGAACAAAAAACCTTACGAAATTAATAAAACCAACCTAGAAAACTATTAGATCTACTCAAAACACGATCCTAACTATCCCTTTGTCTCTGATACCACTTGTAGGTCGTGTATATCTCAAACACACACACGTATACTAAAGTAAAATACATACTACTACTTAATCTACTAAGCTACGAATAAGGAAATAAGCTAATAAGAGAAGAAGAGAATAAGAGAAGAAGAAGAGAAGAGAGATTTGGAATGGTAATTCAATTCATACGATTAAGGACCAAAGCTTCCGCAACATACATGAATAACAAACACTTAAAATGAGCTCCCTAGCCTTCTATTTATAGGCTACTAGCTAGGGCAACTCTTATAAGAATTCTTCTAGAAGGAATAACACTTAAATGGGCGGTCCATGGGCTTCTAATGGACCGCACCTATATTGCAAACATAAAGCCCTATTAAGCAACATTTTATCGTTAATGACCAAGACTTGAATTATATTAAAACGTGTTCCTAACAAAAACAAAGTGTACAAATGAGGCAAACGAGTGGAGAAACAAAGTGTACAATTATGAAATGGCGGATTTTTAACTAATAAAAGTTAAAATTAAAATTTAAGGTGAATTGATTAATACTACAACAGTTTTGATTTTGTATTCTTATATTTTAGAGTAAATTACAAAGATGATCCATGTGGTTTGCGTTAACTTTCACTTTTGGTCATTTGACTTTTTTTTTTGCACTTACAGCCATCAACTCTAAAACCCTTAACACTCATAATCCCTTGGCCAAACGACGTCAAGTTTTTCTTTATCATCTTCTCCCACCAATGTGGGTACCACCACTAACCTTCTTCTTTCTTTTTCATCTTTACCCACAAACACCCCAACTCCCACCACGATTATTTTCGGTCATCAATATTTCCGGCTACCTTCATCAAATTCCGACCACCTCCATATGATTTTTTTTTTTTTTTTTTTTTTTTTTTTTTTTTTTGGTGACAGCATTTGAACCGAAATATCATCTACACATCTTGCTCAATATATACTTGTTCCCATTTATCAATCCTCCTTCAATGCTAGCCACAGCGAAATACTCCGGCAAAACGGGTCGCCATTTCGCGGAATCGAACGCCCTAAGAGGAAGATTTCATTTGCTTTCTGTTTCGTAGAATGAAGTTGATCCATGGTCATCGGGATGTCTATGCTGAAACAGAACCTAACTTGAAGAGTCCTTGGTTTTCCAGGTAGGAAAATGAAGTAAACAACTCAGGTGGACAAGAGGCGAACCACTCAGCTGATGAGTCAGCTATTCTTTTCAAAAAATAGCCTAATGAGGAGACGATCGTAACCTCTGAGCTCAAAGATGGAAAGCAAATTCTTTTTTTTAGGTTTTGCATAGCTTCCCAAGCGTCCGGCTTTCTTTTTGGGTTCCAAAAGGCATAGTAGCTTCAGCATCGAGTAGGGTATGGGATAGAGTTCGAGTGAGGCATCAACCATAGATTTCGGAACTTTCGATCTGCTTCCTTGCGAAAGCCAATGGAGTCTGTAATGTAACTCAACCTTCTCATCCATGGAAGGATTTCTTATTTGATGATAAATGTCAATCGAGGGCACCCTTATTTCCAGAGAGAGAATCAGGCTGCACAGAAGGGGGAAATCCCTCCTACTGAGCAAGACCATTAATTAATATTAATAAGGAAGCACTTAACTTAGGGCAGCCAGTCTCACTTCACACAACACAGCGCCTTGCTATTTGCATTCATCCTTGTAACTTACCAAAGCGAGGATCTTATGCTATCATTGAACGGCTACCGAACCGCCATACTCAGGTAACCGGTCTAGGTTCCAAGTATATCAACACCCTATAGCTACTTAGGGCCGCAACGCAATAAGGCTTTTCGCTCTAGTTGGGCAATGCAAGGAGGCCCCTTTCGCCATTCTTTCTAAATGATAAACTATTATTAGGTGAATTCGGTAGAACATCGATGATAGGAGAATTTTTCCACTGGTATTCTATGCTCGATCTCTGCTCCCCGAAAGCTCACTCACAATCTATGGCTCACTTAGGGCTAGAAAGATAGGCTTCTTCATACAAAGCCAACCAGGAACCTTATTTCGACAGATCAAACTAGCTAGGATCGAGGATTCACGCCTTCCCTTCCCCTTACATCATTTCTTTATGAATGAAGTTAGACGACTCAGTTCTTATTAATATGACTTTCTAAAAGAGTTTCCATATCTCGGTAATGAGGTCTGTTGATTCGGAATCGTGGGATGAGTAGATGTAACAGACGATGAATCTTTTTTTTCTACCTTTGTCACTCTATCTTTGTTAGTGCCTTATATTAATAACTGATGAATCAAAAACAAACTGTCAATTGGTATTTTTTATTATCCTCGTATCTGGAAGCTTAGGTAAGTTTTTTAAAAGAGTTCTAGTTATTATAACTATATAAAAACGTATCTCATTTAGCTCCTTCATGCCTATTAGAATATAACTACTTATTTCGGTTTTGGTGGCTTCAACTATAACCCCAGCTCTCTTTATTGGTCTAAGGAAGACTTATTATAAATTCATTGAATGAACAATTCAAAAAAGAAATCTTTCTGTGAGATTCCAGGTATTCTATAGTTCCTTCCCGCGTCAATTGCCAATTCTTGGTCATTGAGATTCATGGGCGATTCGGATGTTTATTTAGGTTTGGAACCCTCTATTTTTGCCCTTTTCAAATAAATCGAAATGATTGAAGTTTTTCTATTTGAAATCGTGTTAGGTCTAATTCCTATTAGTTTTTAGCTAGATCATTCGTAACTGCATATTTACAATACAGACGCGGCGATCAGTTAGACCTTTGATTCATTAACATTTCTTTTTTATTGACTTCCTCCTTTTTTTTATCCGAAGGAGGTTCAATTCAGGTTGCTATTCAAATGAGTGAAGTTATTGAATTCTAATTAGTCCTAACAAGAACAGAATCACGCTCTGTAGGATTTGAACCTACGACATCAGGGTTTGGAGACCCATGTTCAACCGAACTGAACTAAGAACGCTTTCTTATCACAGTAGATACGACTAAAAAGGATTCTTTTTGTACCCCCAATACTAAACATAAACATGCATATAGTCTCATAAAATGAAAATGATGTATGTCCGAATCGATCTCAATGGATCCCTCTTGACTGCCCAGAGGAGAAGAATAGGAAGGGATGATAGGATTTTAACCCATGAGATTTTTGACCCAAAACAAAGGCGCTACCAAGCTGCGCAACATCCCTTTCAATTGGTCTACAGTATCATTGTAGAGAATCCATACCCTGTTTTCCACATCGGCAATGCACCTCCATCGATATTCAATTTCTCTTCCCATTTCTTCTTTATTGATTTATATACTCATCATCATCTCGCCGATCCCACCAACGCTTTTTTACTTATCTTATGAGCAAAAAGGGTCCTAAATAATCAGCCCTTTGAATTGAATAAGCGAGGCTTTCCCGATAGAAAGATTTGCATGTGACAGAGAACCCAATTCCGTGTATCCGGTTAAGCAAGCCCCGCCGTCAGCTTCCACACAGACAAAAAAAGTGAGCGCCTAGCGCGAAAGGTTGCTTTACTAAGTAATATAATGTTAGCGCTTTAGTTTGTTTGATTGCTCGTTTGTTTCATTTTCGGTAAGGGGCGGAGCTTGAAGAAGCGAGCCTAAAGTAGCAGCGCAGCCTATTACATTTTTCGGGCCCCTTTTATATTCTATTAGTAAAGCGCTAGCGCCCCTATAGAGTCAGGATATTCTACTATCAATGAAACTGAAAGAAAGAAAAAAAAAAGTACCTTCCGTATAGATCGAGACTTGTAGCTTCATTCTTTACTCATTTCATACTGGGATGAATTGCAGGCTATAACACTTCCTTCTATTTCTTTCTCAATGATATCTGAAGATCAAGACAATTCCCGTGAAAGTCTTTCATAGAAGTGAATTCTTATTCTTATGAAGCAAATTACATTTCCTATTGATTTGTCCCCTGGACCTATTCTGATTCTGAATTATCCGTCACTACACTGTTCCCAAGGACTAGCATAATCGAAATAGCGAAATTCTTGGGTCATCTCAATGGGTTCAGAAACCACACGTTTCTCTGGATCATCATAGTGTACTTCCACATATCCACTCAGAGGAAGGTCTTTTCGTAATGAATGACCCTTGAAACCATAATATATTGATATACAGCGTAGATCTGGATGATTGATGGAAGAAATACCAAACATATCCCAAACTTCTCGCTCCCACCGGCCGGCTAATGGAAATGGACTGACTACCGGGGATATTTGTGTTACTTAGTCTGCACTGGTTTGTACACGAATGCGTGTGTTATACCGAGTACTCAGTAAATTATAGACCACTTCAAATCTTCGTTTTCGAGAGGGATGATCAACTCCGCAATTATTTATCAAAACTTGAACCCTTGTATAAGTATCATCAGGTATCATCATTATAAATGTAATGGTATCATCAGCCTCTAGTGTAACACTTCAATATTTATATAAAGTTTCTACTTACAAGTGTTACTTATTTACAAAAATAGTTGTTTTTTACACACAATGACATCATTTCCTATTATATCCATATTTACATTGGCCGTCGATCTTTGTGGTTGTCTTTACAAAAATGTCCTCTTCCCTATCGGTAACGGCAGTCATGGTAAGTCCCTGCTAGTGTGAGGGTATTTTGGTGTTTTGACCTTTATATCACCTTCAACCTCTCTTTTGACCCATCTAGGGTTTGTTTTATTTTTTCAAAAAGCCAAACGATATAAATATATAAGCCTTAACTGAAGCCACCACCAACAAATAAAAAAAACTCCCTAATAGCCTATAATTAGGCACAGATCGATCTCATGAGACCATACACAAAAAGTAGCAAAAAAGATAATGAGAAACTCAAAGACTCATGCAAGAAGAAGACACAAAAAAACATTACAAATGAGTTACGGAGTAGTTGGGAATAGGAAGATAAATCTATTTTATCTAATAAAACAAGGTTTTTTACAAGCCCTTAGAAGCACAAGCATTAAAAATCCAATTAATGTAAGATAAAATTCTATTTTTGCCTCAAAAACAAAAAGTGGTGACCTAAGATGCCCCACTTTTCTTTGGTTTCTCAAAATGCCCCGAGGCGACCTTCACCTTTAGGTGAGAATGGGTGACTCCACTAATTTCTTGACAAGTGTCCTATACAATTACACTAAACATTTTCTTGTTTTACTATAAATTTACATATATGCCCTTTTTCCTTTTCTTTTCTTCTTCCCTACAAACACAACCACAAACACAACCAGCCTTTTTCCACCACCATTCTGGCCACCACCACAACCTCCGGGAAATCACTGCACAACCCTCCATCTACTCCAGCCACACTACAAAAAAACAGGCTTTCAGAGACTGAATTTATAGGGACTGATATATCAGTCGCTGATACATAGCATCGGTAACTGAAACATCAGTTACTGATACTTTTAAGGACTGACCTTTTATTGACTGATTGCGGCGACTAAAAATCAGTCCTCGATTCAGTGACCCCATATCTGAGACTAAATTTCAGTTACTAATATGCCTGTACGGGAAAAAAATTTGGAGGCAAATTTGTTAGTGACTGAATAAGGGTGACAATTCAGTCCCTAGTACATGTACATCATATCTAAGACTAAATTTCAGTTACAAATATATTTGCGCAATAAAAAATCTTGGCGGAAAATTTGTTAGTGACTGAATTATAGTCACAGTTCGGTCCCTAATACATGGAGATCATAGCTAAGACTAAGTTTCAGTTACAAATATGTCTACACAATAAAAAGGTTTGGAGGGAAAATTTTTAGTGACTGAATTTCAGTCACAGCTGCGTCCCTATTACATGGACATCATACCTAAGACTAAAATTCAGTTACAAATATGTTTGGGCAATAAAATAGTTTGGAGGGAAATTTGTTAGTGACTGAATTTGAATCACAACTCAGTCCCTAATACATGGACATCATAGCTAAAACTGAATTTCAGTTACAAATACGTATGCAAAATAAAAAAAAAAAAAAAAAAAAAAAAAAAAAAAAAAAAAAAAAAAAAACTTTTGAGAGAAAATTGTTTATGACTGAATTTTAGTCCCACATAAAACTCTTATACATGGGCAACATATTTAAGACTAAAATTTAGTTACAAATATGTCTACACAATAAAAAGGTTTGTAGGGAAAATTTGTAGTGACTGAGTCCCTATTACATGGACATCATACCTAAGACAAAATTTCAGTTACAAATACGTATGCAAAATAAAAAGGTTTGGAGAGACAATTATTTGTGACTGAATTTCAGTCCCACAAAAACGTCTTATACATGGACAACATATTTAAGACTAAAATTCACTTATTAATTGGAAACGTGGACTTATATTGTGACTGGTATATATTTAACTCCGTTCATTAGCAAGGTTATTGACTTTTACCTATTATCACGAGTAACTAATTCACAAATTTCAATGCTTTTGGCCCAATCCGTTTCCGTTAATTTATCGCTTGTAGCTGCATTAACAAATTTCAATGCTTTGTTCCATCACCAGTAATCTAGCCATAACACGATGTGCCACGAAGTCAGGATAAACCATTTTATATACCCATAAAAACAAATATTATGTAAAAGGGCAAAAGATACATTCTTAAAAATCTGACGGACTCATGCCAGACCATCCACCACAAGTAAACAAATGTTGCTAATGTATACTTTGTGTAACAAAAAAGTCAGTTGGGCTTTCTCAAAAAGTTAAATTCGGCATCGATATTAAACATGGACTGTTTAACTTCCACAGGAAAAAAAAATGCTCCATAAGGTGGGAACGTAATGTCCAAACCTAAACTTATATAAAACCCAGGCCTTGAAACATGATAGATCGAAAAAATACAAAATTTATGAATTGGTTTCAAAGGTACAACAAAGTGCATTAGCTGAGAATCATATTGTAAACTTGGTGTGTACAATGCTAAATTTTATCATCAAAACTACAATGAACCTAAAAACTACCAAAATACATGACCCTCTAATCACCACAACTACAGTGACCTTAAAATTGCAACTAGTAGTCACAACAATACCAATGAAAGATAGTTGAAGAATCATGAAGAGAAGTTGTCTGATGTATCAAGATTGTTTATAATTTCATATTTCACTTGTTCGGGAAGGGGAGCAGACGAGCCTGCCTTAGAAACCTGCCAATGTTCTAATTGCTTTCTCAAGCACAATATATGATTCCTGCACCAAAATGTATGGCAAATAAAACCTTTCATATATATAGTTCTAAAATCATATTACATATAGGTGGCGTCAACACAACCCAACACCATCCCCCCAATCTGCCCTCTAACAATAAGTTTTGGTTAAAAGAATGCACCAGAAAGCAAAACGGTACTAGGATTTTATCAAGAGTCATTGGATTTCCCACACTTTCTATATACTCGAACTTGTTTATTTTTGCTATAGGTGGCAATTTTGACCCACGACAATCAAGTCACACTGGTTGAGCATGTCAAAGATTTATTACTCTATAAAAACATTTATTATTTCGACAATAAAGCTTTTGTGATGACAGAGAAACAAAAGTAAACATGACAAAAAGTATTTTCAAGTCAACCAAACCTGACTTGTTTTTATTCAACTAACAAGGTAGCCGTCACCCAAGCCACTTGAGCCACCCATATTTACAAATTTAGCAAACAGGTAACTTTGTGACTTGAACCCCACTCTTCCTATAGAGGAAGCCATTTTTTACCCATTTACTAATAAAAGGGTTGATTCAGGTTATGTGTCTCTAATGGTCAAACAAGTAACAAGAATATAACTAAAAAGAAAATGGTCAAACGGGTTGAAATTCGCTCAAACTATACTTTTGATGCACAAGAAAAGAAAAACCAGTTTTGACCTGTTACCGAACCCCTTTTTGAAACAAAAGTATAAAGAAAATTACCTCATTGACTACTGCTTGCTGTCCTTTCCAACTGCCAAAAAACTCGCGCATAGATTCTTTAGCTGCATCTGCAGCATTCTCTTAAATTATCTACGGGCCCTCTTCTCCCTTCTCATCATAATCCACATGGTTCCCCACTGCAAAAGTTCATTAGAATCAATATACTTCGTAATATAATTGGGGAACAATTACTGAAATGTAGATAGAATTCATCGTGGATAACTTTAGTCTTTTCGTTTCATACAGTTGGTTACTGTAGCAAAAAAGCATACCTGAGCAAGATATATTGGTTCAACAACCCATGGAATCTCATTTACACACGTGATTGCGCCAGTAATGTGATATAGCACCTTAACATCACGGACCTATGTTAACACAGTCATAATAAAATCATCAGATAAAGGTTCATTAAAAAGCAACCAACGATATTAAGAAATAAAAGTCACAATCCATTCCAACGAGAAATAGAATTACAGTACCTGTTCCCATGGAATGGGCATGTTTTCTATAAGCTTGTAGACAGCATGAGGAACAAATTTTAGGGCACCTAGATATACACACTTATCATACTTCTTCAATGACATGTCACCATGATCCCTGCGGAAAAAACCATGAGTTTAAAAAATTAGAAGATCCTGACACTAATTCACTGAATTTAGCATCAAAATATCTGCAGTCTTACCATACAATCATATATGCAAACATGACATGCAAGATAAATAGAACTTCGCCATCTTTGACTCTGCTGTCAAAGCCCATGGACTTGTACTTGAAAAACTTCTTATGTAATTCTGAGATGCTGTGATCACATAATTTAAGTCCTTGCTTTTCCAAGACCAACATCCATCTTGCATAAATGAATTACACGACAGCTAGTTAAGAAAGTGAGTGTCCGTCCTTTAAATGAATTACACGATAGCTAGTTGAGAAAGGATGAGTACTTACTGTTATATTACCACAAACATCAGTTTTGACAAGCGCCATGGCTGCTCCGAAGTTGTCTGGTATCCAATAATAAAGATGTTACATCTGATCAGACCATTCACGAGGCCATATCCAGCCTCCATTGACAACAACATCAGACACCTTATTATTAAGTGAGAAACCAGCATATGTAATAGTTCGAGCTAATAAATGAGCAGCTAACGGGTATGAATCAGAGTAGCATCAAGCCTGAATATTATAAAAGATAACCTGCATGAATCAGAGCAGCATCAAGCTTGAATATTATAATAACAAGCGAGTATATGCCCAATTAAAAGATTACATGCATCATCAGAGCAACAACAGCTATGAAATCTAAAACCAGAAGAAGCTTCACTATGAAAAAAATGAATAACCATTTATCTTAATAAGGTTACCTAATCATCACCGTCCGACTCATCACTTTCAGTCACAAGATTTGAGATATTATTGCCTATCTCATTTTTGTCTAAATCATCTAGATTTGAATCCGAACCAAAATCTTCCATATCATGATCAGAATCCTCTATCTCATCGTTGATAAAATCATTTACAGTATCTTCAGAACGCCCAGCATCAACATTTTGAACCGTTTCTCCTGCAATATCTTCACGAACAAGGTTGACATCTTCCAACAAATCCTCTGCATTATTGTCTTCTGGAATATCCCATAAGTGTCTGTGGTTAATCCTTTCAATCACTTTCCATTGTGATTTTGGTTTAAGGGAATCATTGATATAAAATACTTGTTTGGCTTGGTTTGCTAAAATGAAAGTATCTTCCTCATAAGCATCTCGGGACGTGTCTATGCTTATGAAGTGAGGTTCATATACCACGTGCTTTCTTCGACGATTAGTGTCAAACCATGTGCATTTGAATAATATAACATGATAATCCTTTATAAATGACAATTCAATTACCTCATCAATATATCCATAATAGTCGTCTTCAACATCATTATGAACTCCTTGGACAGTAACTCCACAATTTTGTGTTCGTCTGCAGTCATCAGTTGACTTAACTATATATTTAACTCCGTTCACTATGTATCCCTTGTAAAATGAAACTCGATGATCTGGAAGGCAAGACACTGCATATAACTCCTCATTAGTTTGGGATGGATCTAGGGTATACATCTCGTTAGCCTGATATCAAATTTGTAACATGGTGAAAGTAAGTCAAGTATGTATATGATCAGAATGTAAACAACAGTATGTAAACATACAAGTAGACATACATCAACAAACCAATTAAATTTAGAATCAAATCTAATATTAGTAGACTGATATACAATATCACAAAGTTAATTTAATTGAGTGGCCTTGGTACCCGTTTTGCAAACCAATCCGGGAATGTCGCTCGTTGCATCTCGGAAAAATCTGAAATTTGAGGATGTTGACTTTGTAATGAATGTAAGTGTTCTCTGCCAAGTGAATATAAACTATAAATTTATTGACTTATGAACTTTAACACTAACTATCAAAAACAAATGATTAGAAAAAAAACTTATTCCAAGTACGGTTTAATTTCTTCACAATTGTTGTAGACAAACCATATTGCTTTTTTCAAAAGATCAGCACGAAGGACACGAACTTCTTTCTTCCCAACAGCTCGGCCATTTAATCTAAAAATATCCAATGCAAAGCTTTGACCGTCGTTATGTGTTTTGTCATCATTCTTGCCACGTTTGTCAAACTTTGATTCAACACTTCTTAAATATTGTGAACAAAATGTCATAGCTTCTTCAACAACATAACCTTCTGCTATCGACCCTTCGGGTTTAGCCTTATTTCTAACATATTTCTTTAAATGGCCAAGGTATCTTTCAATTGGATACATCCACCTTGATTGCACCGGTCCTCCGAAAATTGCCTCTTGAGGAAGGTGCACACACAAGTGAACCATAATTGTAAAAAAAGACGGAGGAAATATTCTTTCAAGCTTGCATAAAATGTTAACTATCTCTTTCTGCAACGCTTCCAACTCTGACACATATAATGTCACTTCAGTAAGTTTCTTAAAAAACCGACACAACTCCAATAGTGCATCCCGAGTCTGTTTTGTCATAAAAGGTCGAATTGCAATAGGAATTATGCGTTGTAGTAAAATGTGGCAATCATGTGTTTTGAGCCCATGTATATTTCCTTGGTCAGCATTCACATTTTTCTCTAAATTTCCTGCAAATCCATCTGGAAAACGTACAGACTTGACTAGATCACAAAACTGTTTTCTCTCCTCTCGAGTTAAAACATACGAAGCATGTGGTTTAAGCAGGCGATCATTATTTCTTACTAAGTGAAGCTCTTTACGTATATTCATATCTTCCAAATCCATTCGAGCTTTGTATGTGTCTTTCGTCTTTCCATCTATGTCTAATAGGGTTCTTAAGACGTTATCACACACATTCTTTTCAACATGCATCACATCAATGTTGTGACGGATTAGCAACTTACGCCAATACGGGAGTTTGAAGAAGATACTTTTCTTATACCAATTTGGATCCTTTGCGTTCCGTTTTCTTTTTTTTCCTATATGAGGATGTTTACAATTTTGATGTATATTGATAAGTTCCAACTGCCGTAAGCAATCATCTCCGCTGATATGTTTAGGTGCAAGCCTAGTCTCTGTCTTCCCGTTAAAGTCTCGTGATCTCCTCCATGAGTGATTGGTTGGAAGAAATCGCCTATGACCCACATATGCTATTTTATCTCTTATACCTATACCGCAGCCATCGTCGTTACATATTGGACATGCCTTGTATCCACTCGTGGTCCATCCTGATAGGTAACCATACGCAGGAAAATCATTGATTGTCCATAGAAGTGCGGCACGCATTTTGAATGTCTGTTTAGATTCAAAATCATATGTTTTAACACCCTTATCCCATAGAAGTTTCAACTCATCAATGAGTGGACGCAAAAATACATCAATATCCTTTCCTGGTGAATTGCGTCCAGGAATTAACAATGTCAACATAAATGAAGCATCTGCCATAGAATTCCAAGGAGGCATATTGTATGGTATGAGCACAACAGGCCACATACTATACGAAAGACTCATTGCCCCAAAAGGATTGAAACCATCACTTGCAAGCCCTAAACGAACATTTCTAGGATCATTTGCAAATTCAGGATACAATGTATCAAAGTGTTTCCATGCCTTTCCGTCTGCCGGATGCCTAAGAACCCCCTCCTCTTTGGTTCTCTTTTGATGGTGCCACGACATATCCTTACAAGTGTGCCTCGATGCATACAAGCGTTTAAGCCTACTTGTGATGGGAAAGTAACGCAAGACTTTTACCGGTTTCTTCTTCCCATTACTCTTTTCTTCATAACGACTAGTCTTGCAAACTGGACAATTTTCTAAGTTTTTATTTTCATCCCAAAATAATGCACAATCATATTTACCAGCATGGATTGATTGGTATCCTAGTCCAAGAGTACGTAAATACTTTTTTGCTTGATAATGATTTTTCGGCAAGTTTGCGTCCTTGAATGCTCGGCTAAATAAATTCAAAATCATATCCATTGCCACATTAGTCATTTTACATGTTACCTTTACATTCATCAGCTCCAGTAAAAAGCCCAGTACGGAAAACTCATCACATTCCGGGTATAGAGGCTTCTCCATATCGACAAATAACTTTTCCACATTTGGATTGTCGTGTTGGTCAACATCTTCCCTAATTTTGTTTTCATATATGTTTTCGCCGCCAGTTGGAAACGCATCATCAAGTAACTCTCTTTCACTGTCATCTGCTTCACTTTCAGTTTGTTCACACTCACTGTCTGATGCGTCTGATTCATAACCAGGCAGATGTTCACCGTGATATATCCATACGTCGTATGTTGGATCAAAACCATTATGAATTATATGCCTAGCAACAATTGAAGGAACATCTGTTCTTGAATTCACACACTGCTTACATGGACAGTGGATTTTGCCATCACTATCAACGTATCTTTTACCCGTTTCTGCAAAAGCCAGTGCGCCATTGATGAACGTTGGATCATACTTATTAGTGATTTTAGTCCAGCTCTTATCGAAATTCATTGCGAATACTGGGGGGAAAAAATTATCAATATGTTATGCTTATGTCAATAATCCGAGAGAACAAATTGATAAGGATATTTGCTAGTGTCTATGACCAATGATCAACATCAAACCTTTTCCAAATAGTAATTTTATTCTGTAGGCAAATTATTCGTACCCTACACAAGTTCATGATGGGCTTTTTGTCGGACAATATTTAACTATGACGGACCAGGGACTATGTAGCCTATCTTGCAGACGGCTCTCAAGTTATTGTAAAACGCATATTAACTCAATTAAGTCAAAAGAAGTTTGTCAATGTTGTTTCATCTCTACTACAATGTAAGAAAATGCCACATTAATCTCTATACTTTCAATAAATAAACGAATTTCTTATATACTTCTATTATGCAGCTTCAGAAAATCAAAGTGGGTCTATTCCTACTTTCGATTGGACAATGAGGATGAACATAATTACGGGCATCACAAAAGGACTTTTCTACCTTCACACTCAAGAGAAGTTATTTCATGGAGATCTCAAGTCGAGCATGATATTACTCGATGAGAACTACAATCCCATGATTGCTAATGTTGGCCTCTCACAACTTATGTCAACCGCACCAAGAAGGTTCAGAAACAATTGTGCACCAGAGTTTATAGGATCAAGGAATGTTACTTCAGAGGTTGATGTATATAGCCTAGGCATAATTATGTTAGAGCTATTAACAGGACAGTCTACATACAAAGGTATACATCTAGTTGATTTTCCGACTTGGGTTAAGTTAGTACCAAAACTAAAGTCAAACAGACCCTTTGAAAGGTATAATATATTCTAGTTCCTTTTGATCTGTATTAGGTTAAACACAGAACAAGTTTCAGAATCTATGGAGCTTATTTGATGCTTATAAATAAGCTAAAAAAAAGGTGAGGGCTGAGACAGACTGATGCAGGCTTATAGCAGTTACAAGAACACTAATTTTCAGACTTAATATGAGCTTATGAATAAGCTCACAAGTCAAAAATAAGCTGATACATAATGAGACTAACCTATAAGCTATTCAAAACACCAAAAAATCAAACAAGTAGCATAAGAGCTTAAGCAGAAACTAAGCTGAGAAAAGGGCTAGTAAGCATGCAGGCTGTGCAGGGTAAGAGTCTGCTGAGAGCAGACTGTGGTCTGCTGATATGTAAGGGTGTGCAGGGTGTTATAGGCAAACTAGAACCAAGGATTTATGGGACTTACATTCTACTAAATATGGACTTAAAATGGACAATAAAAAGGAAAAAGCTGGTCTCAGCTTAGCTTATAGCAGCAAATAACTTATTGACCATTGGAGCTTATATAACCTGTACTAATCAATCTTAAAACTATAACACACACCAAATAAACTTAAACATCCCTATAAATACCTACATAACCTGAATTAAACAAGATCAATAATATTAAAAAGGCACATGAACAGTACATAGCAGTTATTTACTCTTAATAAGCTTATTCCAAATAGCCCTTTCAAAGGGTCTGTTTGGCTTTTTAACCTGATACAGATCAAAAGGAACCAGGATATATTATACCTAACCTGATACATATGTCTTGACAGTTGACACAAATAAGTTAATTTTACCCCTAAAACTAAAGTCATCACATTTAAGAAACACATAACATCCTCACTTTTCATAAATCGTTTTACATATACCATTATCAGATTTGACACCACAAAAAGAGAAATTGCCAGCAAAGTTTTGAGTTGAACATACGACATATGGATCTATGCCAGAGAAAAGATTAATACAAGCAGTAACTCAAATTCTTAACAATGGAAGGAATTGGTAGATTAAAGAAATTAAAATTCATTGAATACCTTGAAATTAATTGAAGATAAAGGTTAGATTACCCTTGTTGCTGTGAGCGTGCAAACCAACCAGGGACCAGGGACTAAGGGTCTTTTTCACCTTGTTTAAGTCTGCAAAAAAGGGGCCAGGGACTAAGGGTATTTTTCATCTTGTTTAAGGGCCTGTTTGGCACCCAGCTTTTTTAGAGCTTTTAGAAGATGATAGCTTTTATTTTTGATAAAACAGCTCTTATTGAAAAAAAGCTTTGTTTGGTTGGAAAGTTTAAAGCTTTTAAGTTGACAAAAAAGCTCCAATATAAAACGTGGTATGGATGAGCGTTTCAAAAATCAATGGAGCTGTTTACTTGAGAAATTACATATTTACATTTGTACCCACAATTCTAACGCACTTTTCACCTAGGAAATTTGGGATATGGATATAAAAATACATTTTAATAATACGGAGTATTATTTTGTAAAATGTTTGTTTGTTAACAAAAATGGATATAAAAATACGTTTTAATAAAAATACGTTTTAATAATACGGATTCAGTTGTTGAATTCCAAATTAACTTATCAAGCTATTTTTTTTATTAAAATATTGTCAATTTAATTTTTTGATTAATTTGAGAATTATCATTAAATATTTCAACAATTATTAATATGTTTCACATTACAAAATATTATGCCTTATGTGAATTAAATAATAAAGTCAAGAGTAAATTACACCGTTCGTCCTTGTGGTTTGCGTTGACTGCAGCCGTTAGTCCTTTGACCCAAAAAATTGCACCGTCCAACGTTAAGTGTCAAACGTTATGCACCATTTGTCCCTCCATCCAACTGGTAACCCAATTTGGGCGCCATTACTCTTTGTGAAAATTCAAGTTAGGAGACATTTTTTTAATTCTTCTGAATGTATCATCTTAATTAAGCGCCACACTGTTCAAAAAAATTATTAAGCGCCACAAATTATTGTTTTTTCAAGCCATATTAATTGTTAAAATGAAAAATTGAATCGTTGTTGGGTTTGTAAGATAATTTATGGTTTATTAGTGGTAAAAGTGTTTGTATTAGATTATTGAACTGTTAATGTTGAATGTTGAGGTGTAATGGAAGTGTATGATGCTAAGTTGATATAATTTTTTGTTGTAGGATAGGCTCCCGAGTAGTAACTTCCTCGTTTTTTGAAGATTTAATAAACTTTGGCGTGGGCGGAGGGATAATCCGAAGCACTTTCGTGTCTTAACAGGTTTTTCGTGTCGACCTGTTAAGAAACAGGTCGTGTTCGTGTTTTGAAAATTTGACACGAAAAATTATCGAGTTGTGTTCGTGTCTGCCCCTTATCGTGTCGTGTCTTAACAGGTCGTGTCTTAACAGGTTTCGGCGGACACGATTTGCCAGCCCACCTATAAGCTCAATAGCTTTAGTGACCCTTTTCATAACAAGCCCACTACTGAAATCAAAGTCCATACTAGCAATAACTTAACACCATGTAAGGGTCTTGCAATATTAGGTGGGAAAACACCCGCAAACCTGCTTCTGGGTCCTCCTTTGGCCAAAAAACCAAGGTTTTATCAACATTGAGATCGGCAACGAGGTCCATCCACCATAATAAGCTCTAGAACCTATTGACGGATTAGCAAATCTTTTAAGACTATCGTTAGCCTATTCCAAACTTTTCCAAGCCTAACTTTACTCCCGAAGCAACCTAATTTATTTTATTTTGGTTCATATTTCCTCGTAAGTCGAACATTATACATGTTCTAAAGCCTACAAGCTTAATTTACATGCACAAGGTTTACCGGATACCAAATGAAAACAAATTGTGTTGCCCTTTTGCTTGGCATGAATGTTAAAAAGACAATGGTTGATGTATGTAGTTAATTAACTATCATGTTATACAAGTTATATTTGATGACCATCATATGAAACATTTCTTAACATTTAACATGTGACATTTAATATATCATAATGTTTTGATCTCTTGGCATTTAAATATTCTTTTTAGGCTCGAGTGAAGTATCATGTAATTAGGCTACCATCGAAAAAGACCAAATGCATGAGATAAGCATGTTCAAATGTTATTTTCTTTGAAAAGTAAAATCAATCGTACGATCTATATAGTCAATCCGTATATTATATGGGTATTAAGACTAGTAAGATCATATATAAAGATTATTATCATCATTATCATTATCACTATCATATAATAAAATGTCTTACCTTTTTTTTTCTTTTTTTTAGCAATTAATTTCCTTGCTGTAGAAAAAATGGATCGGTTTCAGGAAAAAATAAAAACCAATTTTGCGGTGCGGTTTCGGTTTTCACCGAAAAACCGCACCGCACCACTCTAAAATTTATAATATTTTAAATATTTATATTTTTTTATTTTTTAGAATAACACACTAAAATAATACATTAAAATTTATAATTTTTTATTTTTTAAATATATTTGTTTATTTTTTAGATATATTTTTTTATTTTTTAGAATAACACACTAAAATTTATAATTTTTTATGATAAAATGATTTTGTTTATACTTTTATAATAAATTATTTCAAACATATTTTAATTGTTAATTATCATCTAAGTTTTTTAGATAATATATACCAAAAGTTATAATTTCAAGGAGGAAAAAAAAAGAAAAAGAAAAAAAGAAAAAAAAAAAACTTTGAACCAAAAACCCGCAAAACCAACCCGCAAAAACGTATAAACCCGCAAAACGGAAACCGCAAAAACCGCGCGGATGTGGATCCTCATTTTTTAAAAACCACATTTTACGATGCGGGGCAATTTTTACCAAAAACCGGACCTAACCCCATGCTCACCCCTAGTCCACACCAATATACGGTCCATCAACAATATCTATCTTATGAAAATCGGATCCCTAAAAATTGAGGGGGAAAAGCAAGAGGGAAAGTTGAGAGGGAATCATAAAAATTGAAAGATCAATTAAATCACCATCCCCCCATGGAATTCGGGATTTCCTTCTGTATCTCATGCCATCCATATAGAAAAACCCTAGATATGTTATTTTATATCACCACAATTCAGCCCTCTTTCTCCAACAACTATTCAGACTTAATTTGAATATTACGGTACTTTCTCCTCAACTTTTACAGCAATTTAATTGTGTTTTATTAGTTGGTTCTTCGATTTTAGTTTTGGATATAACTAGTCTTTTGATGTTCTGTGTATTAATGAATTGTTCTGGGTGGTAGGATGTTTGGGGTTGGGGTTTTGGTCCAATATGTTATGTTTTTATTATGATAATAGAGATCTTTGGTGTTTGTTGTATATCATATGCGAGTTATGATTTGGATGCTTCTGTGTATTTTTTTACTTTCAAGAAATTTCTTGTGATTATGGTCTTATGATCTCTGTCGTATCCTTTATAGTATTATATTTAATGTTGGTATTATGGAGATGATTAATAACTACATATGTAGGTCTTTAGTGGGACTCTATTCTTAAAGGTTTTGACAATTTGCTAAAAGCAGCATCACTTCGTGTTTTTAGATATAGTGTTAAGAAATTCAGAAAAATATGTTTGGATGTGAAGATTTTATTATCTTTTACACATTGCAAACAAGCACAAGACCTTAAATATTTGGTTGAGGACATCTTCAAGAGTAACTATGTTTTCAATCTTGTTAAACGTTTTATATAACCTGCTTATTTGATTGTTTGCTACGCTGTAATTAAAATGTGTTCTGAATCCATATTGTAGTACGAAAGACATGTCTTTGTATTTTCAAGAAAACAAAATAGAAAATTTGTAGGTAGAGTACGGATATAAAACGTAGAACATAATCCTATTTGTTTATTCAATGTTCTTTTGTGAGAAAAGAAAATAGAATATATTATAACTCAACTTGAGGGAAAGTATGAATCTGGCCTATTTTTTGGTTTATTATATGACGGGAACATGGATCAGAGAAGTAGGAGACTACAAAAGGTAGTTTCCTGGAGATCATTTATAAAGGTTAAAGGTTATTGCAACCAGGATTTAATAATTTGAACCCAATATAGGCCAAATGATGAGCTGAAAATAGATTTTGTTGGTTTTACTGCAAATATAGTACCCAAAGTGGACTTTTACAAAAAAAATTTAGGTTGTTGAATCTTTACATACAAGGTTTAGCACTGCAATCTTGCATAAGTTTATTGATTTGAAATATTGCATAGGTTTACTAATTTTTTTAAACAGAACAATGTGGATAATTATGTTGATGATGATGGTTCCGGCTCTTACAAGAAAGAGAGCAATGGCACAACAACCCAACCTTGATGGACGTTCAAGAGTACAAAAACAGCCACGTAAACGCAGTCAACGTGTGTCAAAAAGTGTTGCTAGTGGTAAAGTTCCCTTTTTGTTAAACTTCTTTAATTTTGGAAAAGGATTAAAGTTTCTTTATTTTGTACTTGTGAATTGTACAACGATCTATTATCTAACAGTTTTGCTCATTGGATATTTCAAACAGTTTCTGCAGACGCACCTGATCCCCACACTGTTATTCCTGAAGTCGTAGCTATTAGACAACCAAGTAATGTTGAAGTTGCACCTATTGGACAACCAAGTAATGCTGAGGTCGCACCTATTAGACAACCAAGTAATGCTGAAGTCCCACCCATTGGAGAACCAAGTAATGCTGAAGGCGCACCTATTGGAGCACCAAGTAATGCTGGAGTTCTCCAAAATGTACAAGAAGTTGCTGGTCAAGCTCCTGAAGAACCTGTTAATCCACCCAGAAGGCGCAAGCAAAATACAAATAAAAAATTAATAAAGACTTTAGAAGGTTTGCCTAACGGTACTAAAATTTCCTTGAATATGGATAAAGGCACAAAGGCCTTCGTTGGGCCCTCAGCAACAACATTTGCGACTGAGTGTGGAATCATTATTCGCAATGCTTGTTCGATGGAGTATCATAGATGGGATTCAATTCCGCAAGCTGAGAAAAATGTGATGTATGAGAAATTACAAGTAAGTTGTGTATATTTTCAGTTTCAATGTAAAGTTTTATATTTTGTTACTTGTTACAATTTTGGTCCTACTACTAAGGTATGTATTTAATGCAGGGAAAATTCGAGTTGTTACGAAAAGATGTGATTTTTATGGACTATGTGAATGCTCGACTACGTGAACATTGGAAACGCTACCGAGGTGAATTGAGTAGGCACTGGAAGCGTGTTGGAGGAAAAACAAATCCTCAATTGGCAAGACAGAATATGAAACCTGGTTGTCGACCAGATGACTGGAATCATCTATGCAACTATTGGGAGATGGAAAAAACCCGGGTGAGTATGTTAACTTTATTTTACAAACCATAATACATATGCATTACTTTTTTTTTTTTTTTTTTTTTTTTTTTTTTTTTTTTTCATTTTACAAACCATAATACATTTGTTTCCTTTTGATTTTCTAGAATTATAGTGATAAGATGGAAGCTAACAGACAGAAACTAGTTAATGTAAGCAGAGGGGGCTCTCGTTCGATAGCCAATCTTGTGCACTCATTGGTAAGATCTACAGTTTTCATTGAACCAATTAGCTGTCATTCAAATATTACATTTTCTGCCTAAATAAAAAAGGTATTGCAAAAAGGTATTGCTGGTCCTTGTCTTGTGGTTACTTATTTGGTAACTGCTAGTTTCATGTTTGTGCGGTCCTTTGCAGTTTGTTGTTAATTCATGCTGGTAGTTTTGCTAGGGGTTAGTCTGTTAAGTTGAAGATTAGATTGCTGGGAATGTAGTGAAGCTAAGATTGCTACTTGAATTAGGGGTTTAGTATTGCTTGGTTTAGGTGTAGTTTGCTGCTCGGTGTTAATTTTTTGCTCGGTGATAGTATTCGGTTCTAAACTGATTCTTTACTTTGGTTTGTTGCCCGGTCCTTTGCTGGTAGGTTAGATAATTTTTTCGGCTTAGCAATTTACTCGGTACATAGTGCATTTACTGGTACTTCTTTAGTGTCACATAAAACTCAGTTTGAAACTTGAATTTGTGTCACATAAAACTCTTTGTAATCAGAGTGAGTGTCGAATGAAACAGAAAGACTTGGGAATCAAGTTTAAATGGCAACCTTGTAATCAGAATTTGTGTCACATAAAACTCTTTGTAATCAGAAGTATCATTGTAGCTAGTGTTAGGTAACCTTGAGTTAAATGGCAAGCTAGTTTGTGTAAAATTGTCCAAGAGTCGCACTACACTATGAAACAAGTTTAAATGTCTCAAAGATATTTCACGACGTGGGTTAACTAGCAATATACATTCTGTAGTATTGTGCATTTTGGGTCATTGACAAGCTGATTATGTATGGAACTGATGTAAAAGACCACTACTTTGTAAACCAAATGAGAATGTCTCGAAGCTAGTGTCGTGAGTCTTAGTCTAGGTCAAATGACCTTTTGACTTGAATCGAGTGTCATTATAAATCGTGACTAACTAGCATATGTATCATATCCACATTGAAACATATACATACAGACTGCAGTGGCTGAAACTAGTACGTATAAAGTTAATTGAAAGTTAACAATAACACATTGGATGTCTACATTTGTACCTTGATTTAGTAAATCTTCTTAATGTGACATTGTGACACCCGCAGCTATATATGAGGGTCTTAAATGCATTTGAATATGTCCATTTAATTTTATTTTGGCCAAAGTTTCTGCTGAATTAACATATTAGACTGAATTAACATATTATTGGCATAGCAGCTGAACTAGTATGTATCTGTGCCAGTGCCAGTTATGAGACGCTAAAGATAGTGAATTAAATTTCTTAAAGGAAACCTCGAAAATAGTTTAGAAGAATATTGCATTTACACGTGATGTAATAAACCACAAGTACCATTCACTCCACACAAAGTGTAGGGACAATAAAGTTTTAGGCTCCAAAAATTTCCTTTAATATCTTCAGTACATAAAGATATCGACATCAAAAGACCAAAATACACAATTCATCCAATGTGAGCTAGCTGTGTTGGCTGAGAAGCTTGACTCTTATAGTCTTATTGAAGCTGCTTATCCCTGATCTTCTTTTAATAGGAAAAGTATCCATGGGGAAAAAGGCTAAGAAAGAGAAACAGGAATAGAAAAGGTTGGTAGGGATAGGGTAGATCGCACCAGCAGATTAATAGAGAAGCCTGTCAGATCTGTGCTTTCCTGACCCATTAGCCCATATGAGTGACCATCATGTTAATTCATATCTATAGTCAACTAGTGATGAGCATCTTGAAAGTTTTTTCGGAGTATACTATTAACTTCAGGGATAGTTTCTTCGCAATATGTTTGAAGCTAGTCGCGGGCTCATTCAATATGAACCCGTAAAAACTGAACAAGCTTGTGCCCAGCTAGAAAACACCCTTATCTGAATGTCTGGTACTGATTAACACACTCTACATCTATTCTGCTGAATTAACATATTAGATATGGTTGCAGACAAATACTGAGACCCAAATGTCGCCTAGCCCACTAGAAGTTTATTATAATTTGCATTATAAAGACAAGGAGGGCGGAGACGGATGGCTAAATGATTCTGCACGAAATGAATATGTAAGCATCTTTTTCTTAAAAGCATTTGATTATGATTATGAATATGTAATATTGGGTGCAAGTTTCTTAAGTTTCTTTTCATACCTTCGATCGTGTTAGGAAAATATTTGTAAGCATAAACAGGAGGTTGTTGATAAATTAAAAGTTGAAGGAACCACTCTTATTACTACTGCTATGGAGCACGAGATTGAGAGAAAAGCCATAAAAAGTGTGTGTGGCCGGAAGAAGACAATACAATCAGGATAGGAGGTAGGTGTTGGGCTGGTGATGAGAAAAAAAGATTATTGGATGAAAGAGGTAGCCGAATCATCTTAACAAGCTGACTCAACATCTGAACAAAACTCGCCTGAGATTAAAGAATTGAGACAAAAGGTTAGTGAACTCGAACCGTATAAACGTAATTATGAGAAAATGGCAAAATTCATGAGCCAAAAATTTCCCGACTTCGAGGGCACAATAGACTCACCAATTACTACTGAAGCTGATGGTGACGATGAAGTATTCACCGATAGTGATATACAGGACGTTTAAATTTATTCATTTTTATAATTTGGTTTTATTTTTCAACCTATTGAATTGTAAACTGGTATTATTTCGATTGGTGATTATTATGATTTAAAGAAATATTGTTATTATTATTGTTTATGGTTTGGATTTTTAAATATAATCTTGCAAGGGCTTACGTATGCATTGTGAATGGGGACTGAATTAAATTGTAGTTGACACTAATTTTTAGTTTATAATACAAATATAACGGAACTGAGACATCATATTGAAGACTGATTTAACTATTATTTTGTATTGATTATCAGTCTCTAAAAGTGCGTTTCAGGGAGTAAATTAAGATATATTCTGAAACTAATTTTTAGTCTCTATAAAAAACAAATTAAGGACAGAATTCATTGGTTTTTTGGGACTAATAATGAGTCTTTAAAGGCGTTCATCAGATACTGACTCGAAACTAAATTTTAGTCTCTAAAAAAAGCAAATTATGGACTGAAAGCGTGTGGTTTCTGTGACTAATTATTAGTTGTTAAAGTGGTTTATCAGAGACTTATTCGGTGACGATTTGAAACTAATTTTCAGTCTCCAAAAGTAGCAAATTAAAGACTAAAATCGTATAGATTATAGGACTATTAATCAGTCTTTAAAGCCTTTTATCAAGGGCTGATCTCAAACTAAATTTTAGTCTCTAAAAGAAGCAAATTAAGGACTGAAAGTGCCTTGATTTTAGGACTAATTATCACTATTTAAAGCCTTTTATCAGAGACTGATTTGGTGACAATTCGAAACTAATTTTCAGTCTCCAAAAGTAGCAAATTAAGGACTGAAATCGTCTGGATTCTGGGACTATTAATCAGTCTTTGAAGCCTTTTATCAGAGACTGATTTTGTATGGTAATCTACAAAACAACGAAGGGTATTAGGGACTATAGGCAATGTTTATGGACTAATTTTCAGTCCCTAAATCCATGTGTTAGTAACTGATCTAACATAGTATTGGCGACTGAATTTTCAGTCGCCGATAATATGCATTGGGGACTGAAATAACATGATACCAACCCATAGAAATAAGGACTGACTTTTTTTATTTTGGAGACTGATCTCTGGTCCTCGTTGGTTTGATACAACAAGGACTGAATTTCAGTTGATAACGTCACTTTCCGCAACTAAGCTTCTACCACTGATTTGTGACTAGCAAAATCAGTCCTTGATAGACCATTCGTAACTGATCATGGTGTATCGGAGACTGATTTTTCAGTCTCTGAAAGCCTTTTTTTTGTAGTGCCACCATCTCCTACCTCCAGCGAAGCACTACACAACCTCATCGGCAAGAGGATTCATTTTCTAAACATATATGCGTGGTGATTTTTAAAAGGATAGCCCACTCAACATTTTCTAAAAATATATGCAGTTTCGGATGAAATTTGCAACCAATGTATCCCTTGAATAAGTTTCAACCGAAAAAGTGCTCGTTAATAAAAATGGAAATTTGGAGCCACTGTATCCCATATAAAAAGCATGTTTCAAACTTAACCTAAACCCATATATTCACTTGTTACGGAATCGACATCTTTTGCCGCATACTAACAAGATGCCGATAAATATATACAGCCATATAGAATTTTAGAGATCACATCCCAACCCCAACACCACCTACCAAGAAACCATCATAAACTTAAGTGGCCATGTTAAACAGGTAGCATCACAAAAGTAGTTTAATCCACAATATGAAAATACATTTAACTTTGCAGATACTAACATATTTTGGGACACCTCTCAACCCCATATATCAAATCACTTGAGCTTATACTTGATGCACAAAAGATAAAATCTTAACAGGTCGGGCTTTGATAATTCAGCTAAGAGGTCATTCACGTCCCATTGTGAATCCTCTTGTACCGTCCGCGTCCTGAGCGAGGGGCGATATTTTTATAATGGGAGGAACAATTTTGCTTTGCTAACGTATTCCATGGTTTTCACACGTTACTTCTTTCTTTCTTTCTTTCTTTCTTTCTTCTTCTTCTTCTTCTTCTTTTTCTTCTTCTTCTTCTTCTTCTTCTTCTTCTTCTTCTTCTTCTTCTTTTTAATTGAGTATTCCATGGTTTCAAGTAGGGGTGGCTGGAGCGGTGGTGGTGGTAGGAGTGGGTGGTGGTGGTCTGAGTGGGTGGTTGTTACAAGTGAACATAATAATCAAAATGTACAAGTATAAAAGCAATAGGTACAAAAACAAGTGTTTGCGTATATGTGTAATATACGGTAAAAGAAAATAAAAAAACCCAACCAGCCATAGGACACTTATCAAGAAATTAATGGAATCGCCCAACCCCACCTAAAAGAGAAAGTCGTCTCGGGGCATTTTGAGAAACCAAAAAAAAAGTGAGCCATCTAAGATTCTAAGGTCACATGATGTGGCAAAGTGACACATGTCACTCTCACAATCATTCCTATCCTTTTTATTATAAGCCCCTTCTCATAATAACCCACCCTATATATATATATAGGGTCCGGTTCTAGAGAAAAGTGTAATTAGATAGAAAAGTGAGAAAAAATTTTATAGGGTAGAATTTGCAAACATTTCAAACTTCAGTGTAAGTTTTGAACCCCATCCCCCCACCCCACCCCCCCCCCCCCCAAAAAAAATCCCGCCAAAAAAACAAAAAAATTCAGGCCAAAAGTTTTCCCGCCAAAATTTTATAACTCTGATGCACCTTTTTATTTTGATGCTTCACAGTTATAAATTTTGGTGCATCATAATTATAACTAATTTTTATAACTGTGATGCACAAAAAAAAAAAGGTGCAGCAGAGTTATAGAATTTTGGCGGGAAAACTTTTGGCCGGAATTTTTTTGTTTTTTTGGCGGGATTTTTTTTGGGGGTGGGGGGGGTGGGGGGATGGGTTTCAAAACTTACACTGAAGTTTGAAATGTTTGCAAATTCTACCCTATAAAATGAAGGAAAATACAATAAGGTCCATGTAGTTTGGTGTGAAAAAAGAGAGGGGAAGGAGAGGGTGATTTGTACATATTTCTCACTTTTCTACCAAAATCAACTTTTCCTATGAACCAACCTCTATATATATATATATATATCTCTATATATATATATATATATATATATATATATATATATATATATATATATATATATATATATATATATATATATATATATATATATATATATATATATATATATATGTTGATACAAAAGTTGGGCGTTCCTTGATTCCGTACCAATCAGATCTTAATGCTTGAGACCTGCGCACTAAGAAAACAAAAAGACACCGTTAGGCTTATCGTGGGATTGTCTCCCACGATTATCCTCCGGCGTGAGAGTAAGTAATCGGTTTTTAGGGTTTAGTTGAAGAGTTAGGGTTGTAAGTCGTACCTTTGATGAGAGTCGAGAGACTCTTTATATACACACGAAACCCTAGTTGGTTTCGTGCTCCTCACTCCTCAGCATATCCCGCATGGGGCGGTTATTTGATATATATCCATAAATAAGAGATATCCTATCAAAACCATAAATACCTTCGGGTTTGGGCCAATCGTGAGCCCAAACCGTTATCGCAATAGCCCATTCGTGATGGGGCTTGAGTCCATACGTGATGGACTTGAGTATGGGTCGGGTTCGTGACCCGAATGCGGACTATACGTCATCATGTCCCCCCATTCTAGTGTGCGCAATGCGAAATTGCGGATGCTAGACTAACAATTGGAGCTAAAAATATTCCTCGATGCGTAGCGGGGAAGTTTCAAGTATTTCCCGCCAAAATTAGCAAGGTAACCTAGTCCAAGTATCTTTTTCGAAAATCGTGAGGGTGGGTGAAAAAGTGCTTTACCTTTTGGGTTCCCAACCATCCGATTAGAACAAGTGGGGTACACATGTCGTTCATCCATGAATATGTGTAACCCTATATAAACTTGAGCCGTCATTTCACTGTGGTTATCACAGTAAAAACCATCATTTTCCGCCATTGTTAAACCTCCAAACAGCAATAAAAAAATCAACAAGAACTAAGGTAATAGCGTGTGCGCTTATAAGAGTTATTGAAGGTTAGTCATGGTTCTTCAATTGTCCGATTTTAATTTCGATTTATCTGAGGATGAACTTCGTCAGTTCACTTCAGATTATTACATCCCTCTCGCATTGCATCCGGTAGTTCCGGCCGCAAATGCGTCAATAGCGAATTTCCCGCAAGGGAAAGTGGGGGTATACACGCGTTTTTTCGAATTCGCGAACCAGCGTACGCCCATTTCCCTCTTTTTGTGCGATATTCTAAATCACTATCGTCTTCATATTTCCCAGCTGCACTGTATAGGTGCAGCAAAGATTACCAATTTTGAAGTGAATTGTCGCTTATTAGCGATAGAACCTACAATTCATCTTTTCCGCGCGTTTTACCACACGTCGTGGTCAAACGGGTGGGTTTCCTTCTCCAAGCGCGCAGGGCCACTGCAGTGCTATACGGAGAAGTTAGATGCACTGAGGGATTGGAGAGAAAAATTCTTTTGGGTTGATAGGGCATTTTTCCCATGGATATTTAAGTTCTACACTCGAGAATCATTACCGAGAGACGAGCGCCCAGACCCTAGATTGTATAACGTGGTTGATGCGGATATGATAAATACCAATCGCATACCGATCAAAGCGTACCCAGAAGAGTTGTTGGTGCACATGGGCATCAGTCGCAATTACCTCGGTAGTCCGGAAGAAGTGCCAACATTTTTGGATGAAAATAGCCGGGGTGGGTGCTTGTCTCTTCCTTCCTCTTCGCTTAGTAGTTGTAAGCGTTCTTTCTTTTATAGCTTGTCTAACATACTTTGTGTTTGTTTGTTGTTATGTTGCGCAGAGATAGATTTGTTTGATGTTGTTCGCTTGGTGAAGCCCACTCAGGTGATCGTAGGGGTGCGCCCATTGAGAGATGGAGAGGAGCCAGTACTTCAGGCTACTGCAGGGTGCACAATGGTGATCGCGCAGGAGGAGACAGAGGAGACAGA
Source organism: Artemisia tridentata subsp. tridentata (assembly GCA_021014915.2). Lineage (NCBI taxonomy): Eukaryota > Viridiplantae > Streptophyta > Magnoliopsida > Asterales > Asteraceae > Artemisia > Artemisia tridentata. The sequence continues at coordinate 442,534,608 of CP139507.1, read as the reverse complement.
GGAGACAGAGGAGATAGGGGAGGTCCCCACAGGTGTCACTATGGCTACTCCTCGGCGTAGCTTTCCCGCTCCTGGGTCGCAGATCCCTGTTTAGTTGTTGCATATAGACTCGTCGGGGAGTGCTATGCATGAGTCTGAGGAGGAGGGTCAAGGGTTAAAGCGCAAGAGATCATCTGGTGATGATGGCGCAGGGACATCAAGTAAGCGCCCTGCTATTTCTGTCAGATAATCATCTGAGGAGGGTGCGTCATCGCATAAAACTCCTCCCCTCAAGTAAGTACTTGTATCTGGAGGATCTTCAGTCCTTTAATCCGCGTTTAATACTATATAGTAACATTGTTATTTTGCGTGCAGTGTCGAAACTGCTGTTGATGATGATGCACATGTTGGGAATTCGCCACCCAAGACTGGTTCGGGATATGTTGGTGAGTTTGTGTCTGAGAGTCTAGTGGATGAGGAAAAATCTTCTAGAGATGCGCCAAGAAATCGCCTTATAGAGGAGTTGGCGTTGGCTGCTGCGCACCAGGCTTCATTGGTTGCGCGGCTACGGGCTGAATATGGTGGTGAGGGTAGCCTGGTTGCGCAGAAAGACAAGGAGATTGACCTTCTGAAGGCGCAGTTGGCTGATGCGCAGGCTGAATTGAGGGCATCTGCTATGTATGACCAGAAAATTGCTGATGAAAAGATGTCGCTCATGGCCAAACTGAATCAGGAGCGTACTGGCGCAAAAGAATACAAGGCCTCCTACCTTTGGGCCTTAAAATATATGGAGCTAAACAAGGGGAAACTCATGTCTGACTTGGATGAATTCCGCAAGGCTGTGGAGAGTCTGCTGGAGAATCAGGAGAGCAAGCTGCGCAAGCTCAGCATTGAATATGATAAGGAGTTGTATCCGCATTTGGTGTCAACAATTGCTGAGCGCAGGTGGCTTATCATCCATGGCTTGCGTCTTGCTGCCTTGACCACGCTGGAGTCTCAAGAGGTTAAGGATTCATTTGGGGGTGTGGTTCAATGTGCACTGGCACGTGGTAAGGAAGAAGCTATAGAGGAGCTGTGTGCGGCTAAGGTTTTGGCTATGTCTCCCTCCGAAGTACCTGGTTACAATGAGAACGCTTATGGTGAACTTGTTGCTGCTATGGAGAAGTTGAAACTTTTTGAGCTTCCTCATATTGCACAGCTGGAGCATGACCAGGATTACCCCATAAGCGTGATCATGCAGGGTTTGACTTTGGCTAGGCATTCATCCGAAGACACTGAGGAACAGTTTGACTACTTTCTGAAGCCAGACGTGTCGCAGCTACATGTGCCTATTTTTGCTCGCCCTCGTGACATCCTCAATCCTTTTGCCCTTGAGAAAGAAATTCCATTGAAGGCGTCTTTAGAAGCCCATGAGATGAGACTTGCCAAGAAGAAGGGCATGAAGGGGAAAGCCATTCTGTGTAGTCTTGGTGTGGCTCACATTCCCAGATCTGATGGGGTGCCTATTAGCGTGCCAACGGTGGCACCCAAGGATGCTGAGCTGTTGCAGAGGCTTAAAGATGCTGGTTGTGTGGCGCGCCAAGCGGGTAGCTCAGGGCTCAGGCGTACTCGTAGCATGTCTTGGTAGTTTTGGTGTAGTGATGTTGTGTGGTACGTCCACTTTTTGTTGTACATATGCGTGTTGAATATGTACTTTTTATGAACTTGTTATCCATAATAAAGTGTTGATTTAGAAGAATTGTATTCATATTGTATCAAGTTTGATTGTGGTTACAAGTTTTGTACTTAGTTATTTCGTCTTTGCATAAAAGATGTCTAAGAATCAAACCGTTTGTATAAACACATTCAAAGAAAGTTACAAGGATTTATAATCACTTATATCATAATCGTGTATGAAATTTATGACATAGTCGTGTATGACATGATCGTATATAACATAATTGTGTATGAAATTTACAAGTTGTTGTGTATCCATCGTGGGGTGCACAAGTGTATGGATTGCAGCATGCTGCGAATACCATCTTAAGGGGTTTAATTGTCTTAACTCCTAATTTATTAAACGCGCACAGTGTGCAATGATGTGTATCCGTCGTGGGGTACGCATCGAACTTACTCCAACGTCTTGAGAGTAAGGTGTTTAACAAGGATGCGTGATCCGATGTTGATGGGTTTACAACCCTCTTACTCAACGAGTCATTTAGTAGGTTTACTCATCCTTTTACCATCGTGGGTTTTTAATTGGTGCATGCACGCCATGTAGGCACAAGATAATATATACCATGTAGGCACAAGATAATATGACAATAGTATTGAAATATAAGTAATATGGAAACAAAAAAGTAAATTGTGTCGTGGAGTTAGCTAGAAACCACAACATTTTATTAATACTTGCAAGTTTTTGTAAAAAGATAAAACATTTGTCTAAATGATAAAACAAAAGTGTAAATACACGGATATTTATTGAGCACTTACTAAAGTGCGGAGGTCTCCGTGTATTGGGTCGTAACCTTTCCTAAAGATAGCATCTCTTGAGATTGCAGATATTCCATGTGCGTTATAGCTCACAGCCATCCATGTCACGCAGCTTGTAAGCGCCTTGTCCTAGTGCTTCAATGACCTCATAGGGTCCTTCCCACTTTGGTCCAAGTTTACCTGTATCTTCTGCGTGGCTTGCATCATTAGCGCGATACACAAAGTCGCCTGGTCTGAATGAGGTGCTTCGAACTTGAGCATTGTAGTATCCCTTCATCTTTGACTTGGATTTTGCTTCACGTATAGCTGCGCGCTCGCGCCTTTCTTCCAATAGGTCCAAGTCTATTCGTCGTTCGTCGTCATTGGTCACGACGTTGATTTCAGCGGTGCGGATAGTTGGCATTCCAATTTCAGCTGGTATGACAGCTTCTGTCCCGTAGACAAGGGAAAAAGGAGTGTCTCCATTGCTAACTTTGATTGTCGTGCGGTGCGCCCATAAGACATGCGACAATTCGTCTACCCATCTTCCTTTGTGTTTGTCCAGGCGCGCTTTAATTCCTTCGCCTAGACTACGATTTGCGCGCTCAACTAAACCATTGGTTTGTGGGTGTTTAACTGATGCGAAGTGTTGTGTGATATTTAATTCTGCGCACCAGTCTTTGAACGGGTTATCACGAAATTGTTTTCCGTTGTCCGAAACAATCTCCCCAGGTAATCCAAAGCGGCATACAATATTTTCCCAAACGAAGCGTTTTACTTGATTACATGTGATTGTTGCTACTGCTTTTGCTTCAATCCACTTAGTGAAATAGTCTATTGCGACGATAAGGAATTTCAGTCCTCCCGCTGCGACAGGGAAGGAACCCGCAATGTCAATACCCCACTTATAGAATGGCCATGGAGAAGTGATGGGTGTTAGCTCTTGTTGTGGTCTGCGCGGGATGGGTCTATGAACTTGGCAGTCGTTGCATTTCTTTATCACATCACGCGCATCACGGTGCATAGTAGGCCAATAGTATCCTGAGCACAATGCTCGCGCTACGACGGACCGTGGTCCTGAATGCATATTGCATGAACCAGCGTGGATCTCTCGGAGTACGTAATCTGCCTGAAGAGGTCCAACGCACCGAAGCCATGGTTGTAGGAATGAGCGCTGGTATAGGATACCATCTCTAAGTTCGAACCTCTGCGCTGTGTGCCGTATCCGCCGAGCGTCCTTCTGCTCATCGGGCAGTTTGCCCTTACTTATGAATTCGATGATGGGGGTCATCCATGTAGGATCCTGCTCTTCTATCACCGTAGATATCTCCATCTCCGAGATGGATTTGTTCTTTAGGATCTCCACCAAAACTTGTTTTGACAGGTGTGCGAAGCTAGTAGATGCGATCTTGCTTAGCGCATCCGCTTTCTTGTTTTCACCTCTAGGAACTTGCTTAATGGTAAACCTGTCAAAGCCTTGTATTAATGATTTGGTCTTGTCGAGGTATTGGATCATGTTATCCTCTTTAGCTACATATTCGCCCAACACATGGTTGGCTACCAATCGGGAGTCCACATTTGCTTCTAGGTTACGTACACCCATTCGATTTGCAATGCGTAATCCGACGATTAGGGCTTCATATTCTGCCTCGTTGTTCGTGGCTGTGAATTCAAAACGTAGTGCGTAAGTGAATTCCATTCCTTCTGGATTAGTGATGAAAAGGCCAGCTTCCGACCCGTCCACGCATGAAGATCCATCGGTGAACAGGACCCATGGTTCTTGTAATTCTACCTTGCTCGGTGGAGGTGCGTCATCGGTATCTGGTTTTTCGATGATGAAGTCTGCTAGTATTTGCCCTTTAACCGCAGTGCGTGGTCTGTAAGAGATGTTATACTCGCCTAGTAGCACACTCCATTTTTGTAATCGCCCCGATGCGTCAGGTTTGGAGATAACTTGCTTGATTGGTTGGTCTGTGATTACCGCTATTGGGTGCGCTTGAAAGTATCTGCGCAGTCTCTTGGCGGCGAATACTAATGCCAAGACCAGTTTTTCCATTGGGTTATAGTTAATCTCTGTCTTCTTGAGTGCTTTGCTTACAAAATATACCGGCGTTTGTACAGAATTCCTATCTGTCAGTAGTACTGCGCTGACCGCTCCATGAGTCGCAGATAAGTAGACGATTAACTCCTCCCCTGGTCGGGGTGTAACTAGCTTAGGAAGCGCTGCTATGTGTTGCTTAAGCTGTGTAAAAGCTTCTTCCACTTCCGCAGTCCAACGAAAGTCTCCCTTTTTTGTACACTTCTTGAGTGTTTTAAAAAGAGGAAGTGACTTATCCGCTGATTTAGACAGGAATCTGTTCAAACCGGCTAGCTTTCCATTCAGAGATTGAACTTCTTTCAACGTGCGCGGTGAAGGAAGTTGGATGACAGCCTCTGTTTTTTCTGGGCATGGCTTAATGCCATCTGGTTCTATCAAATATCCTAGGAACATGCCTTCTATAGCGCCAAAAGTGCATTTCTTAGGGTTCAACTTCATGTTGATCTTTCGTAGTGTTGTGAATGTTTCTTCAATGTCGCGCACCATTTCATCTTCAGTATCACTTTTTATGACAAGGTCGTCCACATAGACCTCTAGGTTGCGTCCCACTTGCTTCTCAAACGCATTATCTACCAGTCGCTGGTAGGTGGCGCCCGTATTCTTTAGGCCAAAAGGCATCTTTGTATAACAAAAGACGCCTTGGCTTGTGTGGAAGGCTGTTTTTTCCTCGTCTTCCTTAGCCATCTGGATTTGGTGGTACCCTTTGTATGCATCTAAGAAACATTTAAAGGGATACCCGCACAAAGATTCCACCTTTCAGTCTATTTCTGGTAGTGGGTAGCAGTCCTGTGGACATGCTTTATTAAGATCAGTGAAGTCCACACACATCCGCCAACTACCATCGCTCTTCTTGACCATTACTGGATTGGAGAGCCAATCATGGTAATAGACTTCTCGCATGATGCCTGCGTTCACAAGCTTGTGTACTTCTTCCAGAATGGCTTTTGCGCGCTCTGGAGCCTGGCCGCGCTTTTTCTGCCTTACTGGGGAATATCCTTGTCGGATTTCCAGCTTGTGTTCTGCAACCGAGCGTGGCACACCAGTCATGTGCTTTGGTTCCTATGCGAAGATATCCAGATTCCTTTGCAAGAGTGCGCACACGGCCACTTTTCCTTTGTCAGACAGCGATCCCCCAATCGATACTTCTTGCTCTGGGTATTCAGGGTGAATTGCAACCTTTAGGTTTGATACTTTAGCTGCGCTATGTTCTGGGGTGTGCGTTGTTTCGCATGTAATCGTGTTACATTCTTGAGGTGGTGCGGCGCTATTGTAGATGGTGACAATGGCACCTTCTAATGGGAATTTGAGCATCCCATGCGCTGTGGACGGTACTGCGCGTATTGCTGAGATTCCTGGTCTTCCAATAATGCCATTGTATGATGAAGGAGATCTGATCACCATAAAATTCATCCAAGCTGTCGCGGAGTGTTCCTTACTACCAACAGTGACTAGTAAGCGCAGTTGCCCCATGGGCCATATCTTTTCTCCTGTAAAGCCAGTAAGCGTAGTCGTGGCTGGACTTAACTGTCTTTGTGTCTCAGGGCGCAATCTCTTGAAACAATGTTCATACATTATATCCGCTGATGCCCCTCCATCTACATACATGCGGTGGATATCGTGACCCGCCGCATTTATCTCAATGGTGAGTGGTTCTGCCACTGCGTTGTCCGCAGCCAAGGTGGGGAAAGAGATCTCGCTTCCATGAGAAAATTTCTGGCTCACCTTTTGCCTAGTCTTTCGCTGCCAGGATTGTATCATGTAGATAGTATCGGCTTTTTCATTAGGCGCTTCTTTCTTGCCTTCGGTTTTCTGCTTGTCTTTCCCATCCTTAATATTTTTAACGAGATGATCCAATCTGCCTTCTTTTACTAGTTTCTCAATTAGTTGGCGCAATTGGACACACTCCTTAGTGGTATGGCCCTTCTGTGCGTGATATTCGCAGTATCCATTCCCTACGTGCCGATCTTCAGGGGTGCGCATAGGTGGGGGTCTTGGAAAGTTCGCACCTTCCGTCGCAAATATCTCCTTTGGAGTTTTCGTTAGTGGGGTGTACTTGTCGTTTCCCCGTCCGCCCCCTTGACTGCGATAGTTTTTATTATGATTGCTACTCTGGTCATTGGATTGCCTCCTTGGCTCTTCTTGCGACCTATGGTTTGAGTAGCCTTTCTTGCTATCCACAGCGGCGGCTTCTCCTTAGATGAAGGACCTCGTGCGCTTCATCAGTTCATCAAAAGTTTGGGGAACCCTATCGTTTAACTTTTTTATCAGATCTGGGTTATTGATCCCGTTCATAAACCCTGAGATCTTTAGTATTTCAGGACACGCCTTGACGTGTATGCATTCGTCCTTATAGCGCTCCATGAAAGCGCTTGTGGATTCCCCTTGGCGCTGTTTTACCCTAGCGAGCTCGACAGGGTTTTTGGCGCACTTCTTCCTTTGAGTAAAGTTTAAACGAAACGCCTTTCGCAACTCTTCAAACCCACCGATGCTTCTGCGTGGAAGCTTACTGAACCAGTTGCGCACATTCACTACTAACGTAGAGTTAAACATGTGGCACCACACAGGTTGTGGCCAATTTTCGATAGTGGCTGCTGATTCGAAAATTTTTAGGTGATCATCAGGATCACCTGTCCCATCATATGTTTTGACATTAGCAGGCATGCGTCTTCTTTTATTTTCCGAAAAATAGCTGATGCGCCGAGTGAACGCATCAACTTTTTGGCGACGCCAAGGACGAGACATGTCTTCGTCTTCCCGGTCACGGTATTTTCCTCTTGATTTCCAGTGTCCGGTTTCTTTGTCTTCGTTGTCCGAGGAATCACTTGAGGATGAGCTTACTCTTTTGCGACGCTTGCGCCAACTATCATCGAAATCCGAGCTTGCTCCTCTGTGGCGCTTGCGCCGACTATCCTCAGAATTAGAGCTTGAAGGGCTTTCACTTGGGGAGCACCGTCGCCCAAGCCTATCATGAACCCTGCGACTACCAAGCCTAGTGTGGACATTGGCGCGCCGTTCCCCATCTTCATGCTCCTCCAGATACTGAAAGTCGGCTGCTTCGTCATCCACAACCTTCCTTCCAATCCTAGTAAATACTGGGTGTTTGCGGCTATCCTTCTCGCGTCTTTCCTTTCGGTAGCGCGGTGGGGATGCCTCATGCTCAGGGTCGAAGTTGAGCCTGGCGTGCAGACTTTGGCTTGACCTCTTTTTCGCCTCCTCTCGCATGAGCGCAGCCAAGGCGTCGTAGTTTTGAGATACAAAATCACTTGGCGCTAGTTCAGGCGTGACTCCTTCTAGCGCGAGGGAGTCTGTTTCCAAAACAAGATCCTTGTTTCGGATAGGCGCATTTGGTGGCTCAGTGACGTTTACTTCTGGCATGGTGAGAGGAGTGCGCTGTAGGTCTACCGCGCTAGTACTTGTTGTAGTAGCATTCGTAGTCATAGTGAGCGGTTCTACTGGAGTAAAGAGCAGATCTGAGCACGATCCTAGGCTTCTGGGCGCACTGGTTGTCCCAGAGGTCTACTTAGAAGCCGCATCAGTTTGCTGTTTCTTCCCTAGTAGGTCGTCATGCGTTTTCTTCGTATGCGGAGTCTGCTGATTTCCGTGCTTCGTCATTCTAGTTCTTAGCAAAGTTCTTAGTGTAGGGTCCCACGGATGGCGCCACTTGTTGATACAAAAGTTGGGCATTCCTTGATTCCGTACCAATCAGATCTTAATGCTTGAGACCTGCGCACTAAGAAAACAAAAAGACACCGTTAGGCTTATCGTGGGATTGTCTCCCACGATTATCCTCCAGCGTGAGAGTAAGTAATTGGTTTTTAGGGTTTAGTTGAAGAGTTAGGGTTGTAAGTCGTACCTTTGATGAGAGTCAAGAGACTCTTTATATACACACGAAACCCTAGTTGGTTTCGTGCTCCTCACTCCTCAGCATATCCCGCATGGGGCGGTTATTTGATATATATCCATAAATAAGAGATATCCTATCAAAACCATAAATACCTTCAGGTTTGGGCCAATCGTGAGCCCAAACCGTTATCGCAATAGCCCATTCGTGATGGGGCTTGAGTCCATACGTGATGGACTTGAGTATGGGTCGGGTTCGTGACCCGAATGCGGACTATACGTCATCAATATATATATATATATATATATATATATATATATATATATATATATATATATATATATATACTAGCTTGAAGACCCACCCGATGGGCGGGCTAGCTCTATAAATAATTTTAATGAATATTATAAGACTAATTTATAAAGTTACTTATCTCAAAAAACCATAAAATTTATAAAATTATTTATCTTAAAAGACCATAAAAATATGTAATCAGTTATACAAAAAATGTAAAAAGAATTCATGTGTCTAAGGAATTAAAAAACAATATATCAATAGAAAAAAAAAAGTAAATATTAAAGCCTATGCAATACTTTCTTATAGATAACACGAGCGGGGAAACCCGCGCGTTGCTGCGGGAGTGCAGTGTTGATGTATTTGTATAAAAGAGCAAAGTGTAGGTTACATTGATGAAAAATACGTTTCATATACATCTTTTCATCCAAAGTATAGGTTATATGTTTTAGAAAAATTTAAATGAATTCTCGCTCAAGCATCTGTACATGTCCGTATCATTGTTGAATGACATTTCTAGATAAGTACAGAATATCGATTATACGAGAGACATGTCGTGAGAAGAATATTTTTGGTTTTTCGATTTTATATTGTTTTTGTATTTTTGAAATTTTCTACTTTTATATTTTTTTTGTTGGTTTTTCAAATTTTGTATTTTGTTTTTCAAAAATATTTACATGCGAAGCTTTTTGAGATAATTCAAGAAGATTCGAGAAGACTTTCTAACTCTTCGGGAGTTAGGCTTCGCATTCCAATTCGTCGAACTAAGTTATTAAACCGCTCTTTTTGGAGGGCTTTAGTAAATAGATCGGCGAGTTGGTATTCAGTCTTCATGAAAAATAATTCAACGGTACCATTTTCAACGTATTCCTTTATGAAGTGATAGCGGACTCTAATATGCTTGGTCTTGGAGTGTTGAACTGGATTGCACGAGATGGCTATGGCACTTATCGAGTCACAATACATAGGTATGCGGTCGAAAGAGAAGCCATAATCTGTTAGCTGTGTCCTCATCCATAGAACTTGGGCACAACACGCAGATAGAGACACATACTCGGCTTCTGCGGTTGATAACGCCGTACAGTCTTATTTCCTTGATGACCAGCCTACTAGCTTTTCTCCCAAAAATTGTGCTCCACCTGATGTACTCTTTGCTGTAACTTGGCAAACGGCATGGTCCGCATCTGAAAAGGCTGTTAGTGTAAACTCCGAATCCTTCGGATACCAAATTCCTATGTTAATGGTTCTTCGTAGGTATCGAAAGATCCGTTTAACCTCTTGGAGGTGAAGTTCGGTAGGCCTTTCCTGAAACCGTGCTAATAAACAGACAGCAAAATGTATATCGGGTCGACTAGCAGTTAAGTACATGAGAGAACCAATCATGCTCCGATATTTCTTCGGATCCATGGGTTTCCCATATAAATCAGCTCCTATTTTGGGTGAAGTGACCATTGGTGTACCAACAGAGTCAAAATTTTCCATTCCATGTTTCTTCAAAATCTGAATTGTATATTTAGCTTGATTTATAAAATTACCACGTGTGGATTTATGAATTTGTAAACCAAGAAAGAATTTTAATTCCCCCATCATGGACATTTCAAATTTTCTTTTCATGAGATTTTCAAAATGTTTTGAATGTTTCGGATTAGTGGACCTAAAGATTATGTCGTCCACGTAAATCTGAACAATCAAAATGTCATCTTTGAATTTTTTAGTAAACAAGGTCGGGTCAATTGTTCCTTTGGTGAAATTGTTTTGCAGCAAGAAATATGATAACTCGAGATACCACGCCCTTGGGGCTTGTGTCAAACCATAGATAGCTTTCTTTAGCTTGTAGACGTAGTCCGGATGATCTTTGTCAACGAATCCATCTGGCTGACTCATGTACACCTCTTCTTTCAGAGTTCCATTCAAGAATGTTGTCTTGATATCCATCTGATAGACCGTGATGTTTTTGTGAGCTGCATATGCTAAGAAAATCCTGACTGCCTCAAGCCTAGCTACTGGCGCGAATGACTCTTCAAAATCTATCCCTTCTTCCTGTCTAAATCCCTTGGCCACTAGACGAGCTTTGTTGCGAATTACAGTCATCTCTTCGTCCTTTTTGTTTTTCCATAACCACTTTAGATCAATGACAAGTTTGTCGATTGGTCTTGGAACTAAATCCCAAGTGTTATGTAATTGATATTGGAGAAGTTCTTCCTGCATCGCTTCAATCCAAGCATTGTCTGCCATCTCTTCCCGAATGTTCTTTGGCTCTTTAAACTGACTGAGCAGACGTAGATGCACATGTCGCAATCGGTGGCGAGTTGTCTTCTCGTCTGTACTGGCCTTGAATGTTCACTAATAACGTGATCTATTGGATGGTCTTTAGTCTACTGTAACATTGAAGGGTACCTTGGATTTGACGAATGCGTGTTACATGGTTCATGTAATCTTGAAGATGATTCAGCAGAATCCGTTGCAAATGGGTTCTCGAATCGTTCTTCTTCTAACACAGCATTGTTCTGTTGTTGTTCTTCTTGAATTGGTGTGGTTTGGTTTTGCTCCTCAACTCTTGGTAACACAATCTCAATTATTGGAGTTACTGGAGTAGATGTTGATGACGTTGAGGGAGTTGGTGCGTCAGCTTCGATTGTTGTTGATGCATCTTGCGGTGGTGGTGGTGGTGGTTGATGTTGTTGAGCGGATGCAGCGGAACGTTGTTGTGATGCATTTGTAAAAGCTCCACCATAGTACTCATCATACATATACTCGAAGAAAGTGTCCAGTTCTTGATTTATTGGTTTGTCAATATTAGTTGACTGAGCTCCTTGGGGTACGAGTCCTGAACTAATATGTCCAGAAGTCTGAACGTTTGGTGCGGGTCCTAATCCGGTATGATTAGAAGCCATTGGGTTAAGCGCGGGTTCTAGAGCGAGTCTCTCAGAAGCCATCTGTAAAATCTCATCAAATTTCACATTCATCGTTTCCATTATCCTCTTAGTTCTTCTATTATACACCCTGAATGCCCTCGAGTTTTCTGAATAACCAATGAAGATTCCAATATCACCCTTAGCTTTCAGCTTCCCCAGATCTTCTCTGTCGTTTGTAGGATAACACAAAGCGCCAAATACATGAAGGTTAGAGATGTCGGGTTTTCTGTTGTTCACTAGCTCATAAGGGGTTTTATTGAATCTTGGGTGGATTAGGGATCGGTTCTGAGTGAAACAAGCAGTGGCAACAGCATCAGCCCATAAGAATAGTGGTGCACTAGAATAAATCAGCATCGTACGAGCAGCTTCAACAAGCGTTCTATTTCTTCTTTCAACTACCCCGTTCTGCTGTGGAGTTCTAACAACTGATGTCTGGTGAGTGATTCCAGTATCTTTAAAGTAGGTTCTTAACTCCTGATTAGTGAATTCCGTGCCATTGTCTGTTCTTACGATACTAACTGGAGCTTAAAGTAGGACTTGAATTCGCTTCAGAAAGGTGATGATGATGCCTGGTGCTTCATCTTTTGACCTCAAAAACTTTACCCAAGTATATCTTAAATAATCATCGACTATAACAAGAATATACTTCTTTCCATTAATGCTTTCAACTCTCATTGGGCCACATAAGTCTATATGCAACAGATGTAACTTATCAACCGAACTGGGAATGGTTTTAGGTTTGTAAATTGCACTTTTGCTTTTGCCTTGCTCACTGGATGGACATAAGTGATCTTTGGTGTATTTGAACTTAGGGAGACCGTTTATGATGTTGTCTTTGGCTAGCTTGGTTAAGGTGTCGAAGTTGAGATGGGATAAACTTCTGTGCCACAGCCAGGACTTTGTTTCGCAAGCTCTTGTCATGAGACAAATTGGTGATGAAGAGGCCATTTGGTTGATGTCGATAGCATAAAGATTGGTTCCACGATTTCCGGTTAAGAGATCATCTCCAATCAAATTCCTAACGAAGCAAGTGTTTCTCCTAAATGCAACCTCTAAATCTGCATCGCAAAACTGTCCGATTGAAAACAGATTGTGTCCCAACCCTTCGACATAGTAAACCCGAGTGATTAAGAAGTTTCCAAACTGAAGATCTCCATAACCCAGAATAGCTGCTACATGATCATTTCGAAACCGAACAGTTCCCATGCTTGGAGCAACCCGAGTCGACGATCCAGAGACAAATTTTGATAACCTGCCATTAACAGAAGATTGTACATTTGGAAACCGTTTATCATTTGGTTCCATGGGGTTAGGGGTAACAGACGAATCACATTCATAGACGGTTTTTACTGGTTCTTTTGGAGCCTTTAATTTACCATTTACTAAAGTGAATTCTCTACCCATTGGTATCCACATGCACAACTTAAGATAGTTCCTAGGCAATATTCTACTAGTGGTTGTCCTAGATTTTGCAATAAGTCTTTGAATATATCTAGTCTTAGCACTAGTTCCTGGAGGAACATCTTTCTGTTCAGGCATTGCATTCACATTCATATTATTAGAAACAATATCATCACAAACATTTTTAGATAACGATTTCTTGCACATTAAACAAACAAGGTCATTACATGTACTCGAAACAGTACTCTTAACATTACATTCAGATGACATATGTTTCTTATTCGAAAGCGATAAATTCCTAGGGTGTTCTTCTACATCTTCCATTTTATTCTTGCTTTCACTCTTAGAGGCAGGCGAGACTCTATTGTTCCTTGTATTGCTCCTAGGCTTTAGTCCGCTGCTCCTAGAGGTACTTTCTACTCCTGTAGAAGGTAAGGCACACACATTAGGATTTATCTTGTTGTCCTTTGAATTTGTTTCAGCATTCCTAGTCTCTTTTGGATTATGTTTCACACTTTTGTCTATAGCCCTATATGTTTGAGATGTAGAGGTAGACGCAGTAGTGGGACTAATCTTATAAAGGCCAGGTGCTATCACTTTTGATGTTTCGACAACAGCTTTCTCTTTTCCTTTATCACTTTCCTTAGGCAAGGGTGTTGGAACACATTGAGAAATTGACATTTTTGGTTTTGCAATCTTAATTTCCTCACCCTGCATATTTTGACTTTCAAGCTGAGACTTCAAATGATCATTTTGCTCTTTCATGTTTTTGTATGCACGCTCATATGACAATTTGTCATACTTGCATTCTTCTTTTTTTCGATCAAGTTGTTTAAAATATGTTACATTTTCCTTTTCAAGCTTAGCAAGCGCATTTTCATATTTTAAAACAATTTTAGAAGTCTCAGCTCGAAGTCTTTCATTGTCTTCCACATAATACGTTTGATAAATAATGGACATAATATCGGTCGACAGAGCTACTTCGAAGAGAGTGTCATCGTGTTTTTCCAAAACTTTGATGTGTTCAATGTTTTCATTAGCTTCCTTCAGCAGGGATTTGTGATCCTTGACAAAGTCGGCTGTTTCTTTTAAAATTGCATTTTCAACATGGATTACTCTTGAATGAATTGTAGTTAATGTAGGAGTAATTTCTGTTTCAAACATCTTTTTCTGTTCTGTATGAAAACTTTAATACCAGTCGTTGAATTTAATATTTGTTTTGGATGCCACAATCATTTGAAGCGTTTCAGCTTTTTTTTTAAGATCATCCAAATATTGTCTAGCGTCACTTGTGTTAAAAGGGCAACTAGAGGAAATTTGTTCAATGTTAGAAAGATGTTTTGAAACAACTTTTCATTTTTAAACAACAACTGGTTTTTTGAAAAACATTGGTGACTCTTTTTGAACAAGATGTACTCCAGAAATTGTGTTAAGCTTGTTATAATCAATTGGTTTAATTTCTGGGTTCATTTGTCTCATTTTGTTTCTACTCTCTTCGGAAAGCTCAATCGTTTCATAAGAATCTCGAACTTCGGGAGGATTATGTTTATCATTTAGCACACTACCATTATATAACACATTCTATTCTTTCTGAGCTTTCTTGAGATGATAAGGGTTTTACAACCGATAGCCATTTTCTTCATTGTATATAAAAGTGGGTTTGGATCTTTGATTAGCATATTTGTAGTTTGAGCAGAATGACCCGTTTTTACAAGCAACTCTTCCAACTTTTTAATGGTTTCTTGTTTCTCAATGATTTCATCAAGAAGATCATTTTCACATTTTGAAAACCTTGCATTCAACTCTTTCTTTTCTTTTTCAAGATCAGAACAAGTTGATTTTTGTTTAAAAAGTTGGTTCGTTAATTCTGAGATTTCTGTTTTTAAGGATTTAATTTTCATGTTCAAATTAACATCGAGTGTGTCAAATTTGATTTGCAAATGTTACTCTTAAAAAAGAATCTCTATAACCAATTTCTAATTCTGACTGTCGTTTGTTATTAAATTCAAAAGCTCATTCATTCACCTTATATCTCTCAAGCTCAGCGGTCAATTTTTCATTCGCGACCTTTACATCGCGATTGATCTTTTTGACCTTTTCAATTTCAATGCTACAATTTTGCAATAATGATTCAAATAACGCACGTGTTTCCTCATCATTCTCAGTATGCTGTGACTCGAAGCCTCCATTAGGATCCATATATGGAGTTGCCAAATTAATATTGCTACAACTTGGCATGTCCATATATGTATCGTAAGTGGTTGCAGGAGTCGCAGGATGTTGTTCATTTTGAGGTGACATATCAAGTATTTCATTATTGTGACGTGTAGCATATGATGGTACCTCAGAGACTCCATTGACATCATAAGCAGGAGGTGCTTCAGAATCCGTGTCATACTTAGCCTCCTGAAGATATGCCATAAAAATGCAGTTGGCATCTAAGTCTTCAAGGACTTCCATATCATCCACAAGAGCCATGAAGTCATGTTCTTCTGCATTAAACTGTAACCTTGCCTTTTCCTTTTGAGCCAACAGCACTGCTTTTTGTAAATAGTCAAGATCTTACTTTTTTGGCCTGGTGGGACAGTTCCTTGCCATATGACCGACTCCCTGACAGTTGAAACACTTTAACAAATTCCCTTGATTCACATTTCCAGCATTCCTAGCAACTGGAGCAACATTCCCAAACTGATTACCAACATTCTGATTCCCAACATTCTGACCCCTTTGATTTCCAACAACTTGACCCATCTGATTCCCTACATACTGCCCTTGATTACCCATCTGAAACCTTGTAGCATATCCTTGCTGATTCCCATAAACTCCAACCATTTGTCCCTGTTGACCCATGTTGAAACTCGGCTATGCAATCTGCCTGTTGCGAGTGTTCGATGAGATTCTTTGATTGTTTTTGGTAGGTGTGGAATAGCGTCCTTGGAATGATTTTGACATTAAAGCAAGTGCATGTGTCATAACAGCAATAGCTTCATCCTGGTCATTGACTTCTGGTTCTTGGTATTGTGGGTATTGTTGTTGTGGGATAACTTGTTGTTGTGGGCAGAATTGTTGTTGTTGTGGTATTACAGCAGTTGGTGGAACGTATTGTTGTTGCATGTAGTTCTGAGTGGAAGATGATGATGATGGTTGTGTATTTACTGTTACAGGTGTTGGTGTCTGAGCAATGAGTGCAAGAGGATCAGGTTGTTTAGCTAACTTCTCTTTCCTTACCTCATCTGCCTCTTTCTGGTTTTGCTTAAGGAAATCATATAGCTGATCATAGTTCACCTCATGAAGGTTCTTTGTTTGGTTAACAATTGTGACATACCGTCCCCATTCTTCTGGTAAATTGTTGATGAACTTGATGTTTTGAACAATTGGTTTTGGTGTCAACTTGTGTCTGATCAGCTCATTAATTAGAGTGCAAAACCTTGTGTAGTAAGATTCAATTAGTTCAGCTGGAGTGGATGTAAACATCTTCCATTCGGTTAGAAGCTTGTTTTCAACATCTTGTTGTCCAATTTCTGTGCCATGACAAAGCCTTCTAACTCGTTCCCACATATCATAAGTAGTTTCACAACTGTCAACAGTAGCAAATATTTCCCGTGGTAAACCAAGTTGAATTAAGTGCATTGCTAAGTCATCAGCTTTAATTTGCTTCCAATCCTCTTCTGTGTATTCTTCTTCTTTTTTATCACAAAAGGTCGGTGGAATGGGAGGTGTTGCATTTGGGTCACCAGCTGTTTGAATCTGACGAGGCTTGAATGGTCCTTTCTGGATGGAGTTAAGCAGGAGTTTACCTTGACCATGAGGTTTGGTTTTGATATATCGAATCATACGACTCGTCCATGGAAGATAACCACCTTTTTCAAGCATTGGAGGACGGTTTTCTGTACCGGCTGCATGGATGTCTTGTTGAGTTACCATTGATGATGTTGTATGATAAAGTTGATCCAGGATCGTTGCAACGAAATAGGAGTTGTGGTTGTTGAAGGTTAAACTTAGTTGATGTTGTGAAGTCTTGGTCCTTTGTTGAAGATCGTTTGAAGTCAATTGCAATTTAGATAAACGTAGCAAATTAAATAAAGTTACTAAATTTAATAAGACTATAATTTAGACAAGATCAAAAGTAAATTCGACAAAGTTATGTAAATTACAATTTAGATAAAATCACAATTTCTATAGAAATCTTAATTTAGACCAAAATTTTTACAAATTATGGCAAAATTTCAATTTATATAGAATAATGTAATTTATATAAATTTGCAATTTATATAAACGATCTAACTAATTTATACAAACTAGTAGATATAATCCTTGTCGAAGTATTCGTCACACTTATAAAAGCGAGAGAATACTGAGTTCACGTTCGATGTTGTAGAAATTAAGTGCGAATCAAATTTATAAAAGTTACTTAAGTTGCTAATGTATTTCTACAATTGAGAAAGAGTGTCCAAAAAAAATTGCGAAAGAATCTTTAGTGATAATTGCGAAAAAAGTCCAAGGGACATTTGCGATAGAGGTGCACACGGACAATTGCGATAAGATCACTTGGGACAATTGCGATAGAAATCTTTGAGACAATTGCGATAAACAAACTTGTGACAATTGCAATATAGTCTGCTTGTGCCAATTGCGATAAAAACCTTTGACCTACAATTGCGAAAGGTTTGACCTTGTGGAACAATTGTGATAGAAAGCCACTTTCCAAATTTGCGATAAAACGCTCCAACCAGATTTTATAGAAATTTACAATTTCTATAAACCCTCTTTTATAGAAATTCTTAAACACAAGAATTCCTATAAATCCCTTTTTATCTAAATTCTTATCCAAGAAAATAGATATTTGGCAAGTCGAAAAGATTACTTTTTATCAAACTTCTTATACAAGAAATTGATAAAATCGCAAAACAATGGAGATTCGATCCGTGACTTTGTAACACTTTTTTTCTCGATCAAACAACTTCAACTGTAACCTTGCCTTTTCCTTTTGAGCCAACGGTACTGCTTTCTGCAGATAGTCAAGATCTTTCTTTTTTGGCCCGGTGGGACAGTTCCTTGCCATATGACCGACTCCCTGACAGTTGAAACACTTTAACCAATTCCCTTGATTCACATTTCCAGCATTCCCAGCAACTGGAGCAACATTCCCAAACTGATTACCAACATTCTGATTCCCAGCATTCTGACCTCTTTGATTTCCAACAACTTGACCCATCTGATTCCATGCATACTGCCCTTGATTACCCATCTGAAACCTTGTAGCATATCCTTGCTGATTCCCATCAACTCTAACCATTTATCCCTGTTGACCCATGTTGAAACTCGGCTGTGCAATCTGCCTGTTGCGAGTGTTCGATGAGATTCTTTGATTGTTTTTGGTAGGTGTGGAATAGCGTCCTTGGAATGATTTTGACATTAAAGCAAATGCATGTGTCATAACAGCAATAACTTCATCCTGGTCATTGACTTCTGGTTCTTGCTATTGTGGGTATTGTTGTTGTGGGATAACTTGTTGTTGTGGGCAGAATTGTTGTTGTTGTGGTATTACAGCAGTTGGTGGAACGTATTGTTGTTGCATGTTGTTCTGAGTGGAAGATGATGATGATGGTTGTGTATTCACCGTTACAGGTGTTTGTGTCTGAGCAATGAGTGCAAGAGGATCAGGTTGTTTAGCTAACTTCTCTTTCCTTACCTCATCTGCCTCTTTCTGGTTTTGCTTAAGGAAATCATATAGCTGATCATAGTTCACCTCATGAAGGTTCTTTGTTTGGTTAACAATTGTGACATACCGTCCCCATTCTTTTGGTAAATTGTTGATGAACTTGATGTTTTGAACAATTGGTTTTGGTGTCAACTTGTTTCTGATCAGCTCATTCATTAGAGTGCAAAACCTTGTGTAGTAAGATTCAATTGGTTCAGCTGGAGTGGATGTAAACATCTCCCATTCGGTTAGAAGCTTGTTTTCAACATCTTGTTGTCCAATTTCTGTGCCATGACAAAGCCTTCTAACTCGTTCCCACATATCATAAGTAGTTTCACAACTGTCAACAGTAGCAAATATTTCCCGTGGTAAACCAAGTAGAATTAAGTGCATTGCTAAGTCATCAGCTTTAATTTGCTTCCAATCCTCTTCTGTGTATTCTTCTTTTTTTTATCACAAAAGGTCGGTGGAATGGGAGGTGTTGCATTTGGGTCACCAGCTGTTTGAATCTGACGAGGCTTGAATGGTCCTTTCTGGATGGAGTTAAGCAGGAGTTTACCTTGACCATGAGGTTTGGTTTTGATATATCGAATCATACGACTCGTCCATGGAAGATAACCACCTTTTCAAGCATTGGAGGACGGTTTTCTGTACCGGCTGCATGGATGTCTTGTTGAGTTACCATTGATGATGTTGTATGATAAAGTTGATCCAGGATCGTTGCAACGAAATAGGAGTTGTGGTTGTTGAAGGTTAAACTTAGTTGATGTTGTGAAGTCTTGGTCCTTTGTTGAAGATCGTTTGAAGTCAATTGCAATTTAGATAAACGTAGCAAATTAAATAAAGTTACTAAATTTAATAAGACTATAATTTAGACAAGATCAAAAGTAAATTCGACAAAGTTATGTAAATTACAATTTAGATAAAATCACAATTTCTATAGAAATCTTAATTTAGACCAAAATTTTTACAAATTATGGCAAAATTTCAATTTATATAGAATAATGTAATTTATATAAATTTGCAATTTATATAAACGATCTAACTAATTTATACAAACTAGTAGATATAATCCTTGTCGAAGTATTCGTCACACTTATAAAAGCGAGAGAATACTGAGTTCACGTTCGATGTTGTAGAAATTAAGTGCGAATCAAATTTATAAAAGTTACTTAAGTTGCTAATGTATTTCTACAATTGAGAAAGAGTGTCCAAAAAAAAATTGCGAAAGAATCTTTAGTGATAATTGCGAAAAAAGTCCAAGGGACATTTGCGATAGAGGTGCACACGGACAATTGCGATAAGACCGCTTGAGACAATTGCGATAGAAATCTTTGAGACAATTGCGATAAACACACTTGTGACAATTGCGATAAAGTCTACTTGTGACAATTGCGATAAAAACCTTTGACCAACAATTGCAAAAGGTTTGACCTTGTGGAACAATTGCGATAGAAAGTCCTTTTCCAGATTTGCGATAAAACGCTCCAACCAGATTTTATAGAAATTTACAATTTCTATAAACCCTCTTTTATAGAAATTCTTAAACACAAGAATTCCTATAAACCCCTTTTTATCTAAATTCTTATACAAGAAAATAGATATTTTGCAAGTCGATAAGCTTACTTTTTATCAAACTTCTTATACAAGAAATTGATAAAATGGCAAAACAATGGAGATTTGAACCGTGACTTTGTAGCACTTTTTTTCTCGATCAAACAAGTTCAAACACCACGTAAACCTTGTAAATCTCACACCTTTTTTCGCTAATATGTTATTTAACCAACTTTTCGACACAAAGCTTGAGACTTTTAACACCAAAACTTAATAAATTTCACGTAAACACTAAAAAGTTACAACCTTTTTTACTCAAACTAGCTAAACTTCTCGAAAAACACTAATAGCTATAACCTTTAACCTTAAATCCCACGTAAAACTTGAAAAGTTACAACCTTTTAACCTTAACTTGCGTAAAACTCAAAGAGAAACACAAAAGTACATGTTTTTAAGACTAAAAGACGCAACTTTATGCTAACTTTGATTCAAAACCGAAGCATCTAAACTCCTAACTCGTTGTATGGCGTATTGATACCACTTGTAAACACTAGAATCCTACCTTTATCACTACAACTAACTACTATATAATACGTGTGACACTCAAAAATAGAGAAGTAGTATAGATGAAAGATATCCGGATCGTATGGTATGAATATAGTCGAATGTTTATTAAACTTGGAAAGAGAAATAACAAACACACACTTAGAGAATACACACACTCTCACCTTTACTACACTATGAGGCACACCAATTCTAGAGTATAGCTGAGAGTGTCTATTTATAGGCACATGGTGCCGCCCTAATTGGCTTGTGGGTGGGCTTTCGGTTGGGCTTGGTTTGGGCTATTACATGGACCATTGAATCACTTATACATTTAGCTAAAACCAACCGAAAGCCTTTGACTATTTATCCTTAATGACACACGACACACATGTCTATAATATTACAAATGACCATCACTTTACAATAATAATTTAAATGCTAACAGTACCCATCACTCTGAATCATCGAAGTTTTAAACTTGCCAGTATCCGTATGTCCATACGCCATCACGGTTCCATTATATTCATTGAGATTACTCTGCCTAACAAATCTAATATTATTTCATTCTCAAAAACTAATTGTATTCAATAAGAAACCATTAAGATTCAATATGCATCAAAATAACAAAAATGAGAAAAAGTGGACTTAACATGATCAAAATATAGAAAGGATTATTTTTTTGAGATAAAAATAAATAAAAATAAAAAATAAAAAATAAAAAAACAATATAATCCTACTTTATATAACCTTTTTCTTGGAACTGCATTAGTTTATAGAACCCATTATGGCAGTAGTGTTTCTTAAGTATCGTGGTCCATTAATTAACGTTGACATTCTTAAGTTAAACAATTGGTGTCGAAGATACACCTTATTTTATATGGTTATGAAAAAGTTCATTAAAATTATTTTCTAAATCTCAACAAAAGGCTTTGCAATAACCTCATAAACATGTTGTTGTGAGGCAAGTTCATAAAGAACTGCTTCAACTTCAAATTATCCGGATACCGGTTAAGATTGAGTTTCAACCTTTAAAGTGACATAACACAATAAGAATGCTTGCAAAAGTTTTATATCATTACAAAATGCATAACAGTAACTACACAAAATTAGCTACAAACATGACATCAAATTACCTCAGGTTGCATCTCTACACAATCAACATCAGCGGGTAGCTCCTCATTGTTCTGTAGCAAAATATGTTTTCACAAACTAATATCTATAAACAAATGAACATAAATTATTATAGTGACTGATGTGATATTTCTAACTTACAGCAAAGTGAAAGATGCCATAAACGACATATAGGAAGATTAGAGAAAGCAAACATGGGACACCATGCCTGCATAAATAATAAGTTCCAATATATTAATCAAGCTCAGTTAGCTAGAAAACCACTTAAATGATTGTTTACTGTGATAAAGAACATGAAACATGCATACTTCAAATAAGCCTTTTGTATTAGTTCCTTAAATTCATCTTCACTCATGTGCTGATTTGTGCGACTTTGCCTCCTCAAGATGCTTCTTGAGCTGCCTTAATCCATGACCAAGCATATTCCGCCACTATGTTTGTCATATCCTTCCAGCATAGCGAATGACTACATATGACTATCACCATTTCCCAATTTGTTTCCCTGCAACAAAACGCGTCATCATAACGCGACATGCTCATGAAACAACAAAAAAAAAAAAAAAAAAAAAAAAAAAAAAAAAAAAAAAAAGATTAAAACACAAACATGATATCGAAGGACAAATGTTCAGTATGTATGTACTAAGAAAATATGTATGTAATGTTGAGAATGTTCAGTATGTATAGCCTCTGCGTATTTATTTAATAATTCATCTCCTCTAGACATCAACTGCAATAGCCACAAGACACAATGATGAGTAAACCATTGATATAATATATGTATTTTAGAAAAAAAATTGAACTTTCATCAAACACTTGATATGCAATTTCATCACAAAAAAACCTACATTAAAAAACAACAGGTTTCCAACATAATTCCATTCACGAATTTCATCAAACACTTGGTATGCAAATTCATCATCTAAAACTTAAATTATACTGACAAAACCTAGAACTGAAATAGGATTTGATAAAAAAAGAGGAAAAGAAAAAAAAAGTTATATACAATAACAAATTTGTCAATACATGAGGAATCACAAATATAAAATTAAAATAAATCATAGAGTAATATACAGTTACATTCATATAGAGATGAACAAAACCGGTTAACCGGTTCGGTTTGGATCCGGGTCAAAACCGGATCGGTTTGGATCAACCCTCCAAAAAAACCGGTAGGGTCGGTTAACCGGTTCGGTTCCGAACCGGCTTCGAGGGTGGAAAACCCAAACCGACCCTAACCGGTTGGTTGGCGGTTTGGACCGGTTATTGTTTTTTTTTTTTTTTTTTTTTTCGTCATTTTTCGTCGTTTATATAAAGTAAACTGAATAAACTTCAACTTTTATTTAATACAACGGAAATACAACTCAAAGGAAATACATCATGAAAGGAAATACATCAAACATAATACATAAACTTAAAACATAATACATAAACATAATAAATCGAAAAGCTACTCGTAAGTGCCTTCATCGGATCCAACGGACCTAGCTTCGTTAGCAGCTTTATCTTCTCTTATTTCTTCATCGGAAAGCAACTCGGTTGTACCCTCTTGCACCTCTACCTCGTAGACCCCTTGTTCGATGTCTATGGGGTCTTCAAGACTTGTTGTGTTTTGTCTTCGCTTGAGTGCGTCCAAATGATCTTTCAAACACATACACATTTCCAAAGAAGCCGGTGTGAGCCTGCATCTTCTGATTGATAAAACCCTTCCACTTGTTGAAAAAGCGGATTCAGAAGCAACCGAAGCAGCTTCTACACTTAGGAGATCTCTAGCCATTCGGGATAGAACGGGAAACATTGTTTCCTAGGCTTTCAAAAATGCCAAAACATCAAAGTTTTCAACTTGGTCGGCCGGAACATGTGAGATAAAATCGGTTCCGGTATACCGTGCATATTCATTGTTTGCCCGATCACTCTTTGCCCTTTTGTTGGGATTTTCTCTTAACTTTTGTAGCAAGCCTTGTATCGGATTCGTTCTATGCGCGGACCTCGATGATGATGAAGAAGTCTCATTCACAGAATTAGGTGGGTTACCAAATTTGTCAAAATAATATTCCCACAAACCTTCAAAAGAATTGTTAAAAGATATTTTTGCATCTTCAGCATAGTTCACGTTATTCTCGAATAACCCCAAATCAGTTGTAATCGAGTCGATAAGTAACTCTACCCCGCTTACATTGTAACATGGATTTAATGCGGCCGCACAAGTAATTACCGGTGGCAAACTTTCAAAATATTTCTTAAGTTTATCTTTCATTGGGTAAACCATATTTGTATACACACTACCATTTAATTCAAAAGAGGAAATGCTTGAACACATTAAGTATAGTTGCTCAAGTACCAAATGGGATGTTGGATAGTAAACTCCCGACAATTTTTTTGTTGCGTTGAAAAAAACCTCAAGTAATCGGGTTAGTTTTTCAATAGTATCCCAATTTTCAGATTCAAATGGAACAACCCTACCCTTTTGTGCCAACAAGTCTTGAAAATATTGTAAAGTCACCTTTTGTTTTATACCACTTAGAAACATAAGATAAGTGGAATTCCATCTTGTATCAAAATCTAAATTAGGTGACAACCAATGTTTCCCCGCATCAACACACATCCTAACGTATCTATTATATCTATTAGTACCCTTTTTGAAAATATCGTGCAACATTTGTTTAAAACGATCTTTCATTTGACGCATTGTAGGTTCGACTAATCCCGCTTGCACAGCCAAGTTAATGATGTGTGCAACACATCGAGAATGAAAAAATTCACCACCTAAAGGTGGCTCGTATTCCAATTTTAGTCTACCCAATGAAGCGGTGTTGTTTGATGAAGCGAAAAGTGTACCGCTTTTAAGGGGTCATTTAAGCCTTAAATCGTATTTATTTGATCAAATATTGCCCTAAATCGTTCCTTTTGTCATTTTAGGTACTTTTGAGGAGAAATCTGGAAAAGGAGACATTTTGGACGTTTTTGGAGCATAAAAGTAAAGAAAATGGCAAAGTCTCAAAAATCGGCTAAAAGTTACCTTTGACGGCGTCACAATTTACCCTGGACGGCGTCATGCCTTGGCAAGAAAAGTTGGACGTGAAATTTACTCATGATAAGCCAGTGAAAATAGCATGTGAATTCTGACGGCGTCACGCTTTAACTTGATCAAGGGCGTCACGGCTTAAATCAAAGAGGGACGGCGTCACGTTCAAGGTTCGACGGCGTCAAGCCTTGATAAGCCAGAATGGATTTTTGAAGAGCTAAAGAGGGACGGCGTCAAGAAGGTCATCCGGGAACCCTAAAAGCGGCGAGGTGACGGCGTCACACTCCATAACGTGACGCCGTCAGATCCAAAAATCTATATATAGTTTTCTAATTTTTTGTCATTAGAGAGAGCTTAGTGTGTGGAATTTTGGGAGAAAACCCTAAGACGAATTTAGCTTCTTTTTCAAGGCTTTTTGCCTTGAGATCTTCCATGTTACATTGAAAGATAAGTTATCAATTAATCATTCAATATGTCTATGTGTTGTTTGATTCTATCTTATTCTTGTCTTTTGTTTAACATGTTAGGCTAGATTTATCTTGTGTTTGCTTAGATCTAATGAAACCTAGCTATTGATTATTGGTTATTAGTGTGTTATTAGTTGTATTGGATGATTGTTTATCTATGTTAGGCTTAAGAAAACTGGCTAACTTCCTATTCGGTAACTTGCTTGAACGTCTTAAGAAACATGAACCAAGGCATACTAAAGGTTTTTATGGTTGTATTTAATGCATAAGCGAATTCTAGTGATCCCATGTTAGGAGCTTCCTAGCCGGCTCGACATAGGAGTGAAGTAGGAGCTTGTAGAGTTGGGGAAGTACGTACGCCACCCCACGATTGGTATTAAGGAATACACCCGTCATCCACGCGACTAATACACACTAATTAACCGGTAAAAGATAGTTAGGGAGTAAGGAAATCTAAGTAAACACATTTCTCTACACATAAGTTTCTCACCAACAATTTATTTTCAGTTATTTATTTTATTTGCATTTGTAGTTATTTGGGTTAGTTGGCTAGCAACTAATTCCGCCCACTCCTTCAAAACCGAGATTTTACTTGCTTTCATAAAAAATATAAAAACATAAAAAGAATCTTCCTCAACCCTTAGACCTATTAGAGTAGTCTTTCACACCTAACGAACACTATTCCCTGTGGAGAACGATCAATCCCCCGTACTTACCACTACACTATACTACATCGGTCAGGTACACTGCCTGGTGGGGTTGTAAGCCTCTTGAGGTCCCTCGAGAGGTAAAACCTGTTGTAAGGTTACAAAACCACGCATCAAGTTTTTGGCGCCGCTGCCGGGGAATAGTTATTGTTTAGGTTGAATTTTTATTTTATAGGTCTACTCACTAGATTCCTTTCTAGTGAGATTTTTTGTTTTATTTTTCTAGGTTTTCTTTAGTCTATCTATTTTCTTCGTGTCTTTGTTCGTAACCATACCATCCGACATCATGGAAGATGGTAATATCCTTGATCCCAACAACCCACCACCACAACAACCACCACCACCTCCTAGAGCCCGTACTTTAGGAGAGTATTCCCGTCCTAGCCACCATGGCTATCGAAACACCATTGAGCTCACTCAAGGAGCCAATGTCACACCCTTGCGATCCGACACCATCCGGTTGGTGCAAAGCGGATGCGCATTCCATGGACTTCGTTCTGAAGATCCTAATCAACATCTCAAGGACTTTCTTAAAATCGTTGATTCTATAGACCTTGATGTTGCCACTCGAGAGACGACCCGATTGCGTCTCTTCCAATTCTCTTTGCGGGACCAAGCTAGTCAGTGGCTAGAACGTCAACCCGCAGGATCCATCACCTCTTGGGATGATCTCACTACTCGTTTCCTTGCTCAGTTTTTCCCACCGGGGAGAACTACCAAGCTAAGGAATGATATCTTGATGTTCCAACAACGTCAAGGCGAAACTCTCTACGAGGCATGGACTCGATTCAAGGACTTACTCCAAAAAGTCCCTCACCATGGCATAGAACTTTGGCTCCAAGTCCAAATCTTCTATGACCATATCAATCTCTCCACGAGGTAAACCATTGACCAATCGGCCGGTGGTAAGCTACGTGATCTAAGTGCGGAACAATCATGGGCTCTCCTAGAGGATCTTGCTCTTTATGACAACGAAAGTTGGAGTGATCCCCGTGATTTGAATAAAACGGTCAAGGCAATATCTTTGCCTTCGAACAATTCAAGCACTTCTGACCGTAGGATCATAGAACTTGAAGACCAAGTCAAGTTTCTCCTGAAATCCTACGAGGCTCCTAACCCTTCAAGCCAAGTGAACAAAATCACTTCTTCATGCGAATTATGTAGTGGTCCCCACGACACTCGTGATTGCATGGAACTCCCCGAACAAGCTTTTGTGGACTACGCATCCTCGCGTACCGACGGAGCGGGAGACAAGTGGTACACTTTCAAACCCGAGCCAAACCATTACGGTGATTCATACAACCCCGCATGGAAAAATCACCCGAACCTTAGGTGGAAACAAAACCAAAACACACAACAAACCAATTCTTCAAACCCACCTAATCGTTTCCAATCAAGCGGTTCCAACTCGAACCGTACTTTCAACAACAATCCTTCCGGCAATGGTAGTACCGATAACTTTGAAGGATTGATGTCTCAATTTATGGCATCTCAAGAA
Source organism: Artemisia tridentata subsp. tridentata (assembly GCA_021014915.2). NCBI lineage: Eukaryota > Viridiplantae > Streptophyta > Magnoliopsida > Asterales > Asteraceae > Artemisia > Artemisia tridentata. The sequence continues at coordinate 442,507,003 of CP139507.1, read as the reverse complement.
GCTCGTTTAGCCAAGTTTGAAGCCGATTTCAAACAAAAACAAAGCGAGATGACCGATAAGATTGACACCTTGTTGAAAGCCCTCAATGACCGAGAAATGGGAGCACTCCCTAGCAACACGGTCAAGAACCCGAAACTAAACGTCAACGCTATTTCATCGGTTTCGTCCCCTAGTTCTTGTCCACAATATTATTCGGTCAATTCCATGAGCACGTGTTTCAAACAAACCCAAGTCGTTCCAAATGACCAAGAAGTTATGACATCCAAATTGGTCAACAACATAGTTGAAACACCTTCCACTCAAAACCTTGACGAAGAATTCAAGGAGCTCCACCATGAAAGTCCGGTTGTTGATGAGTTGGATGAAAGGAAGCTCAAGTTAGGCGAAAAAGGGACCGCCTTCGTTCAAAACAAACTACCTAAGAAGTTAGATGATCCGGGCTTATTTGTTCTACCCTGCAAGATCGGTAATTCGGAGGCTTATGACACATTAGCCGATCTTGGATCAAGCCTTAACCTACTTCCATTACCTCTCTACACCTCTCTAAAACTAGGAAAACTTGAAGAAACCGAGGTGATAATAGGTTTAGCGGATGGGAGTGTTGCTTACCCGGTTGGAGTAGTTAAGGACGTGTTAGTGCACATTGGAAAACTAACCATTTTAGCCGATTTCCACGTCCTTGATTTGGTTAGCGACCCTACATGCCCCTTGTTGATAGGTAGAGGATTTTTGGCAACCGCTAGTGCTATGATTGATTGTAAGGAATCCAAGATAGCGGTAGGAGAAGGAGATACTTGGTCAGTCTATGATGTAAAGAAACATGCATATGATACTAGTGATGAACCGACACCCCATTGGTTAGAGTTGAATAGGAGACCATCTAGATATGGACCTTGGATAGATAGAGGCTTCATAGGACCCCAACGCCCATTTTACCTAGAAGAGGACTTTGTGAACCGAACACATACGGTAGAACAACTCTTGGCTAGGGACATCGAATTGGATCCATTTGAAGACCCTCTAGTTTTTAGAAGGATGATTGATTTCCTAGGAGTTTTGCCAATTAACCTAGGAATGAATAAGTGGATTTGTGAGGAAGATGATCATAAGTGGAATTGGGATAAACCACCCAAAGATGGAGATGGGTCATGGCATATCAAGATGACATTGTATGACCCGGATGGAGAGAAGTTTGAGAAGATATATCGTACTAAGCGGACCAATAGGAAACTTCAATCCAAGCTTAACCCTAAATACGTCCTCGATGACGAGCTCACTTATATAGGGTAGCGTGACTTTGAGTCTAGCTACAAGACTCGTTAATAAAGAAAAGCGCTTCTTGGGAGGCAACCCAAGCTTTATTTGCTTTATTTGCTTTGTGTGTTTATTTGTTTGTTTGTTTGTTTTTATTTGTTTCCGTATGTGTGCCTAATTTTTATTATTATTCATTCATGTTCAAAAGTAAATTGTGAAAATGCTTTATTTTGTTTTTAACTTCGTCTTAACTACATATAAAGGTATTTTGCAAAAGATAAGTCTAAGGGAAATCTAAATCGGTTTATTAGAACACAAATGAACATGAATCGTAATAATAATAAATTAACATGCATATTAGTGTTTGTTTGAGTCAAATGCTTGTATCGAGTCATAATGATGTTTTGCAGGATTTCCAGGAAGTAAGGTAAAGGTTTTTCCAGAAATTTTCCGGAAACTTAAAATGAAAATTTTTGTCAGGTCATTTCTGACGGCGTCAAGGTTTATAACCTGACGGCGTCAGATTTAATTTCCAAAAATTTTTGAAAGTTTTGTTTTCATAAAAAGTTTTTATTAAATCTCCAACTTATAATCTCCAGGAATCTGCAAAATTATCATTCCACAAGCATTATATCCTTATATATAGATTTATCCCGCCGATGTTATGCAGGTTTTCGTGTTTGTTTTCTCAGGTTTAACAGGTTATTTCGGACAAGGAAATGTTTTGAATCAAGCTTATGGCGATGCATTAGTCATGGAGCTTCAACATTACTTTGGAGGAAGATTTAACCGTGTAATTTCATTATCCACCGAGCGAATCAGGGAGTATTTGATTTCATTCTTTTACTTTTTTCTTTTACATCTTGTTATTTGAACATTGGGGACAATGTTCATCTTAAGTGTAAGGGGAGGGTGAAAGTACGATTTTAGAGAATACTATTACGCTTGATTTTTGTTTGTTTGATAGTAGATGTGTAATAAAACTGAGAGAAATACTTGTTAAGGTAATTTTAGTGCCAAATTTAAAATTTTTTACAACATATAGGAGTGAAACTTTGATCTTAATGAGCGTCTCACGGATAGGAGTTATATGACTAGCACAAAAACCGTACCACTAAAAAATTTTCCACCCCCAAATATGTGAGGTTCGCCCCTAGAATTGGTAGGAAAAGCATTTATGCTATGATGTGTGTACCGGTAGCACTTAGATTCTAGAACTTGCGTTAGGACCATTCCGATGCCACAAGTGAGACTACATTCGTGTAGTTAGATTTACTACATGATAAGAGGCATTAGGATTAACCCATTGTTTTACACCTGTGTTTTTGTTATAATTACATTGGCTACATTGGTCAAGTAATTCTCCCACACCCTTTGCGTTGTACTCATTTTTAGTACACGATACCCCTAGTACACCCCTCAGAGCCTATCTTTTCGTTTCGACCTTTAAGCATTTTACTTAAAGGAAGAATTTGTTACACCCCACTTAAATGTACACCCAAATCGCCTTAGCCTACCTTGTATGCACTCATCTTTAGTGCATTATTGTGACAACATTTGTTTAAACCCAAGTTAATTATCTAGTTGATTACATGGTTGCTAAGTCGAGTCATATCCTTGTACATATTGTTTTGGGACGATTGGGACTCATGGGTAAAGTACTAGTGTAATGGAGTAATGGGGAAGAACATCATTTATTACCCCCATATGTGCTAAATATTTTAAAAGTACTCCAAGTTTTTCAATTATCTTAATTCGAGTCATTAGAATAGTTATTTGTAAAGTTATGTAAAAATTCAAGTGTAAGGGGAATGCAACGCCCCTATGATGTATTATTTTGGATGGTAGGGCAAGAGTGTATGCAAAAAAAAAAAAAAAAAAAAAAAAAAAAAAAAAAAAATCGAAAAAATCAAGAAAAATACAAAAAAATGAGAAAAAGAAAAAGTAGAAAAAACATACGGACTACCATCCCGTTTCATTTTATTTTATTTTATGTTTTTGTTATTTTGTTTCTAGCTTAAGATCGAGTCTAGTCTTGGCTTAGCAACATTGTATAGTACATGTAATTAATCAAGATCTTTAACTCGCCACCAGTAAAATATCCTTTATCCAACAAAACCGTGTTTTCCTTTTCCCTACACCTAACGTTATAACCCATTTAAAAGCCCTCTTTGATAGTTTATCTTAGGTGCTTACGCCTAGTGGAGGAGGTTTTCGATCCTTTCCCAAGCCTATGGTAATCTATTTGCTATGACAGGTAGTGAGAGATATTATCCGTTTTCATTTATGAGATTTATTTTGATGACACTTGAGAGATGTGAGTATCTAAACACTACTTGTGAGGTGCTAGTTTGTAATCTCCGTGCTTATTATGATTGAAGTGGAACGAATATTTGTTGTAATTACTTTTATGTTTGCATTAAATGACCCCTAACTTGTATTTTGATTAGAATAAAAGCGCATTTGCTTGAGGACAAGCAAATCTCAAGTGTAAGGGTATTTGATGAAGCGAAAAGTGTACCGCTTTTAAGGGGTCATTTAAGCCTTAAATCGTATTTATTTGATCAAATATTGCCCTAAATCGTTCCTTTTGTCATTTTAGGTACTTTTGAGGAGAAATCTGGAAAAGGAGACATTTTGGACGTTTTTGGAGCATAAAAGTGAAGAAAATGGCAAAGTCTCAAAAATCGGCTAAAAGTTACCTTTGACGGCGTCACAATTTACCCTGGACGGCGTCATGCCTTGGCAAGAAAAGTTGGACGTGAAATTTACTCATGATAAGCCAGTGAAAATAGCATGTGAATTCTGACGGCGTCACGCTTTAACTTGATCAAGGGCGTCACGGCTTAAATCAAAGAGGGACGGCGTCACGTTCAAGGTTCGACGGCGTCAAGCCTTGATAAGCCAGAATGGATTTTTGAAGAGCTAAAGAGGGACGGCGTCAAGAAGGTCATCCGGGAACCCTAAAAGCGGCGAGGTGACGGCGTCACACTCCATAACGTGACGCCGTCAGATCCAAAAATCTATATATAGTTTTCTAATTTTTTGTCATTAGAGAGAGCTTAGTGTGTGGAATTTTGGGAGAAAACCCTAAGACGAATTTAGCTTCTTTTTCAAGGCTTTTTGCCTTGAGATCTTCCATGTTACATTGAAAGATAAGTTATCAATTAATCATTCAATATGTCTATGTGTTGTTTGATTCTATCTTATTCTTGTCTTTTGTTTAACATGTTAGGCTAGATTTATCTTGTGTTTGCTTAGATCTAATGAAACCTAGCTATTGATTATTGGTTATTAGTGTGTTATTAGTTGTATTGGATGATTGTTTATCTATGTTAGGCTTAAGAAAACTGGCTAACTTCCTATTCGGTAACTTGCTTGAACGTCTTAAGAAACATGAACCAAGGCATACTAAAGGTTTTTATGGTTGTATTTAATGCATAAGCGAATTCTAGTGATCCCATGTTAGGAGCTTCCTAGCCGGCTCGACATAGGAGTGAAGTAGGAGCTTGTAGAGTTGGGGAAGTACGTACGCCACCCCACGATTGGTATTAAGGAATACACCCGTCATCCACGCGACTAATACACACTAATTAACCGGTAAAAGATAGTTAGGGAGTAAGGAAATCTAAGTAAACACATTTCTCTACACATAAGTTTCTCACCAACAATTTATTTTCAGTTATTTATTTTATTTGCATTTGTAGTTATTTGGGTTAGTTGACTAGCAACTAATTCCGCCCACTCCTTCAAAACCGAGATTTTACTTGCTTTCATAAAAAATATAAAAACATAAAAAGAATCTTCCTCAACCCTTAGACCTATTAGAGTAGTCTTTCACACCTAACGAACACTATTCCCTGTGGAGAACGATCAATCCCCCGTACTTACCACTACACTATACTACATCGGTCAGGTACACTGCCTGGTGGGGTTGTAAGCCTCTTGAGGTCCCTCGAGAGGTAAAACCTGTTGTAAGGTTACAAAACCACGCATCATTGTTACTAGCATTATCCAACGTAATAGAAAAAACTTTTTCTTGCAAGTGGAATTTGTTAAACACTTTTCTCAACATTTTAAATAAAGCAATTCCCGTGTGAGGAACCGGAAACTCTTCAAATGATATGACCCGCTTCATCATGAGCCAATTTTCGGGATCAACCCAATGTGCGGTAACATAAAGTTATGAATATGGCGAACCATGAGGAGCGGACCAAACATCTGTTGTTATGTTAACACAAGCCTCTAAATTTAAAAAAAAAACATTTTTAATTCTTGTTTGGCCGTTTTCCATAGTTTCATAGCATCGCGTTTTAGAGTCATACGACTTACATGATTGTACATTGGTTGGACATGATTCTGCATCACTTCGGTCGTATCCTCGTCGTCCCAATGGTTGAACGGCAAACCTCGTTTAATCACCAACCCGGCAAATTGTTGACGAACTACTTCATGATCGTATTTGAAAATACTCCCATCTCGAGACATAGACGATTGACCCGATTCCGGTACCTTTTTGAGTGCCTTGCAATACTTTTGGTTGATATGAGCCCTCAACGTCGAGTTGGAATCGGAAGACAATAAATCCAAGCAATGCTTACATTGAGCCTTTTTCTTTCCATCCGACAATAGGACGTAGTTGTAGTGATCCCAAATATCTTTTACATGATTGTGGGCTAAAACTTTGAAAATAGTAGGTTTACTTGATGAACCAGCTTCAGTGTTGTTAGTGGTGGGGGTGGTGTTTGAAGAACCGGCCATTAGTGATTCGGTTTTGATTTTTTAGAGTGTATTTTGGTAATTGAAATGTTGTAAATAAAAAACAACCCAACATATCTATTTATACTAAACCACAAATGGAAAAATGGTAATTTTGAACAAATAATAAAAAAATCGGGCCCCCCCCCCGCTCCGTCCCGCTCTCCCGCCCTCAAATTTGAATTCAAAATTTTTTTTTAAAAAAAAGCAAAAACCGGTTCGTAACCGGACTGGTTCGGATAACCGGTTCGGAAAAACCGATCTAAAAACCAGTCCCTATCTGAATAATAAAAACCGTTTACTAACCGGCGGTTCTCAAAAAAACCGGACCGGTTTTGGTCAAACCCGGTTTTGACCGGTTCGGTTTTTCGGTTACGGTTCGGTTAACCGGTTTTTTTGTTCATCTCTACATTCATATCGAATAAGATTGATTTCAAAACTAAAATAAAAAATCAAAATCAATAATTGCATATAAAACTAATTCGTAATCGCTAATCCATCATACAACAAAATTGATGGGCTCGATTCAATCATAACAAAACTTAAAAATAAAATTAGCTTAGAAGAAGATAATCAGAGTGTGTACCTGCAACCCCGATTTTGATTATTGTTTCTGTAAACTGAAATCATAATTATTGATTATTGTTTATGTAAATGGAAACAAAGTGTGTGCTTGTAACCCCAAATCAATAATCAAAATATGAAAACTGGAATCATAATTTTGCTTTACATACCTGGTGTGAGACTGTTTCTGTGATGATTTCAGGGTTATTGATGGTTTTAGGGTGTGGATTTGCCTTGGAAAAGGCATCTGTAAATGACACAAATTTTGTCGCATGGATAGAATGCAACCAAACGGACACAGAAGCACAAAAGCTGCTTTATCATGAGTTTCCATAACATTATCTATGGAGACAAGAAGAAAGAAAATGGTTGAAAAGACAAAAAGGTACATGTCTTGGGCGTGTTCACCATGTATCTCCTTCCTTCGGAGAAATGTTCTATTTAAGAGTGTTGATCAACAAGGTTAGGGGAAGGTACCGGATCTTTTGAAAAGTTGGAGAAAATTAAAAAGTCTAAAAAGTGTTGTGGTGATGCCACGTGTCCCCCCTCTTTTTTTCCCGAAGGAAATATATGTAACGAGCGGGGTAGCCCGCGCATTGCTACGGTATTATTTGCATGAATAAATAGATGAATCAGCCCGCTCCTCAGTCCAAAAAAGACCCTGACAATGGGAACAAATTCTGTTGTAACTGAATCATTGAGTGGGTAATTTAGTAAAGGAAAACAACTGTCATTAAAGTCAGGCTAGCGTGTCAGAGTGTTTGCTAGAAATGAAATAAATAAAAAATGTTGGAGATAAGCGCTTGTCCGAAAGAAAGAGTCATGAAAGAACCGGAGTATTTTGTGACTGAAACACGCAAAAAGTACCTTGGATAAGCATCAGAGACAGCTATATGGTACACCAATGTAAACAGCCACATATAAAATACACAATCCACCTGTATATGCACGATGTCGTAGGCAAGTATTTGTAAACGCATGTGGCACCCCTCCCCGTGATCCATTGATGACATTTGAAATCGGAGAAGGTATGACTGCTGTTGTTCTTGTTGCTGCAAACGAAACAAATGGTGTCGGTTCTATTATCAGTAACATTGTGTTGTTAAAGTTTGTCAGAATACTATTATTCAAAATATATGACCTGCAATATTTGGTGTGCCATTGCTGTCAAGGTCAGAGTCGGGCTGCACACTAAAACATTGTCCAACATGTGATCACTCGAAGGAGCTGGAAGTCAAGAATATGAGGAGTGGAAGTACATGGTGGGCGAAACAGCATAGAACGGTTGTGATCATACACCTGCAAACATGTCATAACAAAATAAGGGAAATAAGATAAAGACGCATATGCGTAAGTACAATGCAAAAGGTGATGACATAGAAACTAACCATATGTTTGAACCTTTCTATGAGAATCATTACGACAATGAGTCTTGACAATTTATTTTTAAAATTCCTAACAAAAACAAAAAATGCACATTTGGATTGCTTATTGAAATTGCTTATTGATTTTAAAATTAGAAACTACTTATTCAAAAGTACTAATGTTGGTAAGCATAATACCCGAATAAACAGTTTTTTTTGGCAATATCAAACTTAAATCATATAAAGTCAAAAGCACTTGAATAAGCAATCCTAAACACCTTGATAACGCATGATACCAACATATCAAAACAACTTAAGCCTTACCATCCAAGTCGTAGCTGCAACTTCCACTTCAGTAACAACTGCGCCTATATGTGAACCCCAAAATTCAACCACCTGCAAAATTGCACAACTAAAATTTTCAAATCTATTTCCTGAATAGTTAAGGGCTTGTGTAACTCCTGAAATCTGGATACTGGGATTCAAAGTTTAATCAGATTTTTTTGTCAAAAACAAATAAAAATGCTGAAGGTGTTCAACACCATCAATCTCCTAAAAAAATAATCAACGGTATGAGACCATATTAATAGGTAATGTGCGAAAATTTAAACAATTTAGTTATAAATGGGTCCAATTCGTGCTAACAGATCCTCTTGGTGTTACCTATGTGCGTGTCTATACATTTATACCATCCAAAGAAATTTTTGTATATCTGTGAAAAAAAAAATTGCTAGATCCAAATCAAGCAGTGCCGTTTGGAAAAGTGTCCCAAAATATTTTTGGGAAGAAGTTGGTTTAATTGTAACTCGTCTCATTGATATGCTAACTTCTAAAAAAAAAGAAAAAAAGTACTCCCTCCGTCCTAAATGGGTGAGTTTATCCAAGTAAAAGTCATTTCCTATAAAAATACTCTAATGTGTAATCATATATTTAGCGATGCGGAGTATGTAAAAGCAAAATCTGGTTACTCGCTTATATTAGTTTGTTTTAAACAAATCTCAGTAACCATTTTTCAGTTATATGACAATGCAATATATAGAAAAGTAGAAAACACAATCGTAAAGGGAAAAAGAGAGTACTATACAGCCATCTTTATGTTGAATGCTATCAATGTTGGGTAAATGCTTTCGGAAGGTCAAATGCCATTTGTTGTGATTTGTGCGTTATTCCTCATTTACCTACAGCCAAAAAAAATTCATTAAGTTGACAAAATAAATAGAACATCAGTACACTTTCAATTGATTAAAAAAGTCAAAATAGAACCATGGTAGCATATAATATGTTTGTGTTCCATATCAGCACTTTTATCAGCCCGCATTTCAGCCCCATGATTATAGTGACCAATTTAATAGTAGTGGTGACCACAAAAACAAATGAGCATGGTATTTCAAGGTCCAGTACACTGGAATCCATTGAACCCTGCAACAGTAACAATATATATAAGTATCTCGCTGTATTTTGCTTCTTACCGGTTTATGATTGTAACACACTAAGTAACATATATTTTTAAAATATATTAATTTTTAACATATTCGTAACTTCATAAGTGTTGGGGTGCTTACACAGAAAATTAGAAAGGCTATATTCTGAAACTAATCGGTTGTGACTTTTACATCCTGACTTGCTCGGATCTCAATAATATAACATGTGGATTTGGTGTAGGCTTAAACAGGTTAAAGCATTGTATTGCAATGTCCATTTTTTATTTTTCATAGATTATTAAATAACTAATTGTAGCCCAAATTTTTAAAGCATAATCCGTAATTTTGTGTTTAGCAACAAAATTATTAAACCCGTACACTAAATGCTCCAAGTTACATTATTTTTAGCTTCAGTTTCTTCGAGGAGCTACGTGTATTCTTAGCACATAGCTTTAAGCTACTGTAACTTTTCAATATAAATAAATTAAACTGTACCGGAAATTTGCCAGAGAGGATTGGCCATTCCAACTGCAACTTCTGCTGCAGGTTGACTAATTTTAGCTATCGACTCGATTATGCATTGATCATTGGTATGTGCTTAAACACATACTTTTATTTGACCAAAACCGGACCCAAATAGACAAAAAACTAACCATAAATGCCAAAGATATTGTGTTTTTGTGTTTGTTTCTATGCAGGTACGGATATCATGAAAAAAGGACAAAATCAAGCAAAATCCGAGAAAATGAGCACGAGACGTGGAAAAGAGATTTATAGAGCCGAAGCCAGGGAAAATTTCGTCAAAGATAATATTTTTTGAAGAATGGCCCTTGGATTACTTCTACTTGGCATTATTGGAACCTAGACTATCTTTGAAGAAATGGCAGCTATGGTCCCTACAATTTCCAAAATTACAACTTTTGTCCCTAAACTATTTATCCTAAACTCTAAACACTACCAACCGGATCCAAAAGAAATAAATTAACCCCTTAAACCCACTTGAACCCACTATCCCCTAAACTATACCCAATCCGGCCCACTAATACTAAAGCCCGACCCACCTAAAACTAAAAATAAAACACTCGGTCAAACCCCCAATTCATTATCAGTCAAAATCCCTAACCATCTTCAACCTCCCACCTTTATCACTAATCCCCTCCAAACCCTCTGATAATCCCAACCATCACCATCACCTTCGCTACAAGCCAAACCATCACATGACCTTGTCTTGGTCCCCCCCACTCCACCTCAGCGATCCGAGGCACCAAAAGATAGATCAACGATCAAGATAAAAAGTTGTGGGGAGCACGAAATGATCCAAGGGTCGACAAAGAAACACAAGTAGCAACAAGGGAAACACTCTCACACAACAAACACACTCGAACTAGGGTTTTTCTATTTTTTGAGTATAAATAGTCGAGTAGCAGCCAAGTCTTTTTTTTTCTTTTCTTGGTTTATTTTAGCAATTTTAATTTAAGGTTTGTATTTTTTTTCGGTTGTAATTGACTCGTAATTTAATTTAAGTTTATTTTTTTTTCGGCTTATTGTTATATTACTGCTTATCTTTGCTTATCTGATTTTTAATTTCTGCGTATTCAGATTAATATGTTGTGTTCTGAGTTTATGATTTTAAGTTTGTTGAAGTTTGTTGTATTTCTGCTTATTTGGTCTTGAATATGCTAGCTGAATTAGTTAGAGTAGTTAGTGTATGCTTGATATTGTTAGTTAATTTAGTCTTTCTATTGTCATGTTAAAATCAGTGTTATAAAGGTATGTTTGACTTTTTGAGTCAAACGGGTAGTTTGCCTATTACTGCTCTTGTTTTTTTTTTCCTGCTTTTAGTTACTTATGTGGTGATGCTTTAGTGTAGATTATAGCTAAGTTTGTGAAGTTTATAAGTTTGTTGATGTGCTGAGTGTATGTAGCATGATCTGTGCTGAGTGTGGTGCTTGAAGTTTGTTTTGGATTTAACAAGAGTTTTATTTTTGGACTAAGGCTGTTACTAGGTTCACTATCTTCTTGGATTTGGTTGTTAGTATGCTAAGTTTGTTGAAGTTTAAGGTTTTAAGTCAAGAAAAAAAATTAAAATAGCAAAAAAAAAAATATTGACAGTCCTGGGGTTCGAACCCAGGACAGTTAGCCCGCAACACAAGTAACCAACCACTGCTCTCACTTCTCTTCTTTGTTAAACCTTACAAAACTTTGTTTAAAACCCTTTTATTTTTATTTTTTTTTTCCTTTTTAGCTTATTGTGAATTGTCTGCTTATTTTCGGCTATTAAGAAAAGCACTTTCACTTTTTATTTTTTTCATAGCTCAAGTTTAGTATTAAGTATTTTAGAAAAAATTTTCAGAATTTTCTTTTTCCATTTAGTATTTTTAATCAATTATTTTCTTTTAAAAAGTATTTAATTTATAAAAAATTATTAAAAAGTCAAAAAAATATTTTTCTTTTCCAAAATTTTCTTTTTATATTTAAGTCGTAGGAAAATTATTTTGGTACTCGTAGGGTTAATTTTTAAATATTTTGACGTTTTTACTCGTTCGTAGTTTACCGTTCGCGTTTATTATTTTTCGTTTTGTTTAAAAACCAAAATAATCTCTCGTCTTTTCAAGCACTTTAATTACAAACCGAAAACGATATCCTCAATTTCACGCCTCGTTGGGACCTCGACCCGGGTATACGCTTATCCGGTTATTAAATCGATTGTCGCGTCGAACCGTCGCGGGTTGACTTTTCTTCGTGAAGAGGTTTTGGCTTGTGACGCGTTTGACCGACGACTATATCAAATTGGCGCCGCTTCTGGGGAGGTGTGTTGCGACAATATCGTCACGGTTTGACGATTAGTGACTTGAAGAACCTTCCTCGTGAAGTTTCGTAAATATCTTGTAAATATTTTTTATCCAAAATCCAAAAAAATTGAAAAAATCCAAAAAACCCAAAAATATTCTTCTTAACCTAATGTTCTTGGTGCATGCGCACACGTTCTTCTTCGTCCTCGAGTCCCTTACTTGAACTCGTCGCAATTCCGCGAAGACGTAATTGTAGACGTGCTGCCTCATTAGTCGAACCCGAGATTCGTACTAATCCCGATCCTACCATTACCGAAACGGCCGAGGATCAACGTACCATGCAAGAGTTACTCCAATGTCCCACCGTGGGATACGGAGATGCTATTGTTATACCCCCGATTCAAAACACAAACTTTAAACTCGAAACCGGTTTAATACAACTTGTCACGGGAAATCAATTTCATGGTTTTGAGAGGGAGGATCCCTACGCACACATCCGATGGTTTAACCAATTAACATCCATACACCATCATAAGGATGTCCCTCATGACTCTATCAAATTAAGGTTATTCCCATTTTCCCTAGGGGGGGCAGCCCGGATTTGGCTTGAAAAAGAACCCCCTCAATCGATCAATACTTGGGAAGATCTCGTCAAGAAATTCGTGAATTATTTCTTTCCTCCATCCAAAATGACTAATGCCAGGAATGAAATCACAAATTTCAAGCAACGGTTTGATGAGAATTTTGGTGAGGCATGGGAACGATTTAAGGATCTCCTACGAAAATGCCCACACCACGGTTTCTCGGAATTACATCAAATCGATATGTTCTACAATGCCTTAACTCAATCAGATCAGGATTCACTCAACGCAGCCGCCGGTGGCAATATTTTGAGTCGAATGCCGAAAGATATCTTAACGATTATCGAAAACAAATCCAAAGTTCCCACTTCACGAAACAAACCGGTTGTTTCGAAAGTGAATTCTTTCACCCCTTCTTCTTCATCGGCCCATCCATCGGAGATGGCCGAGCTTGCCGATGCTATCCGGATGATGATGAAAGAGTTTAAGCTCCAGAAGCAGAAACCGGAGCCCGTCAAAGCAGTTATGGAAACTTGTGTTATATGTGGTGGTCCCCATCCTTACTATAATTGTGCAGCTACCGATAGCCAAGTTTACAATGCTACCGTAGCAGCTGCAAACTACAATCAAAATGAAGGATTTCGTCCTCAAAATGCTAGTAACCTAATGGGACCACCCGGTTTTCCACCCGTTCAAAACAACCAAAACCGTTTTCCTCAAACTAATCAAGGTTATCAAAATTACAACCAAAATCGGGGAACCAATTATCAAGCTCCACCGCAACAAGTCTATCAACCTCCTCCTCCCCAAGTTGCACCTTCTCCCGACTTTGCGAGTTATGTGAAAGCAACCGATGCTAGCATACGAACTATGCAAGGTCAAATCAACAATATGAGAGCTGACTTACGGAAGGAGATTGATACGACGATATCTCGACAAACAAACGAGCTTAAGCAAATGATGAACGGATTTCTACAAATGAATCAACCCTCAACCTCGGGAACATCTTCTCTTCCTAGCAACACAATTTCTAACCCGAGGGGTGATATAAAAGCAATCACCACCAGAAGTGGTGTTTCATATGATGGACCCACGGCTCCGACTACCGCTTATTCTCTTCCTCCCAAGGTAGTCGCCCGTGAGACCGAGGTGACAAAGGACACGGAACTTCCTACTAACAACGGAAGGACCGAAGACGTCCAACCTCCGGTTGTCCAACCTTCTAAACTTAAGGATGTGCTTGAGCCCGAAAAAGCTCCCATAAAAACAACACTTCCTTATCCATCGAGATTGAATGATCAAAAGCTCCGCGAAAAAGCTTCAAATCAAATGGAAAAATTCTTCCAAATCTTTCAAGAATTGCATTTCGATATAAGCTTCGCGGATGCTTTACTTCTGATGCCTAAGTTTGTTTCCACTATCAAGAGTTTATTGAGCAACAAGGAAAAATTAATTGAATTAGCAAAAACTCCGTTAAATGAACACTGCTCAGCGGTTCTCCTAAAAAAGCTTCCGGAGAAGCTTGGAGATCCCGGAAAATTCCTCATTCCATGTGAATTTCCGGGGATGGTTGAATGCTACACCTTGGCCGATCTTGGTGCAAGCATCAACCTAATGCCGCTCTCCGTTTGGAAAAAACTTTCTCTGCCCGATTATACCCCCACTTGCATGACCCTCGAGCTTGCGGACCGGACCATAACCCGTCCACTTGGAATAGCCGAGGATGTCTTTGTCAAGGTTGGGAAATTCCATTTTCCCGCCGATTTTGTGGTGGTTGATTTTGATGCTGACCCCCGGGTTCCTCTAATTCTCGGAAGATCATTTTTGAGGACCGGGCGGGCTTTGATTGACGTGTACGGAGAAGAAATAACTCTAAGAGTTGACAATGAAAAAGTCACGTTTCAAATCAATCAGAACTCTAAACCGCTAACTAGCAACGTTGCTATGGTTGATCCCGTAATTACTTCCGCAAGAAGTGATTCGATTCTTTCCAGATTTGCGGTTAAGAGTCTTTCTGAAAAACGTGCTGAGCTTAAAGCTATGAAAATTACACCCGGTTCAAGCAAATGGTTTGCAAGTTGTTCCGCGGATGTTAAGAGTATTCTTGATGATGATGAATCAGATTCGGAGACCACAACGGAAGTGGTGGAAATTGCTAGCTCTAAGAGCACACCACTTGTCCCACCTCCGGAATCGGTTTATCGAATTGAGATTATTAATTCTATACCTCTCACTCCGAATTCTGAACCAAACGTTTCCGAGTCTTCCCATCCTTCTCCTCCGATTAAGGGAAGTGTTATCTCAAGGGAAGAGATCGAGGTGTTCTTTGATGATGCTCCAATTTCACCGGAAATTGTTGAGCCCGATGGTGATCCGGGGGAAGATGTTTCGTTATTAAAAATGAAAGTTGATGAACAATATTCCTTTCCCCCGGAAGATGTTAAGGAAAAGCCGTTAGATCCTTTGGAGCTCGGGCTCAAGGATGCTTTTCCCGAATATGAGAGTTTCATATTTGATGCTGAGAGTAGTGGCAATCCCACTTCTCATTCTGATTTCTCTATCCCGGCTTTTGAAGCCTTCTACTTTGATATTGATCATTCGGAGGAGACGAGTAGTGGCAGTACCACTTCTCATGCTCATATCTCTCCTCCCGAATTTGATTCATTTCTCTTCGAATTGAATGATCTCTATCACGAGGAGTTCTCCGATGAACTTTCTCTTTTGATATCTCCTCCAGAATATGATAAATTCTATTTTGATCTGGAGAAAGATACTAGTCTGGGGGGAGGTGTACCTTCTCATGAAGATTTCATCCCGACCCCCCCGCCCGAGACTTTTGATGACAAAACTTCTGCTGATGATGAAGAGTATTTCATGATAATTATCCAAATCTTTATGCTCTTCATCACATATGTTGTGGCTTCTCCCATCCTTCACTCCTTCGGGAGTGAGGATACCATCTTTGACCCCGGTATTACCATTTCTGGTTCTTCTTTCTAAAAATACCGCGGGTATCTCATCGGAGTGGAACTTTCGTATGCTTCAATGTTTATCCAAACATCTTGAACGAAAGTCCGATGGAGATTTCTTTTTCCACATGCTCCCCAAGGACAATTAAATTCGGGGTCGAGTCAAGCTACGTGACTCGGTTAACCAAAACAAAGCGCTTCGTGGGAGGCACCCCATGCTTATCCATCTATTTTCTAATAAGTGACGTGAGGAGGGCTACCTCTTCCATTTGTTGTGTTTCGTGTTTTCTGTGCTGTGTTCAGGATTGCCCGATGATTGAAGACTCTCGTGCTCATGGTTCTGCCTTCTCTCCACTCGAGTTTCATCATTCGTTGCTCATCTGATATCCTTAATCTTATCGTTTTACGTTTATCTTTGGCATAATTAATAAACGGCCTTAGATTTATGTAGGAGAACCCTTACCTTTAAGACATTGAGGACAATGTCTCGTTTTAGTCTGGGGGGGGGGGGTAATCTTTCGATTTGATTTTTGCCTTGCATTTTTGCCGTTTAATCACGCAACCCCGTTTTTCCTCAAAATTTGAAAAAATCCAAAAAAATGAGAAAAATTTAAAAATTTTTGCAAAAATATAATAAATTTTGACATTTTTGTTGACTTTCCGCTGGTGAGAGTAGGAATAAAATTCTGACTTGACCGGGCGTGTTGAGCCCTAGCTTGTCCCCTTAACCATTTATAATCTATAAGCTCGTGCTAGTCTTTTACACAAGGAGCTATAAAATGCGAATTCTTTTCAAGAGTTTGCAAGTTCCCGTATCGGCTTTATATATGCATGGCTTGATTATAAGGCTAAGCATTCGCGGATCTTATTATTTAAGATTTTAAATTTGCGAAGAACGAGAAATGATAGAGTTTATTTAGAAGTTAGATTGCTAAACGTGGAGTAGTTGGTTCTCTTTAGAGCTCATCGAAGCTACTTGTGGCCTTTTGCTCCCACAAAATTGTTTCACTATATATATCTGTAAGAATAATTAAAGATGTTAGGTTTTGCCGATGATTAGTTCTTGGTCTTCTTAAAAGAATCCTTGTTTTGAAAATTGGGTACACATCAAGGTTCCTTAATAAATAAGTTTAATAATAATAAGTTAAGTGCTCTAAGCTACGGATTCGAGATCGGGCCTTGGATCCTTATTTCCGAAAGGCGTTTAGGTCTTGGCTACCCTCTTGCACCGGCCCTTGGACCTCTAGTTCAGGAATGTGTGAGGTCTTGGTCTAACCACCTTGGATCCTCATTTCAGGAATGTCTAGAGTCTTGGAACTCTCCGTTGTAACGGCCCTTGGATCCTTTATGCCGAAAAGTGTAAGGTTTTGGAATTAAACCGTGAAGGTCCGTCGTTTAGGGTACGCAAGTGAAAAGTTGTTAGTTCAAAAAAAATAATAATAATAAAAAAAAATAAAAAAAATAAAAAAAAGAGAGTAAATTACACCGTTCGTCCCTGTGGTTTGTCCAAAATCACTGGTTTAGTCCCTCGTGTTTTAAAGTTGCGTATATGGTCCCTTTGACAGCAAAATAATAACACCCTTGGTCCCTGAGGTGGATGTCCGTCACATTTTCTGTTAAAGTTGACACACGTGAGGGTAATTAAGTCTTTTCACTATGGTTTGACTGATATTTGGTTTCTCCTTCCTCCTTCCTCCTTCTTCCACATAAACCACTTGCATTGTGTAATGCTTTTTAACTGCACATGATTTATTAAATAAGTTTTGTCTTAATATAGATAATCAAACAACACTCTTGATAAGTTTATTAAACTTGCCATCAAGTTTATTAACTGCACATATAATTAGAAAGTACACACTATATAAAAACCCAGTATTTAACTTGATACTTAGTTTATAAAAAATCACATACCTCTTCTGCAAAATACAAGGACAAAGGATAGTAAAGCTCGCAACCAAGAACCAAATTGACAAAATTGGACCAAACATAACAGAGCAACTACTAATCTTGATACACCACCGGTTAGCATCAAAGTGGACTCATAAAATTTCATCATAATCAAGAATCTGCAAGCAACAGCAGCCAAGCCCATAACGCCAACAATGCATCAACTATTAAACGGATCCACTAAAATGTACAACTTTCACTACACCAGATATCTTATATGTATGATGAAGACATCAACAAGCAATTAGAACCTTATCATGTCACATAAATGTCACATTCAGTAACTAAAAACATAATGTTATTGATCCAATCCTACAAATAAAGTTGACCAAACAACAATATAGTCAAATAAAGTTGACCAAACAACAATAAATAAGATCTCAGTTGTGTTCTTTCATTGTTTTCAGCCATTTTCTCAGCATGTAAAAAAAAAAAATGGGAGCATAATAATCTTGATTAGCTTCCATACATTTCTTCAAAGCAAAAGTAACTTCAACACATTTCTCAACAATATCTTCTCCATTATTTTCACCTCTTCTTCTTTTTCCAATTCTTCATCTGGGTTGTCACTATCTTGGACTGGTTGTGATGATTCTTGCTTAGGGTTTTGAGATTCTTGATTAGGGTTTTCAGATTCTCGAGTTTTAGGGGGTTGTGAAGTGTTTTCTTGATCTGGGTTTGTTGGGTTTTCAGATGGGGTTTGAGACATGGCGGATGTGGTGGTGGCCGTGGTGGCAGCGGTGGTGGCTGTTGTGGTGTTAGGGTTTGGGTCATCTGGTGATGAAAAAATGGTTCCCATTGTTTTGAAGGTTTTATAAGTTAAACCCTTTGTGGTGGTTAGATCCGGGTTTTGATATTGGATGTTGAAGGTGTATTTTAGATCGAGAGTTTTATTATTTTGATATTGGATCTGGGTTTTGATAGGATGAGAGAGAATAAGAATAAGTGTTGGAAACAATTATTTAGATTTGAGTAGTTTGGAAGAAGAAGATGAGTAGATTTGAGTTAAATTTCATGTATAGTCCTTAAGTTGAGGCAAAAAGACGTTATTACCCTCACGTGTTTATCACGTGAGGGCTGTTTAACGGAAAATGTGACGGATGGACCATGGGTGTTATTCTTTTGCTGTCAGAGGGACCATACACGCAAATTTTAAACTCTAGGGACTAAACCAGTGATTTTGAACAAACCACAGGGACGAACGGTGTAATTTACTCAAAAAAAAATAAAAACCTTGATGTGGACCTCATTTTCAAAGCAACGGTTCTTGAGAGAAGATTGAAAACTACTTAGCGTCTTAACTTAGTATCTTTATCGGCACTAAAACTTATCAAAACGAGAATATGAAGAAATTCATTTCGCACAAAAATAAAATAAATAGAGGAAATTAGGAAAAATGGGAGCAAGAGGCAATTACACAAGTAACTTTCATGGGTAGTGTTGGTATCTAATTTATAAATAGACAATGATTTCGTTTTTACGCTTAGTTTGGGGACTCGTGAAAAATCGGGAAGGACAAATTTTATCCGTATGGTCACTTCTTTATGAGTCGTGTTTCCTGCTCATTGATCCTAAAAGTTATCGTGAGATAATGATTGTCAACAAAGCCGTCACATGATTATGATAAAAAAATACAAAAATATAATAAAAAGGAAAATCGGGGAGTTTTTAGAACTTAAGATTTCTTAATCTCTTTTGAAAATTTTGCTACTTCTCAAAGTTAGTAAAAAGAGATTGGAAATTTTTGGTTTCAAAAACGTGTTTATATAACATTGCGTGAGGACACGTCAATATCTTAGTCTGGGGGAATTTTGGTATGTGCTTAAACACATACTTTTATTTGACCAAAACCAGACCCAAATAGACCAAAAACTAACCATAAATGCCAAAGATATTGTGTTTTTGTGTTTGTTTCTATGCAGGTACGGATATCATGAAAAAGGGACAAAATCAAGCAAAATCCGAGAAAATGAGCACGAGACGTGGAAAAGAGATTTATAGAGCCGAAGCCGGGGAAAATTTCGTCAAAGATAATATTTTTTGAAGAATGGCCCTTGGATTACTTCTACTTGGCATTATTGGTCCCTAGACTATCTTTGAAGAAATGGCAGCTATGGTCCCTACAATTTCCAAAATTACAACTTTTGTCCCTAAACTATTTATCCTAAACTCTAAACACTACCAACCGGATCCAAAAGAAATAAACTAACCCCTTAAACCCACTTGAACCCACTATCCCCTAAACTATACCCAATCCGGCCCACTAATACTAAAGCCTGACCCACCTAAAACTAATAATAAGACACTCGGTCAAACCCCCAATTCATTATCAGTCAAAATCCCTAACCATCTTCAACCTCCCACCTTTATCACTAATCCCCTCCAAACCCTCTGATAATCCCAACCATCACCATCACCTTCGCTACAAGCCAAACCATCACATGACCTTGTCTTGGTCCCCCCCCCACTCCACCTCAGCGATCCGAGGCACCAAAAGATAGATCAACGATCAAGATAAAAAGTTGTGGGGAGCACGAAATGATCCAAGGGTCGACAAAGAAACACAAGTAGCAACAAGGGAAACACTCTCACACAACAAACACACTCGAACTAGGGTTTTTCTATTTTTTGAGTATAAATAGTCGAGTAGCAGCCAAGTCTTTTTTTTCTTTTCTAGGTTTATTTTAGCAATTTTAATTTAAGGTTTGTATTTTTTTTCGGTTGTAATTGACTCATAATTTAATTTAAGTTTATTTTTTTTTCGGCTTATTGTTATATTACTGCTTATCTTTGCTTATCTGATTTTTAATTTCTGCGTATTCAGATTAATATGTTGTGTTCTGAGTTTATGATTTTAAGTTTGTTGAAGTTTATAAGTTTGTTGAAGTTTGTTGTATTTCTGCTTATTTGGTCTTGAATATGCTAGCTGAATTAGTTAGAGTAGTTAGTGTATGCTTGATATTGTTAGTTAATTTAGTCTTTCTATTGTCATGTTAAAATCAGTGTTATAAAGGTATGTTTGACTTTTTGAGTCAAACGGGTAGTTTGCTTATTACTGCTCTTGTTTTTTTTTCTGCTTTTAGTTACTTATGTGGTGATGCTTTAGTGTAGATTATAGCTAAGTTTGTGAAGTTTATAAGTTTGTTGATGTGCTGAGTGTATGTAGCATGATCTGTGCTGAGTGTGGTGCTTGAAGTTTGTTTTGGATTTAACAAGAGTTTTATTTTTGGACTAAGGCTGTTACTAGGTTCACTATCTTCTTGGATTTGGTTGTTAGTATGCTAAGTTTGTTGAAGTTTAAGGTTTTAAGTCAAGAAAAAAAATTAAAATAGCAAAAAAAATAAAATATTGACAGTCCTGGGGTTCGAACCCAGGACAGTTAGCTCGCAACACAAGTAACCAACCACTGCTCTCACTTCTCTTCTTTGTTAAACCTTACAAAACTTTGTTTAAAACCCTTTTATTTTTATTTTTTTTCCTTTTTAGCTTATTGTGAATTGTCTGCTTATTTTCGGCTATTAAAAAAAGCACTTTCACTTTTTATATTTTTCATAGCTCAAGTTTAGTATTAAGTATTTTAGAAAAAAATTTCAGAATTTTCTTTTTCTATTTAGTATTTTTAATCAATTATTTTCTTTTAAATAGTTTTTAATTTATAAAAAATTATTAAAAAGTCAAAAAAAATATTTTTCGTTTCCACAATTTTCTTTTTATATTTAAGTCGTAGGAAAATTATTTTGGTACTCGTAGGGTTAATTTTTAAATATTTTGACGTTTTTACTCGTTCGTAGTTTACCGTTCGCGTTTATTATTTTTCGTTTTATTTAAAAACCAAAACAATCTCTCGTCTTTTCAAGCACTTTAATTACAAAACGAAAACAATATCCTCAATTTCACGCCTCGTTGGGACCTCGACCCGGGTATACGCTTATCCGGTTATTAAATCGATTGTCGCATCGAACCGTCGCGGGTTGACTTTTCTTCGTGAAGAGGTTTTGGCTTGTGACGCGTTTGACCGACGACTATATCAATCATCATCTCCAAGACCTGTTGGTAATGATGCTCTTTGCACCTGTAATGTGAAAAGCATTAACTTGAGATATGCCACCAAGAATCAAGTACTCGAACTAAACTTCGAATACGAAAACACACTTTTAACAGGAATACCAAATTTTGAATTTGTACAATGGTAAAGAAAATACAGGGAAGATCAGGTACCTTGTTGCGTTAGTTGCTCATCTATCACCACTGCAATCTGTTTAGTGTATACAGTGGGATGATAGCAAACGGAAAGCAAATAAAATTTACGTTGCAACAATGAAAAAAAGCCATTGTTTCCTTTTTAAGCTTTTTTTTGTATTTGTCTTTATCAGCTGCATAGTCATCCTAAGAAAATAAATCACAAAAATGTTTAAGATATTTTTCTTTTCACATAATGACAACTTTTTGTAAACACATACCAAGTCAACAACCCTGACGACAGCCTTTTCATATCTAGCCTTGATTTCTTCTGCTGAAGCCTGCCATTAAAACAACTTTACTCACATTGTAAAAAGTAAGTGGTTTGACACAACACAACTTAGATCATTTACACCAATGCATCCTATTCATGCATTTTGGCATCTTTAGTGTTCAGAGAACAAATCTGGTAAAAGCTTGTAAAGAAACGCACATTTGTATATCTAGTCAGTGCCCTGTTTGTTTACTTCGATGCTTATATGCCCTGTTTCAGTGTGCCCCCAACCTGCAACGTAACAACACTTATTTAGTAAAAGAAAAATTGGCACCAACGATTCGTAACACTAAGGTTTGTTACCTTCACGGTGGCATACGAAATCATATTAGATAATTCTTTGTGGTTCTGTCCAAACATCATGAGAAATTCCAATTATCAAATAAGAAGTTTCAAAATACAAATTCATACAGCCACCAATGAAAGACACCAGAAGACACAAAGTGTAACTACTTGATTACGTTTTTTCACCTTAAATTTATCCTTCTGATCTTCAGTCAACTCCTCTGAAGCAATGAGCTCATTGGCGAATTTCTACAACAATTTAAAAGTGTTTTCATACTTGTAAGACGATTTAAACCAATTTATCCATAAAAATCAGATAGCCATAAGGTTGCTAGCACATAAAAAAATAGAGAATATGGGCTTATGGCTCACCTCAAGTTCATCCATCTCCCAATCAAACTCACAGACTACTTATAGAATTTCAGCCAAAATGCATAAAGCAACATATAATAATGGAATAGCAATAAAACCAAAACAACATATAACCACATATACCTTGTACAATGCTGTTGAAGGTATGGATTTTTTTTTCCAGCGTTCAAGATTTCGGTCACTGGCTATTTATCATCTTGGTTTGCTAAAGTGCTAGATTCTTTATTGAATTATTGGTGCACCCCCTACGTAAAAGAGTAAACTCATGAGGTTTTGAAACTTTGTAATAAGCTGATAAGACCATATATTAAACCAAAAACTAAACTTATCAGTTTTCCTAACTAAAAAAAATCCCAGAAAACAAAAAAGAAATATGCTAACCAAAGGCCAACTAACAATAAGAACCCAATATAAGTTTGTTTACCTCGATGCTTATATGCCCTGTTTCAGTGTGCCCCCAACCTGCAACGTAACAACATGTATTTAGTAAAAGAAAAATTGGCACCAACGATTCGTAACATTAAGGTTTGTTACCTTCACGGTGGCATACGAAATCATATTAGATAAGTCTTCGTGGTTCTATCCAAGCATCATGAGAAATTCCAATTATCAAATAAGAAGTTTCAAAATACAAATTCAAACAACCACCAATGAAAGACAGCAGAAGACACAAAGTGTAACTACTTGATTACGTTTTTTACCTTAAATTCATCCTTCTGATCTTCAGTCAACTCCTCTGAAGCAATGAGCTCATTGGCGAATTCCTACAACAATTTAAAAGTGTTTTCATACTTGTAAAACGGTTTAAGCCAATTTATCCATAAAAATCAAATAGCCATAAGGTTGCTAGCACATAAAAAAATAGAGAATATGGGCTTATGGCTTACCCCAAGTTCATCCATCTCCCAATCAAACTCACAGACTACCTATAGAATTTCAGCCAAAATGCATAAAGCAACTGTTAGGAATTAAACTTTGAGTTGATATTTACAAAAATATGAAAGATGAAGGAAACTTATAAAGACAAAGATGAAGGACTAATTATGCATTATTTAGAGTCTTTGTAACCCTAATCCTCTAGTATATAAAGAGGATAGGTGCGTAGGTTTTCTGTACAGGAATTAGAGATGTAATTCCAGAAAAAGGTGTGTGTGTGTAACTAGGCGTTAAGTCTTAGTGTAGGCGCCTAGGGTTTGTAATCATTCGACAAACCTTGTGCAATAATAATGATTTGTTTATGGTATTCCGCTGCGTATAACTTGTTTTATTCATTATTATTGTTGTTATCCTAGATATGAGGTCTAACGAACCTCGATCAAACGATCTCCATAGCAACATATAATAATGGAATAGCAATAAAACCAAAACAACATATAACCACATATACCTGGTGCAATGCTGTTGAAGGTATGGCCTTTTTTTTCCCAGCGTTCAAGATTTTGGTCACTGGCTGTTGATCATCTTGGTTTGCTAAAGTGTTAGCTTCTTTATTGAATTGTTGGTGCACCCCCACGTAAAAAAGTAAACTCATGAGATTTTGAAACTTTGTAATAAGCTGATAAGGCCATATATTAAACCAAAAACTAAACTTATCAGTTTTCCTAAGTAAAAAAAATCCCAGAAAAAAAGAAATAAGCTAACCAAAGACCAACTAAGAACCTTTTCCATCGTTTTGCAGCACAATTTTTTTAGTAAAACATTTTTACAGAAGTAGTACTATGTTACTGTAAAAGGATTATTAAAAGCACACCATTCAAAAATGTTAACTGATTCTGCTCACTTTCCAAACCCCAACTTCAGGCAAAAAAAAAAAAAAAAAAAAGAAAAAAAAAATTAAAAACATCTCACCAAACTCTTAATGTACATCGAACATAAAAACCCTTATTTTTATTCAGAATCAAACAAAAGATGTTAGAAAGAAGAACATACCTCCGACTCTATGGTTGAGATCGATTGTACCAATGTTACCTTCCAACAACTAAAAAAAAAAACCCTTATTTTTAATCGGAATCAAACAAAAGATGATAGAAAGAAGAGCATACCTCCGGCTCTACGGTTGACATCGATTGTTGGTAAATCGGCCTTGCTGAAGAAGTTTAAGGAAGAAACTATTTTATGCGTGGGGGTTTTTGGAGTATACAGAAGCGTGGAAGAAGAAGGGTATAGATTAGGATTAAAATGATTTAGGGTAAATGATGTGGGTTTATTTGTTCAGGTGGATGGGAGATTTTTTTCCCGAAGGATATGGAATTTTCTAATATATAGCCACAATTAAGCCATGAACGGTTGTTGGAACAGTAGACTCCCAATGTTAGAACCACACATTTTTAATTACAGTGTCATTAGGCATTTTTTTTGTATTTTTTATCCCATGAATAGTGGCCGGAACAGTAAGTTCCCAACCTTAAAGCTACATATTTGGGGCAATTAGTTTGGTAAACCCATTTTAGCCCAAATCCCATTCCTGGGAAATATATATATATATATATATATATATACATATACATATATATATATATATGTGTATATATATATATATATATATATATATATATATATATATATATATATATATATATATATAATTTCATTCTCTCCACCCTCTGCTCTCCTCTTACCCTCTTTCTCTTTCTCATATCTGCTCTTCTTTCTATTTCCATTCTCTATCCTTTTTTCCGTCCATATATAATCGAAATTTACACAATGATCTTCATTCAATTCATTTATTCATTCAATTTCACATTTTTTTCATTCTTTCATTTGTTCATATTTTGCAAATTTAGGGTTTTTTTGCTCTCAATTCATATTCTTTAATTTTTGAATCGTTAATTGCTCTTTAAATCGTTTTAATTATTCATATCGGAAGAGAATTCGTTCGAACGTTTAATCGGAAAAAATTTAGGGTTTTTAACAGTTGAATCGGTTAATTGGAAGAGAATTAGGGTTTATAATCATTCAATTGGTCAATTGGAAGAGAATTAGGGTTTTAACCGTTCAATCAGTTAATTGGAAGAGAATTATGGTTTCTAAGCATTCAATCGGTCAATTGGAAGAGAATTAGGGTTTTAACCGCTCAATCGGTTAATTGGAAGAGAATTAGGGTTTTTAACCGTTCAAATTTGAGGATTTTCAACATCAAATCAATTTCTAATGGCTCAAACTGATACTCATGTGATTAATCAAGGTAATTTCATTTTTTGTTATACATTCATCAGCCAGTTAGTGCATTTTTTTGTTATCTGCTTATTTTTATCATATGTTCATCAATTTATGTTCTTTTTTTGGTTTAGTTAATGAACATATTATATATCTGTTGTGCTTATCTTAGCTATTATGTTATGTCAGGTTCATCACTTAGTGCTTATCTTAGCTATGATTTCAATTTATGCTCTTTTTGTTTTAGTTGATGAACATGTTAACTATCTGTTGTTTTTATGAATTTTATTTGTGTTTTATTTTTGCTATTATGTATTTTGGTTCATCAGTTATTGTCCCGTGTTATGTGTTTTTGGTTCATCAGTTATTGTCCTGTTTTATGTGTTTTTGGTTCATCAGTTATTGTGTTGTGTTATTTTTTTAGTTCATCAGTTATTGTCCTGTGTTATGTGTTTTTGGTTCATCAATTATTGTCCTGTGTCATGTGTTTTTGGTTCATTAATAAATTTATTGCTGCTGTATTAGTGCTGCAAGCTTTTGGATGGTTAGTGCTGCTAGGAGTATAAGTTTCAACTGATACTTCTATGTCATGTGTCATGTGTTTTTGGTTCATCAATTATTGTTCATCTATAAATTAAATGATTATATATATATATATATATATATATATATATATATATATATATATATATATATATATATATATATATATATATATATATATATATATATACATACTAGTTATCGAAGCCCGCCCGATGGGCGGCCATGCTTTTTAATTTTTTTATTTTGTAATTTTCACGCTCTTTATTATATTTGTTAATTATCGAGACACATAAAAAACGAATCTTGGATTATTTAGCGATTAGCAATTGTTGATGTTGCTTATTTTTAGTGTAATAAGTTTTAATAATGCGACATACGTAGGGAAAGGTTGTATTTGAGTGTAAATAATTACTTAGGGAGTTTATATTAATTGTTAATTATATGTGTTTAGCTTGATATATGAATTATGTAATGATTTGTAAAAGATGTTGTTAATTATATATTTTAGTATGTTGTTGTGTATTCATGTACGCCTTTCTCAACATCTTGATCTTCATCTTCGGATTCATGTAAGTCATATGCCTTCTCTTCTATCTCATCTTCGTAATCCTGTTTTTTAATTGTGTATTCCACTTATATTTTAAAAAAACTAAATAAAATTATAACATTATATTATAGCATACTTGATTGTTTAATTTTTTAATAATGTAATGTATCAAACCTGTTCGTCTAGGAAACCATTGTCTATTTCTTAGTTTCTTTAGTAATAATTAACTCGTATTATTATGTGAAACATGTTGTGAATAATAAAGTTAATTTTGTTGTTGTCTATCTATGTTGTGGTCTATTTCTTAGTTTCTTTGGTATTTTTTTTTAAATTTAAATATATTATGAAAAAATTTAGTTTTAGATTACATATTATTTAAGAAATGATACATTTATCCTGTTTAATTTGAAAATAATATTTAAATAAGTGAATCAACAATTTTAATTATGTTCTACAAATCAATTATATTTATAATAGGAATTTTTTTTTTTTTTTTTTTTTTTTTTTTTTTTTTTTTTTTTTTGTTGTTTTTTTTTTTGTTGTTGTTGTTGTTGTTTTTGTTGTTATTTTTCGGTTGTTTTTAAAAGGAAGGCGGCCTACACTTATGATTATCATTTGCATGGTCCGCCTGATGAGCGGGGTAGACTTATGATTATCGTTGAAAAAAGTAAGTTAGCAAAAAAAAGATATTAACATACTAAATTATATACTGAATGGATTAACAACGAAAAGAAATATACGTTTATCGAATATGATAGAAAATATAAAGCTTGACAACCTTCGTGTTTACAAACTTATTTACATGAATGTTGCATTTGCTAAATAATAGATGGGCCAAGTTGCCTGTTTGACACCTTTATTCCAGAATCTTGAAAACCGGCACATTTCATTGAAGCACTTTGACCCGTTACACTGGAGGGGCATGACTTGTGATTATTCTTTGAATGTACTACTTTATGAATAAAATATACATTTATCGAATATGAGAGAAAGTACGAAGCTTGAAAACCTTCGTGCTTACAAACTTATTTACATGAATGTTGCATTTGCTAAATCATAGATGGGTTGTTTTTAAAAGGAAGGCAGCCTACACTTATGATTATCGTTTGCATGGTCCGGTTGATGGGCAGGGTAGACTTATGATTATCGTTGAAAAAAGTAAGTTAGCAAAAAAAATATATTAACATACTAAATTATACACTTAATGGATTACTAACGAAAATAAATATACATTTATCGAATATGAGTGAAAATATAAAGCTTGACAACCTTCGTGTTTACAAACTTATTTAAATGACTGTGAGAGGATCTCTATCATTGCTCTTCTCAACCTTAAGGGACCATAAAGAATCCATCAAAGACCACTCTCACCCACGAAACTCGCCCAAACCAAATGTTTTACCCCCTTTTGTGATACCAATTAACTCTTTCCTTGATGATGTGCTACGTCGTGTGCAAGTTTTAAAAATTTATAAACACGATTTATCCTATTCTCTAATTAACACATACGAGCAAGTATACTCGTCCGTGGTAGTTATAACATCCCGTAAACTTCCCTCTCATTTGTAAATAGTAAACGAAGACTAATCTATCGTCACTGTTTGCTTAACCGTTTTTACGGACTAAATTTTTTTTTCTTTCATTCAACATTATTACTAAACGGGACATTGTATCGCAATTCGCATTCTTTGTATCAAACTCATACACGTACCTCGACATTCCAATTCGGCCCAATCTCTTTTAAAATTATTTAGAAATCAACTATAGTACCCTTACTTTGGATCAATATCTTTGAAATCCTTTTAACAACATCATACAAACTTT
Source organism: Artemisia tridentata subsp. tridentata (assembly GCA_021014915.2). Taxonomy (NCBI): domain Eukaryota; kingdom Viridiplantae; phylum Streptophyta; class Magnoliopsida; order Asterales; family Asteraceae; genus Artemisia; species Artemisia tridentata. The sequence goes on along the minus strand of CP139507.1, from coordinate 442,478,110 downwards.
ATATAGATCAATTCATCATTCAACATAGCATCGAGATTCACGAAATACTAAACCTTATACGATCGTTTGATGTCTAATAAATCACCAAAGCTTAGCTCGCTTCTCACCTTTTCAACTTTGCTCAAAACTTGTATTTTGATTTAAAATTTATTCGTATAACTCCAAGCCACTCCAAACGTCCCACAAACAATGCCTAACACATTTTAATGATGCATTGACTTTGTGAAACACACCAACGAGTAACAAACATAAGCCATGATTTCATTTTGTCTTCTTTTCTTTGGTCTACTACACAAGGACAATATGCTACTAACTATCATCATTTAACTTACTTACACGCACTATCATAATGTGTAATCATCATTCATATTTAAACACTCCATGTCAAATTTGCCACATGTTGAAAATTCACTCCAAACCAAATCGTGTATGTACAAAACCACCTCATATACTCCCCAATCTTTGAGTAAGCTGTATTTGGAAGGCTTTGACCACTCAAGTACCATAATCGAGCCATGTATAAGAAGTTCAAGAGTTATTTGTCATGTTTCTTTTGGAAAGGAAGATGGCATGCAAATTTAATCATTCGAACCACTGACACACTCAATCTCATACATTCCTGGTCAATTTATCATTGCATTCATGCACCAAACTCGTGTATATAAGGAATACATGCAATTCGACACAAACACACAACATAAAATATCACACAAAATTTGGCCAAGAACCATAAAATATCACCAACACTCCACGCAATCTAAAGTGGTTAGTAAAAGTAGTACACTCAACTCATTATACCTCACGCAACAACAAAACAAATACTTGAGTACATGAACTAACCCCAAATGAAAACCCACTTGCAACTTGTATTTTTCTTTTCCCTTTGGTCTATATATACGTATAAGAGCTCACACACACATACTTCACACTCACTAAAAAATCACACTCAAAGCTTTGAGAAGCTAAAGTTATCAAGAGTCTCACTTTGGAGATTATCGGGTTCACAGTTGGAAGCTATCGAGTCAAGCTTGGGTTGTAAAATAAACGAGTCCTTTTGTTTCCCTCCTGGAGTGTACGAGAAGTATATAAGCATAACCATGTTTTCATATGGTCTCATACGCCTCCCAAGTCGTTAAGCTCTTGGTCTCAACTCATAGTTGAGCCCTTAAACGAGCTACAATGGCCAGAAGATACCACATGCTTCATTCGAACCCGACTACAAATTGGAGAATTATTTTGGAACCGGGTTTGTGTCGAGCAAGTTCTTGTATTTCTTGCTTATATTCCAACGTACCATCGATCCACACCCTTGTCATCACTCTTTTGTAAGTCCACACAACTCAGTTCTATTTCATCTCGACTCATTTTATTTCTCCATGCATATCACGTATATTTATTTCGAACTTACATTTTCATCTTTATTTTTACGTACACACTATGGTTCATTAGTTCGAACCATGGTCCACATCGTTTGTGAGATACCAAAGATCACATATGATCACTCACATGTAACCCATGCACCTAGTTCGTGCTCCAAAACGACCCATTCTGACTTGGCCTCGATCACGTAAAGACCCAAGCCAAAACACTTAGAAAATATTCCATGTGTTTTGACTATTAAAAATTAGCCCAACTCAACATCATCATGACCATGTATTTTCGAATTCGTAAAAACAACCCAAGTATATTTTTGCTCATTTCGAATCACCACCTAGCAAACTTTAATTTTCGTGTTATGAACTTTTCATGAAAAGCCCTTGAAAGCCTTAAAAACGCTCAAAGTAAAAACTACATAACTGGCTTTCAACACTTGGAAAAATCTTGAGTTTTCAGAAGTTAAAATGTGCGACTAGGCTATAAACTCACATCACATATTCGAATTTATAAACACGACCACCTAATACTTTTGCACCATCTGATTAACCACCTGGAATACTAAACTTTTCGTGTTTTAAACATGTTCCCATAACCTCGGTTCGACACTTAAATCTATCCATTTAGTTTCGACAAAAACTGCCTAACACTAAAGACTATATAACTTATTTTTCCAGAAATATATAAATCCGGTTTTGGGCTAAGTCAAGCCCAACAAGACCTTGCGATTTACAAGCCCACTGGACCCATACTAAATATTTTTAGAATCACAAAAATAGCCCAAGTCCAGGCCCAAAAGTGTTTTCATGCCCTCGCCTCTAAATTTCTTAACGGGCCTTGTTTTATTTCATTTTAAGGCCCATTATATCAAAAATAGACATTCTGCTCAAACAAGCAGTTGACTTAAGCTTTAATAAGCCTAAATAAGCTTCGGAAATTTTTGTAGAATTTTTCCACAAGTTTTATGCAAAAAGGACTAACTTTGCAAACTAGTTTCACTTTGAGGGGCCAAAACTGTCAACTTTGTAAAAGCAGGTTCTGAAACAGTAAAAACAGTATCTTTGGGATAGAAAATGACTTTATAATAAAGTATAAACTCAGATTGTCAATTGGGTTAATTTTGGGTTGAAAATATGACTTTTATAAACCAAGGACTAACGGTGCAACGCAAACACCGTTAGGGTATAAAGGGTAAAAATAGTGAAAATTCAAGGGTAAACAGAAACATTATAACATCTTCATCCCCAATCCTTAATTTACACAATACACCCTCACCTCTCACATTGTTTCGTTTCAAACACAAACTTATTAACAATATGTTATATTTATATATAACGACTTTTAAACCACTCGACTCAACGTTTTGTCTCATCCAATTCGAGACGGCGATCATTATGATTTATGAATCATAACAACAAAATAATATTATTAATAATATTATTTTTGAACTTTAAAGCATATCACACTCGCATCACCGATCAAATCGTCATACGATTCCTCATATCACATTCGTTATTCATGCTAAGTCGAATACTCAAACGTTATTATTATCCAGGTTGTGTGTGAAACTGTTCTGAATTCTTTATCCAACCAACAACTCAACTCAATCGTTGACAACTCAAGGTGAGTTCATGGCCCCTACTTTTACTTGTTTTATAAACGTTTCGGGGGAGATACATGCTTAAACTACTTGCTATTATTTTTCAAGTACTCTACACTTTACGTACTACTGTGAGTTCCATAGACCACTCTTTTACCTATTTTGAATTACTTATGGTGGAAATACATGCTTGTATTTCATATAAACTTTACTAGTTAACCTTTAACATTATACTCAGTTGATAAACCACTCTGCTTGTTATTGAAACGTAACACTTACTTTTATTTACAAGAACACTATAAACTTTTGTGGATTACTACGAACTTATGAATTCACATTTATACATTTTTATATCTCATGGAGAGATACCTACTATGAACATGATCACGAGTGATTTTCAACTGTATGCTATACTTGCTTCACTATTGCCTAAGTTTACCTTTATTGCCATGTTCGAAGTCCCTCATATCATGAACCTTAATCACTTGCGAGTGAACGTAAATAATTGTGAATAGATCTATTTGGGACTGACAATCCCCGTTTGGGTCTGCTAGGATGAGCCACCCAAGCGCACTTTATTTAAACAAACTTATAGGTTATTGGCAAATACCTATCCCGAGGGCCTATATACTTTACATCATTTGATGCCTGTTAAACGTTGAGTGTCATGAGGCTTAGAGCAATAGAACGATACTGTAGTCATGATACAGTATTGCCATTATTTTATTTGAACATGTGTTCACTATATAGCAGAAAATCACTACTTGGCAAACTACAACTATTTATTTTGTTGACCCATTTAGGGCACCCAAAACAACTCTGTGTGTATAACTACTTAACCCACTATTTACTATATAACAAACCAACTATGGGTGTATAACAACTTAACCCACCATTTACTTTATAACAAACCAACTATGGGTGTATAATATCGTAACCCATCGCTTATCTTATTAATAATGGTATTATTACCTAAACTTGGAACTATTGATAATCAACTGATTTTATGCAAACTCTATGGATTCACTCACACTATGATTTTTGACAATCAACTGGTTTAACTATAAATACTATGGTATTACTCACTCTTTGACTTCGATAACCAACTGTTTATTTACAACTGCTATGGACTCACAAACTCTTTGATTTTGGAAATCAACAATTTTTACTTACAAACTCTATGAACTCACCAACCTTTGTGTTGACGCTTTTAGCATGTATTTATCTCAGGTCCAAAATGAACAGGGATGGCACGGAGGAGCACGGATACTTATGAAGGCTATAAATTTTACTATCATTCGAAAACCTATTTAATAAACTTTGAAACCACTGGGACCTTATTTTGTAAACTCTGATATTCGAATGATAAATCTTTTAAAACGACTAAATTGGTGATCGTTTTCTACTATTCAACTGTTGTGCCATGAAGTAACACCCAATTTGAATTCCGCTGCGTATCACGAAATTGGGGGTGTTACAGATTGGTATCAGAGCTACAGTTATAGAGAAACGGGTCTAAATGAGGTCCGAACTATAACTACTTTTACAAACAAAACATTTTATAGCCTTTCGCTCTCCGTGCTTACCATCCGCCAGACGCTTATGTGACTTCTAGATAGTTTTGCTACACCAACACTCTAATATATTGATATATATACTCACCAACTATTTCGAGTACCGTACCAACCATCCCTAATTATCTTACTCATATCTTTATAGATGCGTGTGAAATACTTTTCCTGTATTTTCGGAAAATCCGCGCATGGATTATTTTGTGGATTAGTATGAGTGTTAAATCAGAAATTCTTAAGTAGGATGGTTTACAATGTCTTTATTTGAATGATTGGGATGCCTTTTATTTGAATAAAGAAATTGTAAAGCGCCGAACCATAAGTTTATAATTCCTTGTTTACATTGTTTGGGACGCCTCTCTATGTAAATAACGAATTATAAATAAGTGGGCTTATTTGTATCTGTAATGACACGAGTATGAAACCGATAATCATGAAAATTCATCAAACACACAGCATAACTCTCATTAGAAACCATAAATATTGATACATAACGATATGATTAGCATTGGTAATGCTAACATTACAAATATCACTAAGAAAGGCATAACATCACCAATCGGTTGACCCGCTATGCCAATGAAAAACACCACTACACCAGCAAGAGCAAGAACCACGACTGGGTGCAACACCTTGAATATCCTGTACGACAAAAATACACAAGTATTAACGCAATAAAACATTAATACATGGTATTATTATACGGGTTCAAAGCAACACTCCTATCGTAATACTATCTCTTACCTCCATATTTCATCCGCGCTGACGGCCAAAACCATGAGTGCTATGGGAAGCGCTATGACCTCGGCCAGGGACTCCAGATCTTCATCTGGGACGTAAGCCAAAAAGATGGCTGCAGCAGCGTACATAATTACGAGAATGGTGTAGGTGTAAGACATTTCGAGAATTTGGGAGGAGAGGAATTGTGTGGGGTGAGGAGTGAAATCCGGCATATATATAGAGGAGTAGCAGTAAGGATACTATTTTAGCCGCTTGCGTTCACTATTCCTCACACAAGGACAAACAAGATTCCTCATCCCCTAAAGCTGGGATTCAGCAACTTTCTCTACATACACCGAATCCTCATCCGAATATCTCTATGCAAGAATCTGTTATCAACAAACTCTTTTGTTTAACGGGTAGGTTACCCGCACAGATCCTTGTAATTGGAAACCATGTGAAATTTCAAATCATAAAGGAATAACAATAGTCATTCCAAAAGAAATTTTTCCAAGTTGTGTTAACTGTGGAAATAGTAAATTTCACATGAGATTACAATGGTTCCATCCACTATTAAGACATTATGAACTACACAGTGGTCCTACTTATTTCTTCTAACGTTGTGAATTTCACGATGCTCCCTCTAAACTCTCAGACATTGTATGTGATTACAATGGTCTCAAAATTATTTCATAACCTTAAGTCTTACCACTTTGAATTTATCACAAAACTCTAGTGGTCTCTATTTCCTTAGCAGACACTGTGAGTAAATACAGTGGCCTCTACTTTTCTTTGACACTGTGAGTGATACAGTGGTCCCTATATTTCAACCTCAGGTACTGTAAATCCTACAGTAATCTCAATTACATTCAAAACACTGTAAATGAAACAATGGGCGCATTTATCTAAGTTTCATAACGTGTTCCCATATTCTTAATGTCACCCTCATTTGTACAAACCTTGATAGTCTAACAATCGCAAACAATATAAGCCAAGTACCATCTATAACTTTATGTATCATGAAATAATGAAACGCGTGTGGTTAAACATTTCAGGCTCACGAAAGCTAAACCAAACACACCCTTGAAACATTGGTTCTCGGTCCATTGCTAACAGCAACCCAACGCACCCTTGTTTATCATTGGGCCTTTATCATAAAAACTCGAACCCAACTCTATTTAAGCCCAAAGACTTAAGATATACTTCTAATCTAATCGGCTCATGCCCATTTACTTTGTGTCATTTTCTGTGAAATTCTCTTAACAATCTATCAATATTTTTACACGTCTCGATTAAACCCTTACCAAAGAATCATGTGTGACAAGTCTTTTCCAATTACTCGATCATGTGATGACCAAGTTATCATCAAAGCTCAACCCAACTGTCATGTTCTCAAATTGCTTCAACTAGGCCAAAAATCATATATTGCCTAAGTACTTTGTTCCATTCAAGTTCCAAACAACCTCAGCAAACTCAAACGAACCCCCACCTAATTATTTCATCATGTTTCATGTTGTTGGATCCTTTGTGGACTCGACTACAACCAAAACAAATCAACTTTCGTACTTCTCTTTGTCCCCAGTGACGGTTAACAACCCCAAGAAACAAAATGATTTTGAGCTACAACACATTTCATCTTATGACATAATGATTTCCCCTCCTAACTCCCATACCTATCTAACAACTTGAATATTTTGTACGATAGATACAAACAAATTATTAACGTAAGACACAGTTTTATATAAAGCAAACAAATTTTATTTCACATTCGTTAAAAAAAAATAAAAAAAAAAATAATAATAATTTTGGTGTATATTTTTTTTACTCAGAAGCAAACTGATTCATCATCTACAAAAACTTGGAAACGATTCTGTGTTGTCACTTAAAACTTTATTTAACAAGTTTTTCTTTACAAAAGCTGAAGTTCAACAACTTTCTTTACATTCATCAAGTTATCATCCGAAACCCTCATTGTTAAAAATCTATTACTTACAAACTCCTTGTTTAACGGGTAGGTTACCCCCATTGATTTTTGATTTTCAAAAGTTATGAACCACTTTATTTTCAAAACGCGATAGAATAACAATCTTCATTCAAAAATGAAATTTTCTCAAGTCATGTTGACTATGGGAATAGTAATTTCCACATAAACCACAATAAATTCATCTCTTTCGAAATTTATATGGCTCCAACGCTTGAAATCCTTTGTTTATGCGTACGCTCTTTCCAACACCTCTAATAGAGAATTGCCCAGCATACGACATCATAACAACTTATCATGCGGGAATCTTCATTCCAATGACTTCCACTTACTACTACTGAGTAATTTCAGTCGCAAAACAACCCTGACAACTATCCTAGACTGGAATTCTGGGAGGAATTCTGTTTAACGGGTAGGTACTATAACATCCTGTAAACTTCCCTCTCATTTGTAAATAGTAAACGACGACTAATCTATCGTCACTGTTTTCTTAACCGTTTTTACGGACTAATTTTTTTTTTTCTTTCATTCAACATTATTACTAAACGGGAAATTGTATCGCAATTCGAATTCTTTGTATCAAACTCATACACGTACCTCGACATTCCAATTCGGCCCAATCTCTTTTAAAATTATTTAGAAATCAACTATAGTACCCTTACTTTGGATCAATATCTTTGAAATCCTTTTAACAACATCATACAAACTTTATATAGATCAATTCATCATTCAACATAGCATCGAGATTCACGAAATACTAAACCTTATAAGATCGTTTGATGTCTAATAAATCACCAAAGATTACCTCGCTACTCACCTTTTCAACTTTGCTCAAAACTTGTATTTTGATTAAAAATTTATTCGTATAACTCCAAGCCACTCCAAACGTCCCACAAACAATGCCTAACACATTTTAATGATGCATTGACTTTGTGAAACACACCAACGAGTAACAAACATAAGCCATGATTTTATTTTGTCTTCTTTTCTTTGGTCTACTACACAAGGACAATATGCTACTAACTATCATCATTTAACTTACTTACACACACTATCCTAATGTGTAATCATCATTCATATTTAAACACTCCATGTCAAATTTGCCACATGTTGAAAATTCACTCCAAACCAAATTGTGTACGTACAAAACCACCTCATATACTCCCCAATCTTTGAGTAAGCTGTATTTGGAAGGCTTTGACCACTCAAGTACCATAATCGAGCCATGTATAAGAAGTTAAAGAGTTATTTGTCATGTTTCTTTTGGAAAGGAAGATGGCATGCAAATGTAATCATTCGAACCACTGACACACTCAATCTCATACATTCCTGGTCAATTTATCATTGCATTCATGCACCAAACTCGTGTATATAAGGAATACATGCAATTCGACACAAACACACAACATAAAATATCACACAAAATTTGGCCAAGAACCATAAAATATCACCAACACTCCACGCAATCTAAAGTGGTTAGTAAAAGTAGTACACTCAACTCATTATACCTCACGCAACAACAAAACAAATACTTGAGTACATGAACTAACCCCAAATGAAAACCCACTTGCAACTTGTATTTTTCTTTTCCCTTTGGTCTATATATACGTATAAGAGCTCACACACACATACTTCACACTCACTAAAAAATCACACTCAAAGCTTTGAGAAGCTAAAGTTATCAAGAGTCTCACTTTGGAGATTATCGGGTTCACAGTTGGAAGCTATCGAGTCAAGCTTGGGTTGTAAAACACACGAGTCCTTTTGTTTCCCTCCTGGAGTGTACGAGAAGTATATAAGCATAACCATGTTTTCATATGGTCTCATACGCCTCCCAAGTCGTTAAGCTCTTGGTCTCAACTCATAGTTGAGCCCTTAAACGAGCTACAATGGCCAGAAGATACCACATGCTTCATTCGAACCCGACTACAAATTGGAGAATTATTTTGGAACCGGGTTTGTGTCGAGCAAGTTCTTATATTTCTTGCTTATATTCCAACGTACCATCGATCCACACCCTTGTCATCACTCTTTTGTAAGTCCACACAACTCAGTTCTATTTCATCTCGACTCATTTTATTTCTCCATGCATATCACGTATATTTATTTCGAACGTACATTTTCATCTTTATTTTTACGTACACACTATGGTTCTTTAGTTCGAACCATGGTCTACCTCGTTTGTGAGATACCAAAGATCACATATGATCACTCACATGTAACCCATGCACCTAGTTCGTGCTCCAAAATGACACATTCTGACTTGGCCTCGATCACGTAAAGACCCAAGCCAAAAGACTTAGAAAATATTCCATGTGTTTTGACTATTAAAAATCAGCCCAACTCAACAGAATCATGACCATGTATTTTCGAATTCGTAAAAACAACCCAAGTATATTTTTGCTCATTTCGAATCACCACCTAGCAAGCTTTAATTTTCGTGTTATGAACTTTTCATGAAAAGCCCTTGAAAGCTTTAAAAACGCTCAAAGTAAAAACTACATAACTGGCTTTCAACACTTGGAAAAATCTTGAGTTTTCAAAAGTTAAAATGTGCGACTAGTTTATAAACTCACATCACATATTCGAATTTATAAACACGACCACCTAATACTTTTACACCATCTGATTAACCACCTGGAATACTAAACTTTTCGTGTTTTAAACATTTTCCCATAACCTCGGTTCGACACTTAAATCTATCCATTTAGTTTCGACAAAAACTGCCTAACACTAAAGACTATATAACTTATTTTTCCAGAAATATATAAATCCGGTTTTAGGCTAAGTCAAGCCCAACAAGACCTTGCGATTTACAAGCCCACTGGACCCATACTAAATATTTTTAGAATCACAAAAATAGCCCAAGTCCAGGCCCAAAATTGTTTTCATGCCCTCGCCTCCAAATTTCTTAACGGGCCTCGTTTTATTTCGTTTTAAGGCCCATTATATCAAAAATAGACATTATGCTCAAACAAGCAGTTGACTTAAGCTTTAATAAGCCTAAATAAGCTTCGGAAATTTTTGTAGAATTTTTCCACAAGTTTTATGCAAAAAGGACTAACTTTGCAAACTAGTTTCACTTTGAGGGGCCAAAACTGCCAATTTTGTAAAAGCAGGTTCTGAAACAGTAAAAATAGTATCTTTGAGATAGAAAATGACTTTATAATAAAGTATAAACTCAGATTGTCAATTGGGTTAATTTTGGGTTGAAAATATGACTTTTATAAACCAAGGAGTAACGGTGCAACGCAAACACCGTTAGGGTATAAAGGGTAAAATCAGTGAAAATTCAAGGGTAAACAGAAACATTATAACATCTTCATCCCCAATCCTTAATTTACATAATACACCCTCACCTCTCACATTGTTTCGTTTCAAACACAAACTTATTAACAATATGTTATATTTATATATAACGACTTTTAAACCACTCGAATCAACGTTTTGTCTCATCCAATTCGAGACGGCGATCATTATGATTTATGAATCATAACAACAAAATAATATTATTAATAATATTATTTTTGAACTTTAAAGCATATCACACTCGCATCACCGATCAAATCGTCATACGATTCCTCATATCACATTCGTTATTCATGCTAAGTCGAATACTCAAACGTTATTATTATCCAGGTTGTGTGTGAAACTGTTCTGAATTCTCTATCCAACCAACAACTCAACTCAATCGTTGACAACTCAAGGTGAGTTCATGGCCCCTACTTTTACTTGTTTTATAAACGTTTTGGGGGAGATACATGCTTAAACTACTTGCTATTATTTTTCAAGTACTCTACACTATACGTACTACTGTGAGTTCCATAGACCACTCTTTTACCTATTTTGAATTACTTATGGTGGAAATACATGCTTGTATTTCATATAAACTTTACTAGTTTACCTTTAACATTATACTCAGTTGATAAACCACTCTGCTTGTTATTGAAACGTAACACTTACTTTTATTTACAAGAACACTATAAACTTTTGCGGATTACTACGAACTTATGAATTAACATTTATACATTTTTATATCTCATGGAGAGATACCTACTATGAACATGATCACGAGTGATTTTCAACTGTATGCTATACTTGCTTCACTATTGCCTAAGTTTACCTTTATTGCCATGTTCGAAGTCCCTCATATCATGAACCTTAATCACTTGCGAGTGAACGTAAATAATTGTGAATAGATCTATTTGGGACTGACAATCCCCGTTTGGGTCTGCTAGGATGAGCCACCCAAGCGCACTTTATTTAAACAAACTTATAGGTTATTGGAAAATACCTATCCCGAGGGCCTATATACTTTACATCATTTGATGCCTGTTAAACGTTGAGTGTCATGAGGCTTAGAGCAATAGAACGATACTGTAGTCATGATACAGTATTGCCATTATTTTATTTGAACATGTGTTCACTATATAGCAGAAAATCATTACTTGGCAAACTACAACTATTTATTTTGTTGAACCATTTAGGGCACCCAAAACAACTCTGTGTGTATAACTACTTAACCCACTATTTACTATATAACAAACCAACTATGGGTGTATAACAACTTAACCTACCATTTACTTTATAATAAACCAACTATGGGTGTATAATATCGTAACCCATCGCTTATCTTATTAATAATGGTATTATTACCTAAACTTGGAACTATTGATAATCAACTGATTTTATGCAAACTCTATGGATTCACTCACACTATGATTTTTGACAATCAACTGGTTTAACTATAAATACTATGGTATTACTCACTCTTTGACTTCGATAACCAACTGTTTATTTACAACTGCTATGGACTCACAAACTCTTTGATTTTAGAAATCAACAATTTTTACTTACAAACTCTATGAACTCACCAACCTTTGTGTTGACGCTTTTAGCATGTATTTATCTCAGGTCCAAAATGAACAGGGATGGCACGGAGGAGCACGGATACTTATGAAGGCTATAAATTTTACTATCATTCGAAAACCTATTTAATAAACTTTGAAACCACTGGGACCTTATTTTGTAAACTCTGATATTCGAATGATAAATCTTTTAAAACGACTAAATTGGTGATCGTTTTCTACTATTCAACTGTTGTGCCATGAAGTAACACCCAATTTGAATTCCGCTGCGTATCACGAAATTGGGGGTGTTACAGTAGTAAAGGTGGGTAAGTCAAGATCGTCCCAAAGGATTTGGTATTTGTATTTAGTAAAACAAGTTTTAACAAAAAGGTTGTCAAGCCAATTTGGTGAAAATTCTTAAAGTAAAATCAATCAAACAAAACATATACTTGTATGTAATTCTATAACTAATTGCATAGAGTATTCTACTAAGTTGGGTGTAACTTATGATGATGCACAATTTTATATGAATGATTAACAATCAATGGTTTATATCATGAAAAATCTTTTCTAAGAATTCAATCTCCTAGTTAACTCCTTTCGGCCTTATTAACTATTCTGACAATTCTTTTAAGCACTAGTTGTTTGAAAAGCAATTCTTATCTTAATTGTTCCTACGAATCCATTTGGCCCTTTTATTCGTGATGAAGTCGTTCCCAATCCATTTTAATGAGTAAATATGGTGCTTGTCACACACCATATCCCATACTAATTCGTGCACTAACGTTTTGGAATAAAAAACATATAGAAAATCCTTTCAGCCTTTTTATCCTCTAAAATTTTTTTTCCAACAAATTAAGCAAGATTAGATGTTATTTCAACAAACTCATAAAATAAGAATTGGTTTCATGCATCACCTTTTAACATAAGAATTCTCCAACAATTAGTTACATCATAACACATAAGTATACCAACAATTACTCCATAACAATCATTATAAAACACAAGTAACAAAACATACTTTCATTAAACGTAAAGTAAAAGTAGTTCATTGTAAATTAAACAAGAGATACCTAGTTTTGGAATTACAAGAACTAGAATTGTGGAACTATAGCAACCACACTCCTCCAATCACCTATTATTGCAAGTAAACAACTCCACACTCGAACCTAACTAATGAGACTTTAACTCAAAGTTCCTGGACATTTTTACAGCACTTCTAAGCTTTCGAGCAATGATAATAAGTTTGTAAGGACTTGTTGTAAGCCTTTACTAGGTTGGATCTCTCGGAAAAATCCATCACCTCCCATCTGAATCGGATGTGGGCTCCATCCGATCGGATGGAGTCTTCTAGCACTCACAACTTTGACTTTTCTTGGTCTTTTCTTGTCACATGCATTATGCTTCGTTGTGGCACTGATTTCTTCCATAGAACTTGATATTTTCTTGATATATGAACATAGAAATCTTGACACTATCAAATCCTTGCGTCCTTGTGTGGTTTCTCACTTGTTTCCGTCTCGGGAATCTTCAAATGTGCATAATCACTTCAATTCTTTGTCTTTTCTTCATCTTTTCATGTACTTGGCTATATTCACTTGCATATACACTTTTTCCATGATTAAGCAACAAATATATAAAAATATAACTGTCACACCCCCAAAATCGGGTCCAGCGGAAGCTTACACATCGCTGGGGTGCAACTCAATTGGTATCATAACACAAATGTAAAGAACGGTTTTCACATCAATCATTTAGAATATATTTGAGAAGTCAAAAGTGTTAAATTTACATAATGAAAAGTGGTGCGGAAGTTGGCCCATAAAATAAGTTAAGCGGTCCCAAATGTTTTATCAGAGTCTTCTATGACCATGCCATGCCCTGCCAAAAGCCTCCAGTAGCGTGCTATTGCTTAGTTCCTGAAAATACATGCTAAAGTGTCAACACGAGGTTGGTGAGTCCATAGGGTTTGTTATAAATGAGTTGATAAGCGTTTAGAGAAAGTTTCCACAGCAAAGGCATTGTAAATCCACTTAGTTGCAAATCCCGCCCATTCAAAACTTGCAACCTGTGTGTTCACAACCCACTGCTAACATATAGTAAAAGTAAGGCATGAGTGTATACGAGGTGCGTTCTATAACACTAGAAGACCTTATGCTGCTCACTAGGAGACTTATGTTCGGCTACCCCAAGTGATAGATACTTAGGTCCGTGATATGTTCTGTACGGCTACCCCAAGTGTTAGATACTTAGGTCCATGATATGTACTGTACGGCTACCCCAAGTGTTAGATACTTAGGTCCGCGAGTTGCTTTCAAGAATAACGCAAATAAGTTTAACACAATCATGTATGTAAGCAAGCAGTTTAAGCATGTATCTCCCCCAAAAGTTCAAAACGTATAAAGTAGGGGCTATGAAACTCACCTGATATGATAGCACAATGATCACAATGTATAAGATGAAAATGAGGCTCGGTCTCTAACCGCGACCTATTATGAATGATATGATCTAGCGTAAGCAATGATACAATGCTACACATGCAAATACGTATGTTAACGATACCACTCGTTAGTTTTGAAAATAATGTTTATCGTCGAAAACTACATTTTTGACGTCTCAGCAAGTTATGAACTACTTTCGTGTAAATATGTTGAAAGGGCACTCCACGATCTTTGTTTGATGTTTTATCGCCAAATAAAATAGTTTCGTCGCAAAATAACCCTTAATCTACCATACACCTTCTCAAAGGGTCATGGGGTCCTAAACATCCTAAACTATAGTATGTTTCATGGGGATCATAATAAATTTAGTGGATCTATTGTTGGAGATGATTTATAAGAAAAATGGTATCATAAACATACGTAAGTTGCAATTTACACTACAACAACTTAAAAATACATGATCACATGGATCAAATTGAAAGTATAATTTGATAAAAATATGTTCTTGAAGTTACTTACAATATAGGATGAGTTTGGATGAAAATGGTCTACAACCTTGGAGTTTTTATTACAAAACCATAACAAGGAAGTTAAATGGAACTTGATTATCACTTGATCTTCAAAAATTTATGGTTTCTTCTTGTGTTCTTGATGATTCCGTGGGATTGAGAGAGAAAGAGAGTGTGTTTGTGATTTTCTAGTGAAAAAAATGAGCTAGTTACTTGTATATATAGTCCAAGGGTAGTTTGGTAATTTCAATGAAAGGGTATAATGGTAATTTCACTATATTTTTGAAATATCTAGATATTTTTGAGAAAATATCTAGATATTTTAGGTTGGATATTTATCTTTGACATACGGAGTGGGTTTTGGTCCCGTTAATTGCTAACTGTAAGTCGTAAAGTCACAAAACTTAAAACCGGGTATCCTAAAATTCCTAAATTCATGAAAATGTCACGGAAGGTGGAAAACATATATTTCTCTTGTTGGTAATGTTGTTTGGACATATCGGGATGCCTAAATGATGTTTAAACCTTAAGGTAAATCTCGGACACGGTTTCGTGATTCTTGCAGAAATTATCCGACGAGTGCCAAAATCTCGGGTTATCATTAAAATAGTTTAACTTACGAGAATATGAAATAAAAATTTTGGAATGAATAGTGCCAGTGAATAGTAAAAATGAATAGTAACTCGTGAATAGTAAATTGTCGAGGTTCGGAAAAATGGCCTGAAATTACGAGTTGTGACAGTCTCCACCCGTTAGAGGAATTCAGTCCCTGAATTCAGCTCACTCGTTCTACGTACGTACGTTCTCATGGTCGGGTTTGATGGGGGTAAACTTTCCCATGATCGAGCATAGCCTTCAAAAGACCTCTAGGTAACCGATTTTTACTTAATCCCACAACTCATCAAACAAGAACTGTCATAGGATTAGGCTAAATCGGTTTGAGTAACAACTTGATTCCAGTTTGATCCTCGCAACTCATCAAACAAGAACTGTCACTTAGATCAAACTGGGAACAAGTGGTTTGAAGGAGGTCTTTTGAAAATTTGGCTCGATTATGGAATTGCTTACACCGATCAAATCAATCCGGACATAATTCCATTATAACTACTCTCAGTATTGCAAAATTCATCTCTGAGTCGAACATAGGTGGTCAGGCTATGTCCCACTGTCCCGGGTCGAATATAGATGACCAGTCTATATTCCACCGAGGTTCAATGAATTTTGGAATACTCAGATTAGTTATAATAATACTATGTCCTTCACATGTAAAGGGTGGTTCAAAAGACTAAGGCAGGTGATCAGGCTTGAGGTCGAATGATGAAACTACGTAAGGAAAAGGTGTAACGCTGCGACGTGCATGATATGTAAGCATACTTATATGGAATACAATTATAGTAATCAACGAGAGTAAGTGGGTATAATCTATCTGGCAATAAGATATAAATCTCATTAAATATGTCAGCAACAAACCACAAATGAGGCATCAGCTTGGCAGGCAGGCACGTGGCGGTCATAGGGTTAAGTTTTCATAAAAGTAGCTATAGTTTAGGTTTTAAAATTACCCAATTCTCTATAGCCTAGGCTCTGATACCAATCTGTCACACCCCCAAAATCGGGTCCAGCGGAAGCTTACACATCGCTGGGGTGCAACTCAATTGGTATCATAACACAAGTGTAAAGAACGGTTTTCACATCAATCATTTAGAATATATTTGAGAAGTCAAAAGTGTTAAATTTACATTATGAAAAGTGGTGCGGAAGTTGGCCCATAAAATAAGTTAAGCGGTCCCAAATGTTTTATCAGAGTCTTCTATGACCATGCCATGCCCTGCCAAAAGCCTCCAGTAGCGTGCTATTGCTTAGTTCCTGAAAATACATGCTAAAGTGTCAACACGAGGTTGGTGAGTTCATAGGGTTTGTTATAAATGAGTTGATAAGCGTTTAGAGAAAGTTTCCACAGCAAAGGCATTGTAAATCCACTCAGTTGCAAATCCCGCCCATTCAAAACTTGCAACCTGTGTGTTCACAACCCACTGCTAACATATAGTAAAAGTAAGGCATGAGTGTATACGAGGTGCGTTCTATAACACTAGAAGACCTTATGCTGCTCACTAGGAGACTTATGTTCGGCTACCCCAAGTGATAGATACTTAGGTCCGTGATATGTTCTGTACGGCTACCCCAAGTGTTAGATACTTAGGTCCATGATATGTACTGTACGGCTACCCCAAGTGTTAGATACTTAGGTCCGCGAGTTGCTTTCAAGAATAACGCAAATAAGTTTAACACAATCATGTATGTAAGCAAGCAGTTTAAGCATGTATCTCCCCCAAAAGTTCAAAACGTATAAAGTAGGGGCTATGAAACTCACCTGATATGATAGCACAATGATCACAATGTATAAGATGAAAATGAGGCTCGGTCTCTAACCGCGACCTATTATGAATGATATGATCTAGCGTAAGCAATGATACAATGCTACACATGCAAATACGTATGTTAACGATACCACTCGTTAGTTTTGAAAATAATGTTTATCGTCGAAAACTACATTTTTGACGTCTCGGCAAGTTATGAACTACTTTTCGTGTAAATATGTTGAAACGGCACTCCACGATCTTTGTTTGATGTTTTATCGCCAAATAAAATAGTTTCGTCGCAAAATAACCCTTAATCTACCATACACCTTCTCAAAGGGTCATGGGGTCCTAAACATCCTAAACTATAGTATGTTTCATGGGGATCATAATAAATTTAGTGGATCTATTGTTAGAGATGATTTATAAGAAAAATGGTATCATAAACATACGTAAGTTGCAATTTACACTACAACAACTTAAAAATACATGATCACATGGATCAAATGAAAGTATAACTTGATAAAAATATGTTCTTGAAGTTACTTACAATATAGGATGAGTTTGGATGAAAATGGTCTACAACCTTGGAGTTTTTATTACAAAACCATAACAAGGAAGTTAAATGGAACTTGATTATCACTTGATCTTCAAAAATTTATGGTTTCTTCTTGTGTTCTTGATGATGCCGTGGGATTGAGAGAGAAAGAGAGTGTGTTTGTGATTTTCTAGTGAAAAAAATGAGCTAGTTACTTGTATATATAGTCCAAGGGTAGTTTGGTAATTTCAATGAAAGGGTATAATGGTAATTTCACTATATTTTCGAAATATCTAGATATTTTTGAGAAAATATCTAGATATTTTAGGTTGGATATTTATCTTTGACATACGGAGTGGGTTTTGGTCCCGTTAATTGCTAACTGTAAGTCGTAAAGTCACAAAACTTAAAACCGGGTATCCTAAAATTCCTAAATTCATGAAAATGTCACGGAAGGTGGAAAACATATATTTCTCTTGTTGGTAATGTTGTTTGGACATATCGGGATGCCTAAATGATGTTTAAACCTTAAGGTAAATCTCGGATACGGTTTCGTGATTCTTGCAGAAATTATCCGATGAGTGCCAAAATCTCGGGTTATCATTAAAATAGTTTAATTTACGAGAATATGAAATAAAAATTTTGGAATGAATAGTGCCAGTGAATAGTAAAAAATGAATAGTAACTCGTGAATAGTAAATTGTCGAGGTTCGGAAAAATGGCCTGGAATTACGAGTTGTGACAGTCTCCACCCGTTAGAGGAATTCAGTCCCTGAATTCAGCTCACTCGTTCTACGTACGTACGTTCTCATGGTCGGGTTTGATGGGGGTAAACTTTCCCATGATCGAGCATAGCCTTCAAAAGACCTCTAGGTAACCGATTTTTACTTAATCCCACAACTCATCAAACAAGAACTGTCATAGGATTAGGCTAAATCGGTTTGAGTAACAACTTGATTCCAGTTTGATCCTCGCAACTCATCAAACAAGAACTGTCACTTAGATCAAACTGGGAACAAGTGGTTTGAAGGAGGTCTTTTGAAAATTTGGCTCGATTATGGAATTGCTTACACCGATCAAATCAATCCGGACATAATTCCATTATAACTACTCTCAGTATTGCAAAATTCATCTCTGAGTCGAACATAGGTGGTCAGGCTATGTCCCACTGTCCCAGGTCGAATATAGATGACCAGTCTATATTCCACCGAGGTTCAATGAATTTTGGAATACTCAGATTAGTTATAATAATACTATTTCCTTCACATGTAAAGGGTGGTTCAAAAGACTAAGGCAGGTGATCCGGCTTGAGGTCGAATGATGAAACTACGTAAGGAAAAGGTGTAACGCTGCGACGTGCATGATATGTAAGCATACTTATATGGAATACAATTATAGTAATCAACGAGAGTAAGTGGGTATAATCTTGTACAAGTATAAAAACAACAAAATAAAACACTCATTGCTCAGTCATGATTCATGTGTCTTACCATAAGCTTGTACAAGTATCAAAACAAAAGAATAAAACATCAAAGAGGTCTTTTATTCGGGTTTAAGGTTAAAGGTTACCGGCTAATTTTCAGACGTTTTATACAAGAATATAATAGATCGCTGGCGCGAATTTTTTGAATAGAATAAACAACGGATGGTCACTAGATTATACATTAGCTCGCTGGCGCGTTATTCACATAACAGATGGTCACCAAAATATGCTCTAGATCGCTGGCGCGTCTTTATACTATTAAAAACTCGGATGGTCACTACAATATCCATGCACTACATATCTTAACAAAGCCATCACTTAATCCAGATGCTCGTAAGCTAACTACGAATAAAGTAATTTGGTAAAGGGTAGGGATAAGACATGGGAATTACTTTTGATCGGTTTCTACAAAGATGAAAAATAAGAATCAAGTCCAAATTCCGTTCCCAGCTCTTTATATCACAAATGATCACTTCCCAAACTTCTTCAATTGTTATTCCGCCTCACATACCAACTTATTTCCTTCTTAGCTCATTGGCTAATTTATACTCATACATTATAGCTCATTGGCTATTCACTTTATTCACATTTTTTTTAAGAAACAATACTTCCTCGTTACCCCCACACATTGGATGAGCACACGCTACCAAAAAAAACAAATAAGATTAGCGACCTCCTTCTTCATTGAAACAACACATACACATATCAAAGTGTGGCCAACATGTAATCGTCAAAAAATAAATAGTTTTGAACTTCAAATGAACTTGATTCGTGTAAGGCTAAGGTGTAAGGTGTAAAATATTTTTGTATTTTTCTGGATTTAATCAAAAAGAAAAGATAGGCTCAAAAGGTGTAACTAAGGGTATCTAGCGTAAGATATTAACAATAGCAAATGGGTTCCAAATACGAGAATAACTAACCGATGTGGTCAGCAAAAGTATTTCGGTAAACGGATGGCCAATTGGTGTAAATCCTAAGTTGCCTCTTATCATTTGATTATATTTTATCACTCGAAAGCGATTTTAACCATAATGCATAACAAGTACAAGTTCTAGAATCAACATAATCACCGGCACACTCATAACGAAATATATAGCATAAGAAATGCTTTATACAAAAAGGCTCAAATCCTCACAATTTAAGGTAGGTTATAACATGTACTAGTAAATGTTATCGATTCCAAAATGAAATAGCTCTCATAACTTGTTTAAATTAAAAAAAATAATTCAAATAGCCTCATTTTTACCATTGAATCATTCTAGTCTTTTAAACTATATAATTTATATGATAAAACAACTAGAAAATCAAGGACGAACTAATTCTAGTTACTCGAATCCAAAATTCTACTAAACCTAAAAATTAAAATATTAAACCAATTTTTCCTTTTTTCTTCCCTCCCCTACACTTAAGTTTTGCATTGTCCTCAATGTAATAAAAATGAACTTCAAAGTAAAGGAAATGGGAAAAATTTAGTTAAAAAGGTACTACCAGGGTAAATACACTTACGCAAATTTGATCATAGATAAGCAAATGAGTTCTCCAACTCCCGAATATTGATCAACAATAAGCTTCAGGTAATTCACCCCTGCAAAAACTGCAAAAATATACGAAACAAAACAAACAAACAAACAAACAAAAATACTAAAACAAACAATATGTAAAAAAAAAAAAAAAAAAAAAAAACATATGAAATTAATCCTAAAAGAAAATTAAGTTAAGAAAATAGAAATAGAAATTTGTTCGACCCATAATTGTTTTTGAAACACAATCCATCAAATCAAATCACGATGATCACTTGTCATCCATGTCATCAGGAGTATGAATTCTCTCATCTTCACTCTCCTCGTCCTCCTCCTCGTTTACTTCCTCGTAGTTCTCATCCTCATCAAAAACTGTAAAAGCTTTTTGCCTCTTCTTTCCAACTCCAGATGATGATCCTCCCACATCATAACTTGAACCTCCAACATTGGGAACTCTACCATAAACAGGTACTGGTTCGGGAAATGGAGCATACCCAGGATATGGGTAAGGATACTGACCAGGATAAGGCTCATAGTGAAATGGGTAAGGTAGAACGTTTGGTGGGTTGTAGGGTGGCACTTCATAATTGGCTTTTCGTGCCAAGTGTTGGAGCATCGGCATTGAATAATCATAATTGTGATTATGCCTCATCATCATCATCGAGTCTCTCCACATGTCCCTACGTTCAATATCATTCAACTCACGATTCCAATCTCCCCACCCCGAGTCAAAACTACTCAGTGCATGAAAATTTCCTACTTACGGCGGTGGTTGATACGGTGCTTGAGGTACGGCCATCGCCGGCTCATTCCAAGCTCCCAACATTCTACTATTCCGATTCAATGCTTTGCTAAAACTTTTATCATCCCATGTCTCACTTTCCATCGGCTCCGAACACTTAACCAATTCCTCATTCTCAAAATAACCCAAATTTCTAGCCAATGCGGTCACATAGCGACCTCCACAAATGTCACTCCTATCCTTTATCCCTGGTGCTTTTCTCGAATGATATTCGGCTATTATCCAGGCCGCATTCTCGTTCTTGTCCTCTTCCAACAACTTCATAACCCACAGGTCGGGTTGGTTGCATTTATCTCGACTCCCCGTCCTGTGTAAAACACCCCAAGCTATTAATTTCTGCAAAATTTTCATCAATGGGTTTCTTAGCTTGGACGAGTTTCTCCTTGAACAACTTGGATCACCAACACGATTCCAATACTCCGGAATCCCTTCATAATCATTATGGTACCTTGTTAAGCTCAGGAAATGAGCTTCAAACAATCTATGCTCAAGTTCATCTTGTTCATACAACCCAAGAGCAACTGCAAAACCTGGCAAAGTGTAAGCATGCTCCTTGCCACACAATCGAAACCAAATACACGTTTCCCTCATCAAATCTACAACTTTCCCCTCAAAGTAGAAAGTCGAGAAGAACTCCAAACTCCATTCTCTAAAAACATTCTCATAAATACTGAAAGCTCTTTCCCACGAATAATCTTCAAAAGTATCTCCATCTCCTGGATACACGTAAGACATTCTCATCATCTTTCTCAATTCATCCTCACATTCGTAATTCAAAAACACATCCCAATTAACCAAACACGGTTTTCCAAATTTCCTAACTTGAAGCTTTGAAAGACGCTCACGAAAAGCGTGTTCTTCTTCTTTCTTTAACTTGCTGAATTTGAGATTTTCATTACTCTCCGGCTGAACATCATATGTGACTTTAATCTTCGCATTCCTTTGAACAAACTTTGTCACGATAGGATTAACACGAACACGTGATGAACTCGAACTACCTGCAACATAACTCTATAGAAAACACAAATATAAGTTAGTATAAGAGCATAAGAACCAACGCTACATGATCTAGAAGCCCAAAAAATCATTTTCGAAAAATTTTATTTTCATTTACCGAGCCCTCCATCCGATCGGTATTGGCTCCAACCGAATCGGATGGAGTAAATTACCCCGCCCAACCGATCGGTTTTAACCTGCAACCGAATCGGTTGGGGCTTACTGTGAAGGCAAAACTTTTTTCTCGACTTCAATCAATTTATACCAATTCCTACTCTTTCCTATCTTACATTTGAACAATTATAGTGGTTTCTACATTTTCAATTCATCCCTATAACAATCTATAACATATCCACATGATTTCTCAATCATTCCTAGAACACAAGAACACTACCGAATCAAACTCTTCAATTAGTGTTCTAATCAACAATGCACTATCCTAGCATCACTAATTAACAACTAAATAACATCTGGGAATCATCAATTGCATCCTAAATCGATTCAAAGTTTTGACCCAATTCAATCCAAAAGTTCAATCAACCAATTCTTCCTCAAAACTTAATCAATCAATCTAATTCTTTTTGAATCGTATTCCTCTATCAATTACCTATCTATCCCAGAAAAAATTACATCTTAATTCGAAGTCTATAAAAAATACCCAAATCTTGACCTAATTCAATAAATCTGAATTAAAACTTAATTAAACCAAATTGATGAGGTTACTTACTTGATTTGGAGCCATGGATTATTTGCAAACACTCCTGCAACTCTTAATTATCTCCTAGTAGTCGAATTTTGGATGCCCAAATTTGGTGGATTGTGTTTGTGTGTGTTTTTATGATTTTTGAAATTTTGAGTTTATATATCAAACTCCATCCGATCAGCTTTTGATCCAACCGATTCGGATTAAGTTTTTGCAAAAATTTCACTTTTTCTTCCTGCCAACACTGTGTGATACTTGTTAGAGCAAGTGTGTTGAAATTTTTGTATATTTTTATATACAAATAGAATTTTTGAAGAAAGAAAAACATTTTCACTTAGTCTACCAAATTGTGTCCAAAGTCTATCTCTACTAATTCTTAAACAAAACTAACTCTAAAAATCTCAACTAAAAACATAACTTCATAATCATAAAACTTAATAAAAAGAAAAAAGTCTTAACTTAAACATACACTTAAATAACTTGAAACAAATTAAATGCAAACATTAAAAACTAAAATGCATAAAAATAAAGGAAAAAAAAAATTAGCTAGCACAAGTGTTGTGCTTTATTTCCAAACTTGTTCACTTGATCTTCATCCTTCAAAATACTCATGCCTTAAGATATCTTTGCTTTGAAACTTTCCGGACAATTTCCGGTTTGTCTTTTGAGTTTTAAATCATCTTAAAAAGTTCTTTCCTTCCGGGAAAATAATGTCAAACTTCACCCGCCATTCTCTGTCTCCTTCTTCCTTCTTATAAACACTAGGACCGTCGGGTCCCCACTCAAAATTCTTTAGTTGGACCCGTAAAGATCCAAGAAAATCTGTGAGCTTATTAAACACAAAAACATTTTTAAAGGGGTTATGGAAAGCGTCCATTGCTAGAGCTCTCTCCATCTCATCTTCAATGTCAAAGTAACTCGGAGCAACCAGCCCATACCTAGGCCTACCATCTTGTAAAGGGACCATCTCTTCCCACTTCAAAACAACCCAAGTGGTCTTCTTCTTCATCTTCCTCATCTTCATGCACTTCCTTCATAATCTTTCCTCTTGGCTTTGGATAATAAGTATGTTTCAAGATCCCATCATTAATAGTCATAGTACTACTACCCATATCTATAATAGCCCCACAAGTTCTTAGAAACGGTCTACCTAACAATAGTGGTAACTCTTTGTCCACCGGAATGTTAGGTACTAAGAAATCGGCTAAAAATGCCTTGTACCCTATTTGGACTCGTACATTTCTTACTTTACCCATCGCCTTTTCCTGAGAGTTATCAGCCATAGTAAGATTAGACTGATTAGGTTGGGGGTTTGATGCGTGGTTTTGCGACCTTACAACAGGTTTTACCTCTCGAGGGATCTCAAGAGGCTTACAATCCCCACCAGGCAGTGTACCTGACCGATGTAGTATAGTGTAGTGGCAAGTACCGGGGGATTGATCGTTCTCTAGGGGAATAGTGTCGTTAGGATTGAAAAACTACTCTAATAGGTCTAAGGGTGAGGGAAGATTCTTTTTGTATTTTTATATTTTTTATGAAAGCAAGTAAAATCTCGGGTTTGAAGGAGTGGGCGAAATTAGTTGCTAGTCAACTAACCCAAATAACTACAATTGCAAATAAAATAAAATAACTGAAAATAAAAGGTTGTGGAACTTATATGGAGAGAAATGTGTTTACTTAGATTTCCTTACTCCCTAACTATCTTTTACCGGTTGATTAGTGTGTATTAATTGCATGGATGATGGGTGTATTCCTTAATACCAATCGTGGGGTGGCTGATGCGTGGTTTTGCGACCTTACAACAGGTTTTACCTCTCAAGGGATCTTGAGAAGTTTGCAATCCCCACCAGGCAGTGTACCTGACCGATGTAGTATAGTGAAGTGGCAAGTACCGGGGGATTGATCGTTCAACTCAAAGAATAGTGTTCGTTAGGATTGAAATTTATCTACTAGGTCTAGAGGTGAGGGATGATTCTTTTTGTATTTTTATATTTTATGGAAAGCAAGTAAAAATCTCTGGTTTTGGAAGAAGGGGCGGAATTAGTTGCTAATCAACTAACCCAAAAGCTACTAATTAAACTAATGTGCAGGAAAGTAAACTAGGGTTCTATAAGGGAAGTGAAGCGTATCTACCTATGATGTATTACTCCTTGCTAGCTATCCAATTCTACCTATTGAATTGTCACACCTTGTTTTAATTGACGGGTTGTATTCCTTAATACCATTCGTGGGGTGGCGTACGTACTTCCCCAACTCTATAAGCTCCTACTTCACTCCTATGTCGAGCCGGCTAAGAAGCTCCTAACATGGGATCACTAGAATTCGCTCATGCATTAAATACAACCAAATAAACCTAGTACGCATTGGTTCATGTTTCTTAAGACGTTCAAGCAAGTTACCGTATAGGAGGTTAGCCAGTTTTCTTAAGCCTAACATCGATATCACCCAATCAAACAAGAAACAATAGGAAGCAAGAATTATAAACTAAACCAACTAGATCTATTGAAGTTGTCACGCCCTAATTGATGGAGATGGACACACACATCAACAAGAAATCAATAAGATCTAATTAGTTATACACAAGTTTCACACAATCATAGGTAAACACTAGGTGATTTAGTAAAACATAATCAATGAAGAACAAGCAACAATAATAATGGAAGACATAATTAAGATAGAATCAACACACCATTACAAGATGTTTATGGAGTGATTAAGACCTTCTAAGTTGCTGGAAAAACACCTACCTAAACCCTAGAATCGGACTTAGGGTTTAGGGCTTACAAATAATGAAGTTATAAGGTTATATTTATAGGTAACTTTCTGTCGGCCCGATCTGACGGCGTCAGCCCATACACTTGACGTCGTCAGATCCCCTTTTTCACCAAATTGTAGATTTTTTCGTCCCGAATCCGTGGCCTTTTGAATCACCTAAATCCGAGTTCGTATGAGGATTTTATGGCCAAAACAGTAACAGCTACTCCGCGCGCGAATTGTGATTGTCTTGATTAACTTGTGGCGGTTTCACTAAGGTTCCTTCTTGTGTAAGAATACTTTGACGCCGTCACTCTATATCGTCTGACGTCGTCAGGTCTATGATCCTGACGCCGTCACCTTCAAAAATCCTCTGGCCCGTCTCTCTTTAACTTAACACTTGACGGCCTACATCCATTAACACGTGACGCCGTCAGACTTCCTATGTAAAACTTTCTGGCGCGTCACGTGTATAATTCCACCACTTTCATCTTCAAGTGACGGCGTCAGCATCCAAAGCCTGACGCCATCAGGTGTAAAATCCTGACTTTCCTTGGTCTTTTTGTTTTCTTCATTCTTGAGCATAAAAACGTCCAAAAAGCTCCAAAATGCTTCATATTCCAGAAATCACGTCCCAAGTACCTAAAATGAGAAAAGAAATGATTTAGGGCAATATTTGATCATATAATCGCGGATTAGGGCTTAAATAACCCCCTAAAAGCGGTACACTTTTCGCTTCATCAAATATCCCTACACTTGGGATTTGCTTGTCCTCAAGCAAATGAGCTTTTCCACCAATTGAAATACAAGTTAGGGGTCATTTAACATTAATATAAAAGTAATTACAACAAATGATCATTCCACCTTGGTCAAAATAAGCACGGAAATTATACACTAGCACCTCACAATAAGTGTTTGGATACTCTCATCCCTCGGGTGTTGTAAATTTATATATCATAAATGGAAATGGAAGAATATCGCTCACTACCTGTCATAGAAAATAGATTACCATAGGCTTGGGAAAGGATCACGCCTCTACCACTTTTGGCGTAAGCACCTAGGATAAACTATCAAAGAGGTCTTTACAAAGGGTTATAACGTTAGGTGTAGGGATAAGGAAAACACGGTTTGTTGGATAAGGATATTTTACTGGTGGCAAGTCAATCATCTTGGTCAATTACATGTAGAAAGAGGCGTTGCTAAGCCAAGACTCGACTCAACTTAAACTAATCACGAACTAATAAACATAGAACAAAACAAAACATAAATAAAAGATAGAGGCGGATGGTAGTCCGTATGCTTTTTCTTCACTTTTTTTTTTTTTACATACACTCTTGCCCTACCATCCAAAACAATACATCACTAGGGATTCTTTGTACCATCCCTACACTTGAACTTTTACATACTTTACATAAAATTATTCTAATGACTCGAATCAAGATAATCGAAACATTTGGAGTACTTTAAAATATTAACGTACATATGGGGGTAATAAATGATGTTCTTCCCCATTACTCCATTACACTAGTACTTTACCCATAAGTCTCAATCGTCCCAAAACAATATGTACAAGGATATGACTCGACTTAGCAACCATGTAATCAATTAGATAATTAACTAAGGGTTTAAACAAATGTTGTCACAATAATGCACTAAAGATGAGTGCACACAAGGTAGGCTAAGGCGATTTGGGTGTACATTTAAGTGGGGTGTAAACAAATTCTTCCTTTAAGTAAAATGCTTAAAGGTCGAAACGAAAAGATAGGCTCTGAGGGGTGTACTAGGGGTATCGTGTACCAAAAATGGGTACAACGCAAAGGGTGTGGGAGAATTACTTGACCAATGTAGCCAAAGTAATTATAACAAAAACACAGGTGTAAAACAATGGGTTAATCTTAATGCCTCTTATCATGTAGTCAATCCTAACTACACGAATGTAGTCTCACTAGCGGTCTCAGTATGCATCACAAACGCAAGTTCTAGAATCTATAAACTACCGGTACACTCATAAGCACCAACAATGAATGCTTTTTCCTAAAGATCTAAAGGCGAACCTCACATATTTGGGGTGGAAATTTTTGAGTGGTATGGTTTTTGTGCTAGTCATACAATTCCCTATCCATGAGACGCTTATTAAAATCAAAGTTTCACTCCTATATGTTGTAAAAAATTTTAAATTTGGTGCTAAAATTGCCCTAACCAATATTTCTCTTGGCTTTATTACACATTCACTATTAAACAAAACAAAAAATCAAGCGAAGTTGTAGTTTCTAAGGCATCCTAATTTACCCTCCCTACACTTAATCCAAACATTGTCCCCAATGTTCTAGACAAAAGATGTAAAAGTAAAAATAAATGAGAATGGAAGAAACTAATACTCCCCTGATTCGCTCGGTATGGATGATGTGATAATATGGTTAAATCTCCCTCCAAGAGAATGAACATGATAAGCTTCACTCCAGAAATATAATCATCCTCTTGATGTGTTGCACGTACATCTTCTTATCCAATAATACCTGTAACCAACAAACACAAAAACCAAAGCATCAAACCGAACAAAGAAAAACCACAACTAGATGTATTTCCAGACTTAGAAATAAAAACAAAACAAAGCAATAAAAGGATAGGATACTTGCGGGATGACTTACAAATAGGGACTCATAAAACATGTCCACAAGTATTGACACATAAACAAGATAGAATACATGCTAATCATGAATTGTGAATTTTTCATGTTCGAATTTTGTTCTTTTTAACAAAATATAAACTTTCTTACACTTATCTTTTTTTTTGTAAAATACCTTTATATGCAATTAAGACGAGGTTAAAAACAAGATAAAGCATTTTCACAAATTATTCGAAACATGAAAATTAAACAATTATGATTAAGCATATATGACACAAACAAACAAATAAAATAAAAACATCAAACAATTAAAAAAAATAAAGCTTGGGTTGCCTCCCAATAAGCGCTTGTTTTTGTTCGAGTCACGAGCCTGACTCTACCCTTATTTAACGGAAATTGGGGAGGTTTTCCCTACACTTAGGATTAAGTGTGGGTGAAAGTAGCGATACACACCCTTAGGGTGGAAATATGCCACGTGAGGTGAAGGGGGTGAGTGAATGGCTTCCTTCATCCTAAAACTACCCGGATAATAAGGGTTGATGGGTGGGTCGGTTCCTCTTTTGTCTCCTAGAAATATATCTAAGGATGGAAAATTGTGTAAAGGTTGAGGTTCCGGTTCATCAACACTAGGAAATTCCCTGGAACTAAGAGTAAGGTTAACACTATAATTATTCAAACCTATATCCTCTAGTGGTGCTTGGTCCAAGGGTTCTACCTCCATTGGGATTCCTAAAGTTTCTTCTACTTCTTCCGGGTAAGTCACGGGCGGTGTGTGTGCCTCAAGTGATGGTAGGACTTGTGGGGTACTTTGTGGGCTTGGATTATCCACCTCATCCTCCATTTTATCTAGATTACCTAAGTGTTTGTTTTGTACTATGATGTTACATGACATCCACTTAGGTATCCCAAAATAGTCATCCCCAGACAAACTTGTTTCATGATCCTTGGAATTTGTGGTCAATTGACTTGTACTAACGTTTGTTGGGTTGTCTACTCTATAATAATACTGGGCACAATATTCAATGGCATCCCATGCTTCTTCAGCATTTAATTCCCTAAAGTCCCTATTGGCAAAATCGTTAATGCACATTTGGTCATATCGGTCGACACGATCGTAAAAGATTTGGGTTAGGGATGCTAAATCGAAGCTATGATGAGGGACTATTCGGAGTAAGTTTTTAAAACGAGTCCATGCATCATATATGGGTTCATCTCGATATTGGTTGAACATCAAGATGTCATTAAGGGCAAATGGATTTCGTGGTCGATAGTATGGTGGGTTCGCGTACTCCATATTGGTGAACGGAAGAGTCAATGGAAAGGTTTTTACGAACAAAGACACAAAGAAAAGATAGACTACTAGAAAGCTAATAAAAAGAAAAAAAAATCTCACTAGATAGGAATCTAATGAGTAGACCAAATAAAAATAAATTTCAACCTAAGCAATAACTACTCCCCGGGCTGCGGCGCC
This sequence comes from Artemisia tridentata subsp. tridentata, assembly GCA_021014915.2. Classification (NCBI taxonomy): domain Eukaryota; kingdom Viridiplantae; phylum Streptophyta; class Magnoliopsida; order Asterales; family Asteraceae; genus Artemisia; species Artemisia tridentata. The sequence continues at coordinate 442,447,814 of CP139507.1, read as the reverse complement.
AAAAACTTGATGCGTGGTTTTGCGACCTTACAACAGGTTTTACCTCTCAAGGGATCTTGAGAAGTTTGCAATCCCCACCAGGCAGTGTACCTGACCGATGTAGTATAGTGAAGTGGCAAGTACCGGGGGATTGATCGTTCAACTCAAAGAATAGTGTTCGTTAGGATTGAAATTTATCTACTAGGTCTAGAGGTGAGGGATGATTCTTTTTGTATTTTTATATTTTATGGAAAGCAAGTAAAAATCTCTGGTTTTGGAAGAAGGGGCGGAATTAGTTGCTAATCAACTAACCCAAAAGCTACTAATTAAACTAATGTGCAGGAAAGTAAACTAGGGTTCTATAAGGGAAGTGAAGCGTATCTACCTATGATGTATTACTCCTTGCTAGCTATCCAATTCTACCTATTGAATTGTCACACCTTGTTTTAATTGACGGGTTGTATTCCTTAATACCATTCGTGGGGTGGCGTACGTACTTCCCCAACTCTATAAGCTCCTACTTCACTCCTATGTCGAGCCGGCTAAGAAGCTCCTAACATGTGATCACTAGAATTCGCTCATGCATTAAATACAACCAAATAAACCTAGTACGCATTGGTTCATGTTTCTTAAGACGTTCAAGCAAGTTACCGTATAGGAGGTTAGCCAGTTTTCTTAAGCCTAACATCGATATCACCCAATCAAACAAGAAACAATAGGAAGCAAGAATTATAAACTAAACCAACTAGATCTATTGAAGTTATCACGCCCTAATTGATGGAGATGGACACACACATCAACAAGAAATCAATAAGATCTAATTAGTTATACACAAGTTTCACACAATCATAGGTAAACACTAGGTGATTTAGTAAAACATAATCAATGAAGAACAAACAACAATAATAATGGAAGACATAATTAAGATAGAATCAACACACCATTACAAGATGTTTATGGAGTGATTAAGACCTTCTAAGTTGCTGGAAAAACACCTACCTAAACCCTAGAATCGGACTTAGGGTTTAGGGCTTACAAATAATGAAGTTATAAGGTTATATTTATAGGTAACTTTCTGTCGGCCCGATCTGACGGCGTCAGCCCATACACTTGACGTCCTCAGATCCCCTTTTTCACCAAATTGTAGATTTTTTCGTCCCGAATCCGTGGCCTTTTGAATCACCTAAATCCGAGTTCGTATGAGGATTTTATGGCCAAAACAGTAACAGCTACTCCGCGCGCGAGTTGTGATTGTCTTGATTAACTTGTGGCGGTTTCACTAAGGTTCCTTCTTGTGTAAGAATACTTTGACGCCGTCACTCTATATCGTCTGACGTCGTCAGGTCTATGATCCTGACGCCGTCACCTTCAAAAATCCTCTGGCCCGTCTCTCTTTAACTTAACACTTGACGGCCTACATCCATTAACACGTGACGCCGTCAGACTTCCTATGTAAAACTTTCTGGCGCGTCACGTGTATAATTCCACCACTTTCATCTTTAAGTGACGGCGTCAGCATCCAAAGCCTGACGCCATCAGGTGTAAAATCCTGACTTTCCTTGGTCTTTTTGTTTTCTTCATTCTTGAGCATAAAAACGTCCAAAAAGCTCCAAAATGCTTCATATTCCAGAAATCACGTCCCAAGTACCTAAAATGAGAAAAGAAATGATTTAGGGCAATATTTGATCATATAATCGTGGATTAGGGCTTAAATAACCCCCTAAAAGCGGTACACTTTTCGCCTCATCAGTGGCGTACGTACTTCCCCAACTCTACAAGCTCCTACTTCACTCCTATGTCGAGCCGGCTAAGAAGCTCCTAGCATGGGATCACTAGAATTCGCTCATGCATTAAATACAACCATAAAAACCTTAGTACGCATTGGTTCATGTTTCTTAAGACGTTCAAGCAAGTTACCGTATAGGAGGTTAGCCAGTTTTCTTAAGCCTAACATCGATAAACAATCATCCAATACAATTAATAACACACCAACAACCAATAATCAATAGTTAGGTTTCATTAGATCTAAGCAAACACAAGATAAATCTAGCCTAGCATGTTAAATAAAAGACAAGAACAAGATATAATCAAACAACACATAGACATATTGAATGATTAATTGATTACTTATCTTCAATTGAACATGGGAGATCCAAGGGTATAAAACCCTTAAAAATGGCAGAAAAATCGTCTTAGGGTTTCTCCTCACAAAGTTGCACACTAATGACTAAAAATTATGAGAATATATATAGAAAATCAGATCTGACGGCGTCACGTTATAGATCTGACGGCGTCACCTCGCCGCGGTTAGGGTTTCTTGATGGCCTTCTTGACGCCGTCCCCTTTTAATCCTCCAAAATCCTCTCTGGCGCGTCAAGGGTTGACGGCCTTCTTGACGCCGTCCCCCTTTAATCTTCTAAAATCCTCTCTGGCTTATCAAGGGTTGACGGCGTCACACTAGGGCTTGACGCCGTCACAGGTACTTTTCCAGCAGATTTTGAGACTTTGTCGTTTTCTTCACTTTTATGCTCCAAAAACGTCCAAAATGCTTCCTTTTCCATATTTCTTCTCCAAAGTACCTAAAATGACAAAAGGAACGATTTAGGGCAATATTTGATCAAATAAATACGACTTAAGGCTTAAATGACCCCCTAAAAGCGGTACACTTTTCGCTTCATCAAATACCCTTACACTTGAGATTTGCTTGTCCTCAAGCAAATGCACTTTTATTCTAATCAAAATACAAGTTAGGGGTCATTTAACGCTAATATAAAAGTAATTACAACAAATAGTCGTTCCACTTTAATCATAATAAGCACGGAGATTACATACTAGCACCTCACAAGTAGTGTTTAGATACTCAATTCTCTCAGGTGTCATAAAAGTATATCTCATAAATGAAAATGAATAATATCTCTCACTACCTGTCATAGCAAATAGATTACCATAGGCTTGGGAAAGGATCAAAAACCTCCTCCACTAGGCGTAAGCACCTAAGATAAACTATCAAAGAGGGCTTTTAAACGGGTTATAACGTTAGGTGTAGGGATATGATAAACACGGTTTTGTTGGATAAAGGATATTTTACTGGTGGCGAGTTAAAGATCTTGATTAATTACATGTACAATATGGCGTTGCTAAGCCAAGACTAGACTCGACTTAAGCTAATGAAAAAAATAACAAAAAGATAAAATAAACCGGATGGTAGTCCGTATGTTTTTTCTACTTTTTTTTTTTTTGCATACACTCTTGCCCTACCATCCAAAATAATACATCGTAGGGGGGTTGTATCCCCCTTACACTTGAACTTTTACATAACTTTACAATTAACTATTCTAATGACTCGAATTAAGATAATCGAAACACTTGGAGTACTTTTAAAATATTTAGCACATATGGGGGTAATAATGTTGTTCTTCCCCATTACTCCATTACACTAGTACTTTACCCATGAGTCCCAATCGTCCCAAAACAATATGTACAAGGATATGACTCGACTTAGCAACCATGTAATCAATTAGATAATTAACTTGGGGTTTAAACAAATGTTGTCACAATAATGCACTAAAAATGAGTGCATACAAGGTAGGCTAAGGCGATTTGGGTGTACATTTAAGTGGGGTGTAAACAAATTCTTACTTTAAGTAAAATGCTTAAAGTTAGAAACGAAAAGATAGGCTCTGAGGGGTATACTAGGGGTATCGTGTACTAAAAATGAGTACAACGCAAAGGTTGTGGGATAATTACTTGACCAATGTAGCCAATGTAATTATAACAAAAATACAGGTGTAAAACAATGGGTTAATCCTAATGCCTCTTATCATGTAGTAAATCTAACTACACGAATGTAGTCTCACTTGTGGCCTCGGAATGGTCCTAACGCAAGTTCTAGAATCTAAGTGCTACCGGTACACACATCATAGCATAAATGCTTTTCCTACCAATTCTAGGGGCGAACCTCACATATTTGGAGGTGGAAAATTTTTTAGTGGTACGGTTTTGTGCTAGTCATATAACTTCCTATCCATGAGACACTCATTAAGACCAAAGTTTATGTTGTAAAAAATTTTAAATTTGGCACTAAAATTGCCTTAACAAGTATTTCTCTCAGTTTTATTACACATCTACCATTAAACAAACGAAAATTCAAGCGTAATAGCATTATCTAAGGTATCGTACTTTACCCCCCCCCCCTTACACTTAAGATGAACATTGTCCCCAATGTTCAAATAACAAGATGTAAAAGTAACTAAGGTAAAAGAATGAAATCAAATACTCCCCTGATTCGCTCGGTGGATAAAGGGGTAACATGGTTAGATCTTCTTCCAAGGTAATGTTGAAGCTTCAAGATTAAAGCATTGCCAAAAGCTTGATTCCACATACATTTCCTTGTCCAAAATAACCTGTTAAACCTGAGAAAACAAACACGAAAACCTGCATAACATCGGCGGGATAAATCTGTATAAGGATATAATGCTTGTGGAATGATTATTTTGCAGATTCCTGGAGTTTATAAGTTAGAGATTTAATAAAAACTTTTTATGATTCCGGAAGAAAAACAAAACTTTCAAAAAAAAAATTCCAGAAAACTGTTCCTGACGCCGTCAGAAATGATCTGACAGATTTTTCATGTTAAGTTTCTGGAAAATTTCTGGAAAAACTCAATCCTTATTTCCTGGAAATCCTGCAAAATATCATTATGACTCGATACAAGCATTTGACTCAAACAATTACTAATATGTATGTTAATTTAATATTGTTATGATTCATGTTCATTTGTTCTAATAAACCGATTTGGATTTACCTTACACTTAACTTTTGCAAAATACCTTTATATGTAGTTAAGACGAAGTTAAAAACAAGATAAAGCATTTTCACAATTTAGTTTCGAACATGAATCAATAATAATAAAAATTAAACATACGTACGGAAGCAAATAAAATCAAACAAACAAATAAATAAACACACAAAGCAAATAAAGCTTGGGTTGCCTCCCAAGAAGCGCTTTTCTTTATTAACGAGTCTTGTAGCTAGACTCAAAGTCACCGTACATTACGTGACTCCATCATTGGTCACGGTTTCTAGGCCATTCTCATGTCCGGTTTTATATTCCAGTCCTAATTTCAAATAATCCTTGTAGAAACCGGACATCCTTTCCATAACATAGTCTACTCCTTTACTTCTATCTCCATCATTCCTATAGTAGACTGCTTGCTTAAGCTCCTTCTCAACATTTGACAAGTGTTGGAATTGCTCTATCTTATATGGCATTTGGTAGTTTACCTCATCGGTCTCATCCTTAAATCTAACTATCCCTAAGAAAGGTTCATAAGTCATTCTAGAGACCTCAACAAATAGTTTTCCAAAAACTACTTGAGTTAAGCATGCATCGACTATTGGGCGGATATCTTCTACAATTACAAAGTCGGTGGCATAGGTGAAGTTTCCTACATAAACCGGTAATCCCTTAACTCTTCCCGTGAAGTTACTCATCCAACCCTTATCAGGGAGCATCCTATACCCAAGTTGATTTTTCATTATCAAGTTGTAGTGGGCTCTAGTCATGATGTTTATGGGCGATCTAAGGTCGATGTAATCTTTCCACACATGTAAATGTCCGATGTTGCATGGTATGTTGAGATTAGAAGGGTCGCCCATTTCTATAATTGGTCTACCTAGGAAGTATGGTGTCTCGGGGTCATCGAATAAGTCTGTATGATATGCGCGTTCTTCCTTAGTGGGTAGCCTATTGAAGTAGTCCTCATCATCATCTACTTTTTCAATCTCACTTTTTCTAACTTCTTTATCAACCTCGACTTTCTTAACCTCATCCTTAGGTTCACTATTATCCTCATTCCTATCAATTGGTTTAATAGTGACAATGTTGACGAAGTAGACATGTTTGGATGAAGAGGGGTCTTTTACTTGGGGTCCGCTATTTGTGTTCCTAGCGTCCTTATGTGGAGGTGATAGCACTTGGTTATTGAGGGCTTTCAATAAGTTGTCAATTTTATTGGTCATCTCCGTTTGTTGTTGATTGAATTCGGATTCGAATCTAGCTATCCGAGCTTCTTGAGATGCCATAAATTTGGACATCAATCCTTCAAGATTATTGGTACTACCATAATTGTTGGAAGGATTGTTATTGAAAGTACGGTTTGGGGATGAACCGCTTGATTGAAAACGATTAGGTGGGTTGGAAGAATTGGTTTGTTGTGCGTTTTGGTTTTGTTTCCACCTAAGGTTTTGGTGATTTTTCCATGACGGGTTGTATGAATCACCGTAGGGGTTTGGCTCGGGTTTAAAAGTGTACCACTTGTCTCCCGCTCCGTCGGTACGCGAGGATGCGTAGTCCGCAAAAGCTTGTTCGGGGAGTTCCACGCAATCACGAGTGTCGTGGGGATCACTACATAATTCACACGAAGAAGTGATTTTGTTCACTTGGCTTGAAGGTTTAGGAGCCTCGTAGGATTTCATAAGAAACTTGGCTTGGTCTTCAAGTTCTATGATCCTACGGTCGGAAGTGCTTGAACTATTCGAAGGCAAAGATATTGCCTTGACCGTTTTATTCAAATCACGGGGATCATTCCAACTTTCGTTGTCATAAAGAGCAAGATCTTCTAGGAGAGCCCATGATTGTTCCGCACTTAGATCACGTAGCTTACCACCGGCCGATTGGTCAATGGTTTGCCTCGTGGAGAGATTGATGTGGTCATAGAAGATTTGGACTTGGAGCCAAATTTCTATGCCATGGTGAGGGACTTTTTGGAGTAAGTCCTTGAATCGAGTCCATGCCTCGTAGAGGGTTTCGCCTTGACGTTGTTGGAACATCAAGATATCATTCCTTAGCTTGGTAGTTCTTCCTGGTGGGAAAAACTGAGCAAGGAAACGAGTGGTGAGATCATCCCAAGAGGTGATGGATCCTGCGGGTAGACGCTCTAGCCATTGACTAGCTTGGTCCCGCAGAGAGAATTGAAAGAGACGCAGTCGGGTCGTCTCTCGAGTGGCAACATCAAGGTCTATGGAATCAACGATTTTGAGAAAGTCCTTGAGATGTTGATTAGGATCTTCGGAACGAAGTCCATGGAATGCGCATCCGCTTTGCACCAACCGGATGGTGTCGGATCGCAAGGGAGTGACATTGGCTCCTTGAGTGAGCTCAATGGTGTTTCGATAGCCATGGTGGCTAGGACGGGAGTAGTCTCCTAAGGTACGGACTCTAGGAGGTGGGTGTTGTTGTGGTGGTGGGTTGTTGGGATCAAGGATATTACCACCTTCCATGATGTCGGATGGTAATGGTTACGAACAAAGAAACGAAGAAAAAAGATAGACTAAAGAAAACCTAGAAAAATAAAATAAAAATCTCACTAGAAAGGAATCTAGTGAGTAGACCTAATAAAATAAAAATTCAACCTAAACAATAACTATTCCCCGGCAACGGCGCCAAAAACTTGATGCGTGGTTTTGCGACCTTACAACAGGTTTTACCTCTCGAGGGATCTCAAGAGGCTTGCAATCCCCACCAGGCAGTGTACCTGACCGATGTAGTATAGTGTAGTGGCAAGTACCGGGGGATTGATCGTTCTCTAGGGGAATAGTGTCGTTAGGATTGAAAAACTACTCTAATAGGTCTAAGGGTGAGGGAAGATTCTTTTTGTATTTTTATATTTTTTATGAAAGCAAGTAAAATCTCGGGTTTGAAGGAGTGGGCGGAATTAGTTGCTAGTCAACTAACCCAAATAACTACGATTGCAAATAAAATAAAATAACTGAAAATAAAAGGTTGTGGAACTTATATGGAGAAAAATGTGTTTACTTAGATTTCCTTACTCCCTAACTATCTTTTACCGGTTGATTAGTGTGTATTAATTGCGTGGATGACGGGTGTATTCCTTAATACTAATCGTGGGGTGGCGTACGTACTTCCCCAACTCTACAAGCTCCTACTTCACTCCTATGTCGAGCCGGCTAAGAAGCTCCTAACATGGGATCACTAGAATTCGCTCATGCATTAAATACAACCATAATAACCTTAGTACGCATTGGTTCATGTTTCTTAAGACGTTCAAGCAAGTTACCGTATAGGAGGTTAGCCAGTTTTCTTAAGCCTAACATCGATAAACAATCATCCAATACAATTAATAACACACCAACAACCAATAATCAATAGTTAGGTTTCATTAGATCTAAGCAAACACAAGATAAATCTAGCCTAGCATGTTAAATAAAAGACAAGAACAAGATATAATCAAACAACACATAGACATATTGAATGATTAATTGATTACTTATCTTCAATTGAACATGGGAGATCCAAGGGTATAAAACCCTTAAAAATGGCAGAAAAATCGTCTTAGGGTTTCTCCTCACAAAGTTGCACACTAATGACTAAAAATTATGAGAATATATATAGAAAATCAGATCTGACGGCGTCACGTTATAGATCTGACGCCGTCACCTCGCCGCGGTTAGGGTTTCTTGATGGCCTTCTTGACGCCATCCCCTTTTAATCCTCCAAAATCCTCTCTGGCGCGTCAAGGGTTGACGGCCTTCTTGACGCCGTCCCCCTTTAATCTTCCAAAATCCTCTCTGGCTTATCAAGGGTTGACGGCGTCACACTAGGGCTTGACACCGTCACAGGTACTTTTCCAGCAGATTTTGAGACTTTGTCGTTTTCTTCACTTTTATGCTCCAAAAACGTCCAAAATGCTTCCTTTTCCATATTTCTTCTCCAAAGTACCTGAAATGACAAAAGGAACGATTTAGGGCAATATTTGATCAAATAAATACGATTTAGGGCTTAAATGACCCCCTAAAACGGTACACTTTTCGCTTCATCAGGGTTACTAAGCCCTAACCTCTTGTACAACGTATAAGGCATAACACTAATACTTGACCTTGTATCGGCCAATGCATACATCGCAACCGCTCCGTTAACCTTAATGGGTAAAACAAAATTTCCCGGATCACTCATCTTCTTTGGCAATTCATTTTCCACTATCCTTTCTCTCAACCTCATCGAAATCTTTGTCTTCTAGTCTAGCCCTAGCCATCATTACCGCATCCAACTTCTTACGGTATGTCATGTAATTGTTCAACACATCTATGACCGGTTTCTCTTCCATAAGCTCTTGAAATTTCAACTCCAAGTTCTCCAAAATCGCTTCCTTTTGCTCTTTAGTTAACGGTTTAACGGTTTGTGGTGATTTGGGTGGTGAATTTGATGATGATGCATTATCACTCTTTGGGGTGGAGGGTTGGGTAAGTTTGTTAAGTGGTGCTTTCTTTCTACTCACTTTTCCCATCTTAACAATCTCTTCCTTCCCTTCTTCTAATTCCGCAAACATCTCATCAACTTCTTTTCCTTCTTTCCATTCGGTAATGTCAATTCTCATCTCGCCAAGTGCGAAATCAAGCTTACACTTGGTTTTAACAAGAAAATCTCTTCCAAAAACTACATCCGGTTTATCAACATTTCCATATTCTAGGACTACAAAATCAACTTTGAAAATGTGGCCGTGAATATTTACTTTCACATCTTTTACCTTCTTTCTCCCATAATCTTCATAGTCAAATTGAACAAAACCAAGCTTGTCTAACATATTTTCGGTGATATAGTTGTCTCAATATTCCATATTTAACTGAGCATCCCATGCTTGGATTCCTTCCACACCACATGGTGTAGCAAACCTCATAAACGGTGCATCAAATTCCTTAGATGGTGCTCTTGTGAACACAACAACTCTCTTCTCTCCTGGTAAACAAACTCGGTTTTCCCTAACTTCTTCTATCTTTTCAACATCAACCTTAACATCTTCTAACATATTCTCCAAATGCTCCAAGGAATCACCCGAATCCTTGAACATTTCTTCCAAATTTCTCAAGTACTCCGACACTTCGCTTAAACTCTCCATCTAGCTAAAGCAATTATCAACTATAACATAACCACAAACACAAACATCCAAACCATTAGCTTTAGGGTTAGTCATAATCGAAACGTACTCAAAAAAATGAAGTTATAACAAGTAACAAACAAGTTTAAACACTCAAAACATTAAAACAACTAAAAATAAAAATAAAAAATAAAAATAATTAAAAACTTTTCCGAGGCATCCATCCGATCGGTTTTAGACTCCATCCGATCAGATGGACAAATCGTAAAAATCCAAAGTTACACAACTGTCACAACTCGTAATTTCAGGTCATTTTCTAAACCTCGACAATTTACTATTCACGAGTTACTATTCATCAATCACTATTCACCGATCACTATTTATCATTTCACTATTCATCATTTTTGAAGTCAGTTTGAGACTTTGAGAAGTCGTCAAAATTTTTACTATTCATGTGACACTATTCATTCCCGGAGGAAAATCACAATTCATGGGCATCATTCATCATGTCGTAAACTTGGTTTACAGGTATTCAAATGCGCGTAACCAGTTAGGTTTAGCTGCGTATTCATGCATCATCAGTAAAGACATATCATACAGACTAGGGTAGTCTGCATATCATCAGTAACATCATTATCATATCAGTTCATGCATGGGTTTGTGATTTTCATTAACGTATACTTAATTGTTTAATTAACGTTACCACTCAGTCATTTCTACTAATATTATACCCAATACTCCCGACAATGATCCTAATACATTTTCAAACTAATTATTATGATATAGAGATTATATTATTACTTTACCCGGTGTTTTTAAACCAATCGCTATATTTTTCGTTTGACGCTTATAATTCCGTCGGTTTACGAAATTTCATTCCGATAATCATTCTAACACCCGATTCTTGCAAGGAATATGATTTTACAATTTTTACAACTTCGTCGTATTTCATTTCACTTCGTCATGATTTATTTCTAGTTAACTCGGTACCCGATAACACTCAATGTATACACTAAACTATCAATACTCATTTAAATGGGGGACAAAGCCTTGCCTAAACATCAAATCCATCTCATTTTAGCAACATGTGCCGTCCCCCCAACCCCCCATTTAGGCTAAATACTCCAAAACTCATTAATGAATTTATCTTGATTTAATTTCCATTCTACTACATAAACACATACACTAATAAACCAACTGGCTAAAACAAGATCAAAACCCTCCCACTTCATCTCCTAGGTTCGGCTCAACCAAGAATACCCAAGATCATCCATAAATTTTTGAAGTTCAAGTCATAATCAAGCTCCATTTACCTTCCTAGTTATGGTTTTGTGATTAAATCTCAAGTCACTTACTCATTTCTTACCAAAACTCATCAAATATTCAAGTAAGTATCAAGAACACATTTTGATCATCTTATACTTTCATTTGATTCATATGTTTATGTATTTTCAAGTTATATTAGTTATTCATGCAAGTTACTTATGTTTTAGATACCACTTTTGCACATAAACTATCTTTAACACTAGATTTATAAGTTTCACTAATGATCTCATGAAATCCACCAAGGTTGGTGATGTTTAGGACCCCATGACACCCTAAGAAGGTGTATGGTAGGATTTGCGAACTTGTGGAGTTGATTTGAAGTAGTATGATCAAGTTTAGAACCAAGAAAATGAGTTTTAACAAGTATAAATAAGGTTCTGTCCAAAATCGTGTAAACTGGAAAACTAATTAACTTTTGGTATATTTTGGCCTTCTTATACAGAAATTTCTTTCAAAAACGAAACCGTGGCCGCAAGAATCACTAAAAACCGACTTATAACGAAGGAGATATGATTTTTCAAAGTTAGACGACGAAAACTAATTTTCTGAAAATTTAGTTGCTGATCGCCGAGATTCAAAGGACAAAACGAGGCATTAGACGTGATCTAGACGACCCGACCTACTGAGATTATGTTAGTTCATGTTTATACGAAGCCTTGGATGTAAAGAACGTAGAAAACGAGCTTATAACGGCCGAGTTATACACGTTTGAAGCCCGACGTACCATGTTCATTTTGACAGCCCACTAATAGAAAGTGTTTTAAGTATAAAAACTAGTGTTTTTGCGAGACATAACATTGTTAGCCGATTTGCTAATTGATCGAGGCGTGTACAATCAAATGTTAAATGAAACGACATTAATACATTGTTACAAGGTTTTAAAAAACGTCGAGTTGATCAACTAACACTTAACGTGCAATATTTCACGACTAGTTTCACGAAGCCATTTTGGTCATATTTTCACAAGTTAAGGAAAATATTAAATTGCGATGAAAATGCTACATTTTGCCGATAGAACACCAAACGAGGATTGTGGAGTACCGTTTCAATGTATTTACACGAAAAGTAGTTTATAACTTAACGAGACGTCAAAAGTGTATTTTTCGTCGATAAACGTTATTTTCAAAACTAATAAGTGGTATCGTTAACATACGTATTTGCATGTGTTGCATTGTATCATTGCTTACATTGGATCACATCATTCATAATAGGTCGCGGTTAGAGACCATGCTTTATTTCATCATATCCATCATTGTCATTGTTGCTATATCATATCAGGTGAGTTTTCATAGCCCCGTTTTCAATTGTTTATTTGATTTCTAAACTCTCGGGGGAGAATACATTGCACTATTTTCATATGTGGACCAAAGTATACAAACTCATTACATTGCTTAAGTTACATCATTGCCCAGATTAAAGTCCCCTTTTATTATCATGAACCGTTAATTGTTAGCAAGCGAGAGTAAGTGAATAGATCTATTGATGGTGACTCCTCCGTTCGGGTTGGTAGCACCAACTGGTCAGACGAACGCATTTCATTTCTGTCATATTAGAGTGATTGGCAAACACTCGGTTGGGGCATTTCATTCAGTCTAGCTTCGGGGTCATGAGCTTAGAGCTAATGTATCATTTTTATGTGGCATGGTTTTGTCATACACTTTATACTTGTGGTATCCGTACAACATTTCATTTACATAAACCTATGATCTCACCAACATTTTTGTTGACCATTTTTAGCAATGTATTTTCAGGTAATTAAGGTATCGCATGTTGGCTTGCATATGGACACATCATGGAGTCGCGGAGTCGACGCGTCTCACTTTATATTTTATGCACTTATCCATCGTTTGAATTGTATGAACTTGTTTTATGAATGTTTTTAAATAATCAAACGATGAATTTTCTAAACGACACTTTAGGTCGTTCAATATAACTGCAACTTTGGTGCTATGACCAGTCGTGCCCCTGAATGCTTCATTCCGCTGCAAGTCACGAAATTTGGGGGTGTGACAGATTGGTACCAGAGCAAAGGTTATAGCGAACTAGGTTGTCCATTATATCCTAGACTATAACTGCACCATCATAGCATCTCATCATTGTAGCATAAGTGCATATTCATTATATCACATGTAGTGATTGCGATTTCATACATATATCATTTCATCATAACCCACATTGTGTAAATGTTTATTTACTTTTATTTCACATCTATTGTCACAGTGATGTCTTCGGATTCACACCCTATTGTTATCTCATCGGACTCTGAGTCAGACGATACTTCCTCACTACCCTCCATCATACTAGAGTCGGTTACATCACCCTCACTACCCACTATCATTCTGTCATCAGTGGAGCCTACTCCATAATCTACACCTGTGATGTCAAAGGCCGAGACAGAACCCTTTGAGGAGGGGGAAGTCATGCCTACCCCACCACTGTCACCTGTGATCCGTCGTGGTCCCAGAGTTGTTCCAGTTATCCAGCCAAGAGAGTTTATACCCTATGGTCGAGTTTACCGTACATATCCAGGTGGGCCGCGCATGAAGCGCACTGCTGCTAAGCGGTTTCATCGTCTCACTATCAGGTCACCAGCTGCATTTATATCCCTACCACCACCATCATCACTTAATTCATCTCATCTACTCCGTCGCCGTTTGACAGCGAGGAGGAGTGTGGCATTCAGTACATCATCACCATTATCACCCTTACCATCCTTATCATCATTGTCTCCACCATTGCCATCCCTATCAGCACCAGTTCATCTCTGGTATGAATGCAGAGATCCTACTCTTATGTCAGACCTACCACTCAAGAAGCGGGCACGTCTTGATATTCCATCACCAGATACTTCAGATGCCGAAGAGACAGCACCACCTAGCAGATTCGAGGTTGGTGAGAGCTCGAGGGCTGCTGCTGACAGACTGCTTACTGCTGCTACATTTGACTCGCGACTATATCAGCTTCAGGGACAGATTGACAGGGCATTAGACTATGTGGAGGAGATTTCGGTAAGCCGGATTGAGGCTATAGAGGAGGAGGTCGAGGGACTAGTCACAGGCAGAGTTGCTATAGATATTTCATACCCAGGAATGGAGTCCTGACAGCTGGGGAATTCTGAGCATATTACCCAGCTGAGGCAGGAGATGCCTGAGTTGTTCGACAGGGCACAGATGTCCCAGGATGAGCATCATCGCCAGGCCGGTGAGTTATCTTCAGTTCAGGCTAGGATGTCTGCATCAGAGACTAGGGAGACTGATCTTAAGCTTCGAGTTCAGCACTTAGAGGAGATTGTTGTTGCTATGTCTAGGGATCTTCAGAGGATTTTCCGTAGGCTAGATGGAGCATCCGGAGGAGGTGCCTAGTGTTAGACTGTTATCATGTAGCTTGTACATTATTATCCTAGTCCCGGGGTGTGGGACATAGTTAGGACTTGTTGTCTTTTGCTTGTAGTACAAACAAATATATCAAGTGTGACTCTACTATGAAGGATTTTCGTCGTGCTATTTTATGATATCGGTCTGCGTAACCAAAATTTTCATGTATTATATTCATGTGCGTTGTGATTATATTTATGATGTTTCGTTGTGGTTTCATTGTATTTATACATGCTGTGGTTGTATTTATACGTGTTGTGGATGTATATACATATTGTGGTTGTATATATTGTGTATGATGATCGTTTTCTATTGTGGATTCTCATTGTTGTTATCTTTTGTGATTGTAAAGAATTATGCCACCCAAAAGAGCCACTACTGCTATGACGCCAGCCGAGATCAGAAAGCTTGTTGCCGACAGTATAGAGGCATCATTGGTTACAGAAAGAGCTGCCGTAGCTGCAGCTGCTGCTGAAGCCGCATCGCGGGCAGAAATTGTGGAAGCCGCAGGAACAAATACCAATGGTACAAATGGTCGTAAATGTACATACAAAGATTTCAAGAGTGGTGATCCGGAAAAATTCAAAGGCACTGAAGGGGCAACTGCCATGATCCGATGGTTTGAAAAGACAGAATCAGTATTCCTTCTATGCAACTGTCCGGAGGACAGCAAAGTAAAGTTTGCTACTAGTACACTCGTTGGGGAAGCTATGTCATGGTGGAATTCGTATGCAAAGCCCATGGGAATGGAGAATGCTCACAAGCTTACATGGGACGAATTCAAGAAGTTGCTGACAAAGAAGTTTTGCCCACGAACAGAAGTGAAAAAGATGGAAACAGAGTTTTATGAGCTAGTGACAGCAGGTAATGAATTTGCAGCATTATCTCCGACAATGGTTCCGGACACTGAGAAGCTATTAGAGAATTTCATTGTAGGATTACCTCACAACATCCGTAGTGATGTGATTTCTTTTGACCCGCAAACATTGGATGAGGCAATCAGAATGTCTCAGAAACTCATGGCTCAGATAGTGAAGAAAGGAACTACCTCAAACAACAACAACAACACCAACAGTAACCGTAACTACAACAACAATTCCAACAACTACCGAAACAACAACAACTATAACAGCAACCGAAACAATTCAAATAACAACAACAACAAAAGAAATCGGGACAACAACCAGAGTAGCAATGTTACTCAACCACCACCCAAGAGACAGGAAACTGCAAAGGCCTATGTTGCAGGTTAAGCTGAGAAAAGAGGTTACAACGGTACTTTACCCAAGTGCAACAAATGTCAAACCCATCATAACCCCGAAAATTGTCCGAATCCGTGTAGGAACTGTAAGAAGGTTGGTCATTCGACCAGGGATTGCAAGGCTCCGATTGTGGTTGATAATCAAAACCCCCAGCAACCTGTTTTGGTTGTGGAGAAGTTGGACACTTCAAGAATAACTGTCCGAAGGGAAAGAATCAGGGAAACAATAACCAAGGTGGAACAGCTAGAGGAAGAGCTTATGTCCTTGGAGGAGAAGATGTCATGGAGGACCCGAATGTCGTTACGGGTAAGTTCCTCATTAATAATCGTTATGCATCCATACTATTTGATTCAGGAGCTGATAGAAGTTTTGTTTATACTGCATTTGCACCATTACTCAACATTGAACCAACCGCATTAGACACGCCATATCACATTGAACTAGCTAACGGTAGTTTAGTTGGCACCAACACGATCATTCGTGGTTGCACTCTCAATTTTCTCAATCACCCGTTCAATATAGATCTCATGCCAGTTGAACTTGGAAGTTTCGACATTGTCATCGGAATGGATTGGTTATCTCGACATCATGCCAAAATCATCTGTGATGAAAAAGTTGTTCATCTTCCTTATGATGGCGAAACATTGGTCGTTCGCGGAGAACGTAGTGGGACTAGACTCAGCATCATCTCGTGCATTAAAACAGAGAAATACATAAAGAAGGGTTGTTATGCATTCTTGGCTCATATCACAGAAAAGAAGTCTGAGGAGAAGCGACTTGAGGATGTGCCAACGGTTAAAGATTTTCCAGAAGTCTTTCCTGAAGACTTACCAGGACTTCCACCTACTCGCCAAGTCGAATTTCAGATTGACTTAGTGCCAGGAGCTGCACCAGTTGCGCGAGCAGCTTATCGACTTGCACCTTCAGAAATGCAAGATTTGTCGAACCAATTGCAAGAGCTCTTGGATAAAGGATTCATTAGGCCGAGTTCCTCGCCTTGGGGAGCACCGGTTTTGTTTGTAAGGAAGAAAGATGGATCTTTCAGAATGTGCATTGATTATCGAGAGCTAAACAAATTAACAGTGAAGAATCGTTATCCACTTCCCAGGATCGATGATTTGTTTGATCAATTGCAAGGTTCCAGTTATTACTCCAAGATCGACTTGAGATTGAGTTACCATCAGCATAGGGTTCGGGAGGAAGATATCCCCAAAACAGCATTCAGAACACGCTATGGCCATTATGAGTTTCAGGTAATGCCGTTCGGACTAACCAACGCACCAGCTGTGTTCATGGATCTCATGATCAGGGTGTGTAAGCCATATCTAGATAAGTTTGTGATCGTATTCATTGACGATATCTTGATTTAATCAAGGAGTGAAGAATAGCACCGAGAACACCTCAGAACAATTTTAGAGCTGCTGAAGAAGGAGAAACTGTAGGCCAAATTTTTGAAGTGTGATTTTTGGATTAGAAGAATACAATTTCTTGGTCACGTCATTGATAGTCAGGGACTACAGGTTGATCCAGCAAAGATTGAGCAGTTAAAGACTGGGCAACACCAAAAACTCCCACAGAAATTCGTCAATTCTTAGGACTTGCCGGATATTACAGGAGGTTCATTGAAGGGTTTTCCAAGATAGCTAAGCCACTGACCAAGTTGACACAAAAGAACCAGAAGTACGATTGGGGAGAAAAGCAAGAGACCGCTTTTCAGTTATTGAAACAGAAACTTTGCAGCGCGCCAATTTTGTCATTGCCAGAAGGGATTGAAAACTTCGTGGTATATTGCGATGCTTCACACAAAGGACTTGGAGCAGTGCTAATGCAAAACGAGAAAGTGATAACTTATGCATCTCGTCAGCTTAAGAAGCATGAGAAGAACTACACTACTCACGACTTAGAGTTGGGTGCCGTGGTTTTCGCACTCAAGATTTGGAGGCATTATCTTTATGGAACAAAGTGTGTAGTATTTACAGACCACAAAAGCTTACAGTACATTCTTGATCAGAAGGAACTTAACATGAGGCAACGTCGTTGGTTGGAACTACTTAGTGATTACGACTGTGAAATCAGATATCACCCAGGAAAAGCCAATGTTGTGGCAGATGCACTCAGTCGGAAAGAGAGACTCAAGCCTTTGAGAGTCAGATCATTGGGAATGACAATCATTTCACCACTACCATCAAAAATCCTCGAGGCCCAAGTCGAGGCACTCAAGGAAGAAAACCTACCAAGTGAAACACTCAAAGGAATGCAAGATAATGCAAACGGCTTAGTAAGAAGATCAGATGGAACATTATGCTTCAAGGATAGAAGCTGGATACCTCTCTATTGTGGAATACGAGAGTTGATCATGCATGAATCACACAAGTCAAAGTACTCCATTCACCCAGGTTCTGATAAGATGTGTCAGGATCTCAAGAAGCTTTATTGGTGGCCGAATATGAAAGCAGAGATAGCTACGTATGTCAGTAAATGCCTTACTTGTGCTAAAGTGAAAGCCGAGTACCAGAAGCCATCAGGATTACTTCAGCAACCAGAGATTCCCCAGTGGAAGTGGGAACGCATTACAATGGAGATTGTCATTAAACTTCCCAAAACATCAGGAGGTTTCGATGCTATTTGGGTAATAGTTGATCGTCTCACCAAGTCAGCCCATTTCATTCTAATCAAAGAGACTTATACTATGGATCAGCTCACCAGACTTTACGTCAAGGAAATAGTCTCAAGGCACGGTGCATCAATTTCCATCATTTTCGACAGAGACAGTCGCTTTACTTCAAATTTTTTGGGAGTCATTGCAAGATTCATTTGGGACTAAATTAGACATGAAAACAGCCTATCATCCTTAGACTGATGGTCAGAGCGAGAGAACGATTCAGACATTGGAAGACATGCTCAGAGCATGTGTCATTGACTTTGGAAATGGTTGGGCTAACCATTTGCCATTGATCGAGTTCTCTTACAATAACAGTTATCACTCGAGCATAAAAGCCGCACCATTCGAGGCACTATACGGTCGTAAGTGCAGGTCCCCACTTTGTTGGGCCGAAGTTGGTGATGTACAACTAACTGGTCCAGAGTTGGTCAGAGAAACAACAGAAAAGATAATTCAGATTAGAGAAAGACTCCAAACAGCCAGAAGCAGACAGAAAAGCTACGCCGATGTTCGACGCAAACCATTAGAATTTCAGGTTGGAGACAAAGTCATGCTGAAGGTCTTGCCTTGGAAGGGCGTGATACGATTCGGGAAACGCGGGAAGTTGAACCCGAGATACATTGGGCCGTTCAAGATTCTGGAAAGGATCAGTCCGGTAGCGTACACACTGGAGCTTCCGTCAGAGCTCAACAATGTACACAACACGTTTCATGTCTCAAACCTCAAGAAATGTCTTTCAGACGAAACTCTCGTAATCCCATTGGAAGAAATTCAGATAGATGATAAGCTTAACTTTGTGGAAGAACCAGCAGAAATTATGGACCGAGAGGTCAAACAGTTGAAACAAAGTCGAATTCCGATCATCAAAGTTCGCTGGAATTCTCGCAGAGGTCCTGAGTTTACTTGAGAACGGGAAGACCAGATGCGACTCAAATACCCACATCTTTTCACCGAGACAACTCCAGAGACCAACATCAGCTGAATTCAGGGACTGAATTCCTTTTATGGAGGTCGACTGTCACAACTCGTAATTTCAGGTCATTTTCCAAACCTCTAAAATTTACTATTCATTAGTTACTATTCATCAATCACTATTCATTATTCATCATTTTACTATTCATCATTTTTGATGTCAGTTTGAGACTTTGAGAAGTCGTCAAAAATTTTACTATTCATGTGACACTATTCATTCCAGGAGGGAAATCACTATTCATGGGCATCATTCATCATGTCGTAAACTTGGTTTACGGGTATTCAAATGCGCGTAACCAGTTAGGTTTAGCTGCGTATTCATGCATCATCAGTAAAGACACATCATACAGACTAGGGTAGTCTGCATATCATCAGTAACATCATTATCATATCAGTTCATGCATGGGTTTGTGTGATTTTCATTAACGTATGCTTAATTGTTTAATTAACGTTACCACTCAGTCATTTCTACTAACATTATACCCAATACTCCCGACAATGATCCTAATACATTTTCAAACTAATTATAATGATATAGAGATTATATTATTACTTTACCCGGTGTTTTTAAACCAATCGCTATATTTTTCGTTTGACGCTTATAACTCCGTCGGTTTACGAAATTTCAATCCGATAATCATTCTAACACCCGATTCTTGCAAGGAATATGATTTTACAATTTTTACAACTTCGTCGTATTTCATTTCACCTCGTCATGATTCATTTCTAGTTAACTCGGTAGCCGATAACACTCAATGTATACACTAAACTATCAATACTAATTTAAATGGGGGACAAAGCCTTGCCTAAACATCAAATCCATCTCATTTTAGCCACATGTGCCGCCCCCCCTAACCCCCCATTTAGGCTAAATACTCCAAAACTCATTAATGAATTTATCTTGATTTAATTTCCATTCCACTACAACAACACATAGACTAATAAACCAACTAGCTAAAAAATTATCAAAACCCTCCCACTTCATCTCCTAGGTTCGGCTCAACCAAGAACACCTAAGATCATCCATAAATTTTTGAAGTTCAAGTCATAATCAAGTTCCATTTATCTTCCTAGTTATGGTTTTGTGATTAAATCTCAAGTTTCTTACTCATTTCTTACCAAAACTCATCAAATATTCAAGTAAGTTTCAAGAACACATTTTGATCATCTTATACTTTCATTTGATTCAGATGTTTATGTATTTTTAAGTTATATTAGTTATTCATGCAAGTTACTTATGTTTTAGATACCACTTTTGCACATAAACTATTTTTAACACTAGATCTATAAGTTTCACTAATGATCTCATGAAATCCACCAAGGTTGGTGATGTTTAGGACCCCATGACACCCTAAGAAGGTGTATGGTAGGATTTGCAAACTTGTGGAGTTGATTTGAAGTAGTATGATCAAGTTTAGAACCAAGAAAATGAGTTTTAACAAGTATAAATAAGGTTCTGTCCAAAATCGTGTAAACTGGAAAACTCAGTAACTTTTGGTATATTTTGGCCTTCATATACAGAAATTTCTTTAAAAACCGAAACCGTGGCCGCAAGAATCACTAAAAACCGACTTATAACGAAGGAGATATGATTTTTCAAAGTTAGACGACGAAAACTAATTTTCTGAAAATTTAGTTGCTGATCGCCGAGATTCAAAGGACAAAACGAGGTGTTAGACCTGATCTAGATGACCCGACCTACTGAGATTATGTTAGTTCATGTTTATACGAAGCCGTGGATGTAAAGAACGTAGAAAATGAGCTTATAACGGCCGAGTTATACACGTTTGAAGCACGACGTACCATGTTCATTTTGACAGCCCACTAATAGAAAGTGTTTTAATTATAAAAACTAGCATTTTTGCGAGAAATAACATTGTTAGCCGATTTTCTAATTGATCAAGGCGTGTACAATCAAAAGTTAAATGAAACGACATTAATACATTGTTACAAGGTTTTCAAAAACGTCGAGTTGATCAACTAACATTTAACGTGCAATATTTCACGACTAGTATCACGAAGCCATTCTGGTCATATTTTCACAAGTTAAGGAAAATATTAAATTGCGATGAAAACGCTACATTTTGCTGATAGAACACCAAACGAGGATCGTGGAGTACCGTTTCAATGTATTTACACGAAAAGTAGTTTATAACTTAACGAGACGTCAAAAGTGTATTTTTCGTCGATAAACATTATTTTCAAAACTAATAAGTGGTATCGTTAACATACGTTAACATACGTATTTGCATGTGTTGCATTGTATCATTGCTTACATTGGATCACATCATTCATAATAGTTCGCGGTTAGAGACCGAGCTTTATTTCATCATATCCATCATTGTCATTGTTGCTATATCATATCAGGTGAGTTTTCATAGCCCCGTTTTCAATTGTTTATTTGATTTCTAAACTCTCGGGGGAGAATACATTGAACCATTTTCATATGCGGACCAAAGTATACAAACTCATTACATTGCTTAAGTTACATCATTGCCCAGATTAAAGTCCCCTTTTATTATCATGAACCGTTAATTGTTAGCAAGCGAGAGTGAGTGAATAGATCTATTGAGGGTGACTCCTCCGTTCGGGTTGGTAGCACCAACTGGTCAAACGAACGCATTTCATTTCTGTCATATTAGAGTGATTGGCAAACACTCGGTTGGGGCATTTCATTCTGTCTAGCTTCGGGGTCATGAGCTTAGAGCTAATGTATCATTTTTATGTGGCATGGTTTTGTCATACACTTTATACTTGTGGTATCCGTACAACATTTCATATGGACACATCATGGAGTCGCGGAGTCGATGCGTCTCACTTTATATTTTATGCACTTATCCATCGTTTGAATTGTATGAACTTGTTTTATGAAAACTTGTTTCACCTTTTGGGACCTAGCTTTGTAACTCTGAATGTTTTTAAATAATCAAACGATGTATTTTCTAAACGAATCGGATGCGACGCCCCGGAATGCTTCATTCCGCTACAAGTCACGAAATTTGGGGGTGTGACACCAACCGAATCGGATGCGGGCAACATCCGATCGGTTGGATCAAAATATATATTTTTTTATTTTTTTTATAGCTAACACTAAATCAAAATTTTAATATAAAATCTAATGCATAAAATAATTATCTAAAAATGAAAAATTAAACATAAATAACTTTTAATTAACATTTAACAAATAACTATTATTAACTAAGCAAATTAAATGAAACTCTTAAACTACTTAACCATTAATCATAAAATTAACTGCACTAACTACTAAATTAAAAACTTTAAAAACATTAAAATAACTCAATGATCAACATTAAACATATAATTAAACAACTAATCAATTTTAACTATTACTACATTTAAAACTACCATTAATCTATCATTAAAAAGACTAAATACTACTAAAACATAAAAACTAAAAATAATTACCGAGGGCTCCAACCGATCGGATTGATATCCATCCGATTCGGTAAGTCCAGAATCAAACTTTTTTTTTTTTTTTTTTTTTTTTTTTTTTTTTTTTTTTTTTTTTTTTTACACAAGAATTTCTAAATCAAAAACTTATAAAACTACTAAATCTAATACAAATTCAATCAAATCCCCGGCAGCGGCGCCAAAAACTTGATGTGCTACGTCGTGTGCAACTTTTAAAAATTTATAAACACGATTTATCCTATTCTCTAATTAACACATACGAGCAAGTATACTCGTCCGTGGTAGTAAAGGTGGGTAAGTCGAGATCGTCCCTAGGGATTTAGTATTTGTATTTAGTAAAACAAGTTTTAACAAAAAGGTTGTCAAGCCAATTTGGTGAAAATTCTTAAAGTAAAATCAATCAAACAAAACATATACTTGTGTGTAATTCTATAACTAATTGCATAGAGTATTCTACCAAGTTGGGTGTAACTTGTCATGATGCACAATTTTATATGAATGATTAACAATCAATGGTTTATATCATGAAAAATCATTTCTAAGAATTCAATCTCCTAGTTAACTCCTTTCGACCTTATTAACTATTCTGACAATTCTTTTAAGCACTAGTTGTTTGAAAAGGGATTCTTATCTTAATTGTTCCTACGAATCCATTTGGCCCTTTTATTCGTGATAAAGTCGTTCCCAATCCATTTTAATGAGTAAATATGGTGCTTGTCACACACCATATCCCATACTAATTCTTGCACTAACGTTTTGGAATAAAAAACATATAGAAAATCCTTTCGGCCTTTTTATCATCTAAAATGTTTTTACCAACAAATTAAGCAAGATTAGATGTTATTTCAACAAACTCATAAAATAAGAATTGGTTTCATGCATCACCTTTTAACATAAGAATTCTCCAACAATTAGTTACATCATAACACACAAGTATACCAACAATTACTCCATAACAATCATTATAAAACACAAGTAACAAAACATACTTTCATTAAACGTAAAGTAAAAGTAGTTCATTGTAAATTAAACAAGAGATACCTAGTTTTGGAATTACAAGAACTAGAATTGTGGAACTATAGCAACCACACTCCTCCAATCATCTATTATTGCAAGTAAACAACTCCGAACCTAACTAATGAGACTTTAACTCAAAGTTCTTGGACGTTTTTACAGCACTTCTAAGCTTTCGGGCAATGATAATAAGTTAGTAAGGACTTGGTGTAAACCTTTACTTGTTTTGGGGTGTCACCCTTTGTAATCTAGCCTAGGGTCCTTTAAATAAGTGAAAGAACCTTTATTGCTCAAGTAAAAATGTCCTCAAATGAGTTAATAAGCAGAAATGATCAGCCACCATGATTATGGGGCTTAATTCCGTGATTAAATGAGCTTTTGTAATAGCAGCTTCATCCAACCGATCAGTATTGGGCTCCAACCGATCGGTTGGATCTCTTGGTAAAATCCATCACCTCCCATCCGAATCGGATGCGGGCTCCATCCGATCGGATGAAGTCTTCTGGCACTCACAACTTTGACTTTTCTTGGTCTTTTCTTGTCGCATGCATTATGCTTCGTTGTGGCACTCATTTCTTCCATAGAACTTGATATTTTCTTGATATATGAACATAGAAATCTTGACACTATCAAATCCTTGCGTTCTTGTGTGGTTTCTCACTTGTTTCCATCTCGGGAATCTTCAAATGTGCATAATCACTTCAATTCTTTGTCTTTTCTTCATCTTTTCCTATACTTGGCTATATTCACTTGCATATACACTTTTTCCATGATTAAGCAACAAATATATACAAATATAACCAAATATAGTGCACAAAACTAATGATAACGCAACTAAAAACATGTTCATTTTGAACGTTATCACTTGATTTAACATTCCTTAAACCAAATATTGATAAGTAAGATTAAATCACACAATGTAATTTTTTTTACATTATCCACAGATCATGATTAGACTAAATCATGCCATAATAAAAAAAAATACATAATTTGCATGACATTGAAACTTAATAAGTACGTGAAAAGGATATACCGGTTCACATTTTATTATTTTATATGGCTTAACAATTTAACATAAAATTTTGGATCCATCCATGTTTGCATTGCATTATTATAAAGTAAACGTTATACATGCAAAGACACATCTATATATATCACAATTAACTATATTAAAGAAAGAATCTGTCTTTATTGTTGTGTCGGGGAAGAAGCAATAATTGATCTTCAAAATTAAACGTTAGGACGGAGTAGCCGAGAGGAGTTTGTTACCTTTATATGTGCATAGTTACATTATATCCATGGTGAAATACACACAATAGTACCTATAACATATGAAGAAAAAAGATTTTTGAAACATGTAGATTTAATATTAATTATAAAATTGCCTCAAACACTAATAAAAGCTAGTCTATAATACATTCATTAAGCTCATGACGTCATGAGCTGATTTAGTATTTGTGTTCTTTAAAGAGAAAATATGGAAACATGTTGCATACTCAGTTTCCAATTAATGGGTTTCTTTTTCATTAGTTGTAGCTGCCACGATGTTTCGTCTACATAGAGTGAATCCATTGCCTTCCTAAATATAAAAAGTGGCATCAAGAACATAACTTAATACTATGTAATATGTAATAACAAAGCTTAACACTGTAATACATAATTTTCTCTCATAGTGCTTGGATCCCAATGCTCATGTCACACAGTAATACTTGTTCCCGATTAGAACTAAGAACTGACCAATTTGGCTGGGAAAGTTCAACGGGTTCTGCCATCAAAGATAATGTGTAGTTGTCTTCTATCTTTACCTATACTAATACAAAGTATTTCTTAGCCTATAAATATCAGGAACTCATTATTAAACCTAGGACTCATTATCACAGTGAGTTTATGCGTAATTTTCGCACTTTTGTGGTCTAAGACATATGTCATTTACGCATGACGCAACTTTTATACTATCTTAATACCATATGCAAGAGAGAGTTTAGTTTCTTTTATGACGTGTAAGTATTGTTTTTTAATGAAATTATCCTAGATTTGAGTTATTGAAATTACCTTTTTGTATCAATCAGTTCTCATAGCAAAATACTCGTCTCTATTGCCATGGCCTCAATCATGCGCGACCATATTCGCTGCATTCCATAAATAAGGAATGAAAAAGGAAATAACTTGAACAAAATTATCTATTAGTAGGTAAAAAAAGCTATAAAGCCACTAAAACTATTGACTGTCAAAAAAATCACAAAAAACCTTAGTTATTTGTTAGCAAGATGCTGTAGTACTCCATCCTGCTACATAGAAGATATATGACTCCGACAAATAACTGGCTCCACTTGTTCTCATATACGTCCCAAAATAAAGTTGCCGTATACGCGACGCAATATCACCTATTTCCCATCTTTTAAGCCCTACTTCCACAAGCTTGTGTCAATTCTCTTATTGAAATTTCCATAATTGTGTATAAACTCAGAATACCTTATCGAAGTATGTATCATACCTGATACAAAAACAGATTTTTTAAGCGTTAAGAGTCAATGAAAACTGAAAACTACTAACTATACGCGTACTTCCAATAAAATCACAGACAAAAAGAGGCATACCAATGCAAAAAAATCTGTAATAAGGTTTCATAGCAATTACATGTTATCCCCTTTCAACTTTTTCCAGTTTAGTGATTAACAATGAATCTACTTTCATCAATACAAAGTTACCTTATGTGAAGGATGATCGACTTTCACAATTAGAATGATCAATAGAGATAATGTGTGTACATGGTTTGTGCTTTGATGGGCGACATACAATATTAAGGTTGCATAAAAAATAAAAAGGTACCTTACGTGAAGCATTATCAAAATCATGTAGCAGTACTAACTCCATTAGTACTGTTAGTGTTATATCTTCAGCAGTACTAATACAAAACTAAGTCTTGACCATTTAATTCCTAACAATTACTACTATAACCTTTTATATAAGTTTACATCTATTTCTTTTTTCTCTAAGTTTGCTGCACTTTTTCTAATATGTTATTCACATATTTCGTCGCAAATCGTTAACAACCCGACAACCAAACCAACCTGTTTGGACCCAAAACCTGATAACCCAATCTCTTATATGCTTGGCTTAGGGTCACTTGTAGGTGCTGTCACAAGAGCCTCAACCATCTGTTGGGATTATGATATTTTTAGTTATTTGTGCCATTGCCTTTGCATTCTAATTTCTTAACTTATATTGCCCTTTAACCATAGATTGTAGTCTAAAATATAATAGGCTTCAATGTTCACTAATCAATTATACAACATGTTTGTGTAGAAAAGAATAATTATGCAGCACACTGAGATATCAAAAATATATTCCCATCTTAGTGCAACCTATATTATCCTATACAAACTTCCTAAAACTTGTCAGCTCTTAAAATTAAAGCATTTTAGGAAGTTTTGTTCATTAAGTATAGACTTCCAGTGACTTATTATCCAATTCAGCCAATGCGTAAAAGGTATTTTTTATCCGACCCATTTGAGTTCAAAAAAAAAGACCCATAAGCAAGTTGCAGTAATTTCAATGTTATAGATAGCCATCAACAGCTGTAGTCACGTAACACCAATGATTTTTGAATTTACGGTACTTAATTATCATAAACATAAAGCTTTAATTATGTACAGTGATTAGAAAAAAGTTGTGAGCCAGTGTACTGTAATTTGGTTCAATGCAGATAAAACCTTCACACACTTGTCAATATATCATCTATTTTTCTTTGCTGCAGCAGGCTACAATAAGTTCAATGCATAATTTAGTATCACATAAGATAAGGAACAATATAAAACATAAGCCATGCCATGCCTCCCTCACAAAAATTACACAATCTCGATATTTATTAATCTGAAATTGTGATCGCGAATAATAGTTGACCTGAAATTAACAAACATATAAAGTTATATTAGCCATCCAGCATTCCCTATACGGAAAGAGGAAAAAATCTCATTTTAAGTGTGCAATTTTATGTAGTTTCCGATATAATAGCACTTGTTTTATTTTAAAAAAAAAAAAAATTAAAATAACGGAAAAATAGTAATACTATATTTCAGTCTTATGGAAACTTTGTCAAATGTGGTTAGACCTACACCGATGGAAAAGACCGGAAGGCCCTGTCGTTGGTAACATGATAAAAAATGTTTCAGATATAAATAAGATTCGAATGAATACAATAGACATGTTGTGAAATGTGCACCTCTCTCGTATAGCCAGACACGCCTATCAGCTTTGAATCACGCATATGGGCTTTTACATAAAATATAACTTAATGATATAGTATCTATAATACATAAAAGAAGTGGGAAATATTATCAGATTACTATGTTTTCAAGTTGCATATAATCAGTAATGCTAATCTAAGGTTTCAAGGCACAAAGATCTGTTATGAATTATCGACTTTATGAGTAGCTGAAATGAACTTTTCCACATAGACCGACACAGTAAAGGTGCAAACAAACACCATTTTTCATGATATTTTGTTATAAGCGATTATCTAAGTCTGTTTATTCCAAATTGAAAAGTACTCATTAGTAAAATAAAAATAATAACATCATGAGTTGCAAAAAATGACAAATATGTATGTACCTTTGTCTAGATTGCCATTACTTCTGAAAGCACGTGCTGAGAATTTCACAAATCTAAAAAAAAATAGGAGAGAAGATAGATTATCATTTAACATGTACACAAATGCCAAAGTTTATGTTTAATTGAATGATCTAATATAATCAAATGGCTTTGTGCAATTGGATATATATATATATATATATATATACATATATATATATATATATATATATATATATATAATATATATATATATATATATATGTATATATATATATATATATATGTATATATATATATATATATATGTATATATATATATATATATATATATATATATATATATATATATATATATATATATATATATATATATATATATATATATATATATATATTGGATATATATATTAGATAGATGTGTGAAGCACTCTTATGGTTTTGTGTAGCAATCTCATGGTGGTATGTTACAATATGATGCAAGACTATAATGAGGTCTATTTTTTGCCACCCACATGAAAGATCATTTGGTTAGTACCGTAGCTTTTCGAAATATCTTGTTCCAGAAGATAGAGCTCTTGCCTTAGCATTTGATATTTCAGGTGTACTTTTGCTTGCATGATATGCTCATACTTTTTGCTACCTATTTTCGATAGTTCCTCAAAACTAAACCGCGTGGTATGCAATATCTTTGGATAAGAAGGATCTCATGCATCTAACGCTGGCTGGGAAGAGCATGGAGGAGTAGAAATATCGAATACTTTTGAGGTGTTACTGGTTTTATTGGGAGATGAAGCATCATAAACTGATTTTGAAACATATGCAGGTTTTTCTATCTTCATTGTGTCCCGGATAACTGGATAAGAAGCAAGATATTGTATAACATAAAAGCCAACAACTACTCAAAAGATTAGGCCTTTATCTTATTAGTGTCAAAATCACAGTGAAGTTCTTTACATTTATATTACTCCATTTTGAAGAGGGCTGCATACACATGTCAAAAGACCCTAAACAATCACAATTAGTTTTATTGCAAATATTCCTAAACTGGTTATGCAATCCATATATAAATGAAATCAATTTTCACTATTACGAAAACTCAAGAAACTTACTCTCATCCTAGGGTGTGTTTGAAAATATCATATATATATATATATATATATATATATATATATATATATATATATATATATATATACATATATATATATATACATATATATACATATACATATATATATATATATATATATATATATATATATATATATATATATATATATATATATGTATATATATCAAAGCTACCCAAGGGATTCTTCCTATATGACCACAATAAATCATTAAAGGGCAAATAAAAATTATGGATCATTGTGCAGGAGGATGAATGAATGATATTAGGGTTTTGAGAAAAATAAAATCCTTTAAAAATCGAAACACATTCAATTGAATTACTTGATAAGCATATTTAGTTGATAAGTCTGTTGTGATAACTATATTTACTATCAAACTAAATGTACTTTCATCAATACAAAGTTACCTTATGTGAAGGATGATCGACTTTCATAATTAGAATGATCAATAAAGATAATGTGTATACATGGTTTGTGCTTTGCTGGGTGACATACAATATTAAGGTTGCCTAAACAATAAAAAGGTACCTTATGTGAAGCATTATCAAAATCTTGTAGCAGTACTAACTCCATTAGTACGGTTAGTGTTATATCTTCAGCAATACTAATACAAAACTAAGTCTTGAACATTTAATTCCTAACAATTACTATTAAACCTTTTATATAGGCTTACTTCTATTTCTTTTTTCTCTAAGTGTGCTGCACTTTTTCTAATATGTTTTTCACATATTTCGTCGCACATCGCTAACAACCCGACAACCAAACCAACCTATTTGGACCCGAAACCTGATAACCCAATCTTTTATACGCTTGGCTTAGGGTCACTTGTAGGAGCTGTCAAAATAGCCTCAACCACCTGTTGGGATTATGATATTTGTAGTAATTTGTGCCATTGCCTTTGCATTCTGATTTCTTAACTTATATTGCTCTTTAACCATAGATTGTAGTCTAAAATATAATAGGCCTCAACGTTCACTAATCAATTATACAACATGTTTGTGTAGAAAAGAATAATTATGCAGCACACTGAGATATCAAAAATATATTCCCATCATAGTGCAACCTATATTATCCTATACAAACTTCATAAAACTTGTTAGCTCTTAGAATTAAAGCATTTTAGGAAGTTTTATTTATTAGGTATAGACTTCCGGTGACTTATTACCCAATTCAGCCAATGCGTAAAAGGTATTTTTTATCCGACCCATTTGAGTTTAAAAAAAAAAAAACCCATAAGCAAGTTGCAGTAATTTCAATGGTATAAATAGCTATCAACAGCTGTAGTCACGTAACACCAATGATTTTTGAATTTACGATACTTAATTATCATAAATATAAAGCTTTAATTATGTCCAGTGATTAGAAAAAAGTTGTGAGCCAGTGTGCCTTAATTTGGTTCAATGCTGATAAAACCTTCACACACTTGTCAATATATCATCTGTTTTTCTTTGCTGCAGCAGGCTACAATAAGTTCAATGCATAATTTAGTATCGCATAAGATAAGGAACAATATAAAACATAAGCCATGCCATGCTTCCCTCACCAAAATTACACAATCTCGATATTTATTATTCTAAAAATGTGATCGTGCATAATAGTTGACCTGAAATTAACAAACATATAAAGTTATATTAGCCATCCACTGTTCCCTATACGGAAAGAGGAAAAAAAATCTCATTTTAAGTGTGCAATTTTATGTAGTTTCCGATATAATAGCACTTGTTTTATTGTAAGAAAAAATATAAAATTAAAAAAAAAAATGCCAGAATAGTAATACTATATTTAAGTCTTACGGATACTTTGTCAAATGTGCTTAGACCTACACTGATGGAAAAGTCCGGAAGGCCCTGTTGTTGGTAGCATGATAACAAATGTTTGAGATAGAAATAAGATTCGAATGAATACAATATACATGTCATGAAATGTGCACCTCTCTCGTATAGCCAGATACACCTATCAGCTGTGAATCACACATATGGGTTTTTGCATAAAATATAACTTAATGATATAGTATCTATAATACATAAAAGAAGTGGGAAATATTATCATATTACTATGTTTTCAAGTTGCATATAATCAATTATGCTAATCTAAGATTTCAAGGGACAAAGATCTGTTATGAATTATCGACTTTAGGACTAGCTGAAATGAACTTTTCCACATAGACCGACACAGTAAAGGTGTAAACAAACACCATTTTTCGTGATATTTTGTTATAAGCGATTATGTAAGTCTGTTTTTTCCAAATTGAAAAGTACTCATTTGTAAAATAAAAATAGTAACATCATGAGTTGCAAAAAATGAAAAATAAGTATGTACCTTAGTCTAGAGAGCCACTACTTCTGAAAGCACGTGCTGAGAATTTCACAAATCTAAAACAAAAATAGGAGAGAAAATAGATTATCATTTTAACATGTTCACAAATGCCAAAGTTTATGTTTAATTGAATGATCTAATATAATCAAATGGCTTTGTGCAATTGAATATATATATATATATATATATATATATATATATTAGATAGATGTGTGAAGCACTCTTATGGTTTTGGGTAGCAATCTCATGGTGGTATGTTACAATATGATGCAAGACTATAATGAGGTCTATTTTTTGCCACCCACATGAAAGAACATTTGGTGAGTACCGTAGCTTTTTTGAAATAACTTGTTCCAGAAGATAGAGCTCTTGCCTTAGCATCCTCTTTTACCACTTGAGAATGTTCCAATATTGCATCAGCATAGCATCTGCGCGTAAATAGCAAGAACAATCATAAAGCAAAACTTCATTAATCCTTATCACCAAACTTTCACAGTTACATGCCCTTATTATTTGATATTCCGGGTGTACTTTTGCTTGCATTATATGCTCATACTTTTTGCTGCCTATTTTCGTTAGTTCCTCAAAACTAAACCGCGTGGTATGCAACATCTTTGGATGAGAAAGATCTCATGCATCTAACGCTGGCTGGGAAGAGCATGGAGGGGTAGAAATGTTGAATACTTTTGAGGTGTTAATGGTTTTATTGGGAGATGAAGCATCATAGATTGATTTTGAAACATGCGCAGGTTTTTCTATCATCATTGTGTCCCGGATAACTGGATAAGAAGCAAGATATTGTATATGATAAAAGCCAACAATTACTCAAAAGATTAGGCCTTTATCTTATTAGAGTCAAAATCACAGTGAAGTTCTTTACATTTATAATACTCCATTTTGCAGAGGGCTGCATATACATGTCAAAAGACCCTAAACAATCACAATCAGTTTTATTTCAAATATTCCTAAACTGGTTATGCAATCCATATATAAATGAAATCAAGTTTCACTATTAAGAAAACTCAAGAAACTTAATCTCGTCCTAGGGTGTGTTGGAAAATATCAAATATAATATATATATATATATATATCAAAGCTACCATATATATATATATATATATATATATAATATATATATATATATATCAAAGCTACCAATGGGATGTTCCAATACGAATGAACTTTCAGTCATAAAAATTAATAGACTAGAAGACAATAATTATATAATTTAGCTTACATCTGTTGATCTTATTATGTTTTGATAATACAATAACCAATCCATTCGGTTACCATACATTATAGGCAAAATAGAAAACATGTAATGTAATTTAAAAATGGAATGCACACCTTTTCGAGCAAGTTCCTTTGTTGGTGCAAGAGCAATACAAAGTGGATTCACTTTCTGTTAGTTATTCCATTTTTCATTTTCCTCAATGCAAGTATTATCTAATTATATAAAAAACTAAATTTATACCAAAAAAAAAAAAAAAAAAAAAAAAATGAGTTTGACAATACAGGAAGAATCACTAATATAGAATTAAAAAAAATCAATATGCCATCTTTTTGTTTGAAGAACAATTTGTTTGAGTTTTGTGTGATCGAGTGGATGCTATGATCTTATTACATTGATAATAATATAGATAATGATAAAAAAAATTCAGTACCTGCATAAATACACTCCCGTTGAAGACCAAAGGGTGATTATGCAGATCAGTACCCGGTGGGAGAACCAACAAATCAGGAATCATGTCATCCTTCTTAACCTGTAAACATAAAGTTATGAGTTGAATAAGGCTTACTTTGTTTATTTCATTGATACGTGATCTGCCTAGCATATCCTTATCACCAGTTTCTGCATATGAAGAAAAAGTTATACAACAAAAATATACAAAAAAAATCTACGACAAAACAAAAGTTATACAACAATTATAACCATAATAAATCATTAAAGGGCAAATAAAAATTATGGATCATTGTGCAGGAGGATGGATGAATGATATTAGGGTTTTGAAAAAAAGGTATGTATGAATGATATTATGGGATGTAGAAGACCAGGCTTGGTTTTTACTAATTTAGTGGGTTATGTTTGTTTGGAAAGGTTTATAGGTTTTTGTTTGCTAACTATAAACGAAAAACTGGTGTTGATCTAATGGTTGGCATGGTTGTTAATGTTATGCAATGTCCCAAGTTCGAATCCAGCACCATGTATTTTTGAACAAATTAATTCCGGATTTCACATATCAAAATAATGCTTATGTGGCTTAATTGTGATGACATGGAATTAATGAATGATGAGGTGGATTTCCATGTCATTGATGACGTCGTACACCTCCAGTTACATATATGTTATAGATATATATATTTTAGAGACAATGATTATGAACCTATTCCATATACTGTTGGTATTGTTTCTGAGGAGGCGGGTGAGAAGTTATGGATTGCTGATATTCCTACTAGTGAGAAGCCGGCTTATGGTATGATGTATCATTCTCTGGAGCAAGCTTATGTGTATTACAAAACTTATGTAAAAGAAGCTGGTTTTGTGGTTCGTTTAGGTCAACAATATATATCTAAGAAGAATAAGGACAAAAATCTAGATTTGGAGTATTGTGTTTGTAGTAAAAAAGGTACAAATCCTGCCCCAAAAGTTCAAGCAAAGCCTAATAATAGGAAACATCCATCTAAGCGTACTGATTGTAAGGCTGTTTTACGCACGAAGTATATTGAAGGAAAAGGATATTGGTGTTATGAATTTTTTGACGCTTATAATCATAGCCTTGTTAGTCAGGAAGATAGCGTGATAAATTTGATCTTGGATCGTTTCAACGATATAGGAGTTGTGTTTTTTGTTGGTTAAGGCTTGGATATTTGTGACATCTGTTCATTCATTTGTGACCTTGATTGATACATTTTCTCTCCCCCGTTATTGTTGCAATGGAATCGGAAGAATCAAACTAAAATTTGATTGTTGATATGTCACACACAAGGTCGAAATAGTGATTTCTTATTTCCCTCTAAAAATTGAATTTGAAAAATTTATATCCCAGAATTTGAAATACACTATAAAATGCAATTCTAAGGTTACTAAAAAAATTTGAGTTTTAAAGATTTTGACGCCAAATTTCACCGTAAAAATTCGAATTGACCTAAAAATTTAAATTTTGGGCCAAAATTTTCACCGTTATACCAAAATTTGAATTTTTCGTAAAAACTGAATTTTTAGTCACTCCTAAAAATTAAATTTTACTCAATTTTTTTTGCCTTACTCGGAAATATCTTCCTAACTCGGAAAAACTTTACTAACTCGAAGTATATTAGAAACTAACTCAGAAGATTCTTAAAAAAATCCTTACTTAGAGTTTCAGCCTTACTCGAAGTCTATGAACCTTACTCGAAGATTATAGAACTAACTCGGAGGACTTTAAACTAACTCAGAAAATACTTTCCTTGCTCGGAGTTTTATGAACTAACGCGGAATATTTGCCTTCTAACTCGAAGGATTTTAGCCCTAACTCGAAGGCTTACTCGAAGTTTAACTTCTAACTCGACGTTTGTAGCTCTAACTTGAAGGCTTACTCGGAAAATTAACTTCTTAATTGAAGTTTTTATGCCCTTACTCGGAGAAACACCCTTCTAACTTGAAGGATTTATGTGTTACTCAAAGAAAATGCATGAACAGTAACGTGAATCTTAAAAACACACCCCTAGATCATTGTTTGGCTCTTGATTCCACTTGTAGTTCACCCTTATTAGATCAAATCACACTTATGTTATATGTTTAGAGAGAGAAAGATAATGTTAAAGAGAGAAAGAGCTAGATAGAATAAGAGAGGATTTCTCTTTTCATAAAACAATCCCCCCCTCTCAAATGGGAGGTTACAACCTTATAAAGTCTCCCATGATATGAGAATAGGGAAGTGTGCCGTCTTTGCATATTTCACTAATTCAACATTAACGTAAATACTAAGACTAAATTAGACGGCACACTTCTACTATCATATAGACTATATTTTTATGATTCTAACGAGCTATTACATGACCATATTACAAGACTCATTGACTCGATAATGATCGTCACTTCAAGCATTCCCAACAATCTCCCCCTAAGGGATGATCATTGAGATCTCTCTTTGGTTACATTTATGATGATCATTTTTGCGTTTCCAACACAAACGGATTAGCATCATTAATATAATTTGGTACCTCATGGAGTGGTTCTGTGTCATAAGTAGGAGGAATATCAGAATCACTGCGTGATGTTGTTTTTTGCTGATTAGCCATAAAGTTGCAGTTTCCATTAAGATTTGTTGCATTCTCATTAACACTTGTTGTAACCCTGAAGTCATATTCCTCAGCAGTCAATAGTATTCCTGACTCTTCTTTATTGGCTAGCGTCAACATGTACTGGATCTTTTGTACCTTCGATATTGCATTGACATTGTAATCTCTACCAATATCACTACTATTGAGAAAAGACATTGTGAACGTGTGAAATGAATACAGATCTTGTAGACGATAAAGAAGTGATTTTTGATTTTCGAATCGAGTTATCCAATAACTAGCACGATAGTTATATCCAACGAACCCGAAAAATTTAATCCCAAAATAATAATTAATCTCGGATAATTGAAGCTCAATCAAAACATTAGTCCAAAATCACTCCATTAAAATGTCACTCTTATAACACATAACTTATAGTTTATACACGGCTAGAGTCGGTTTCAGTCCAAGAAAAATGAAGCCCAACTGATCCAATAAGAAAAAAATTGGACCTTGGTGAAATAGCAGCCCAAGTTCAATTAAGCTTAACCTAACCCTAAATATCCGCACTATATAACACCACATATCTCACTTCCCCTAATCTTTAGCAAACCTTAACCCTAATTCAAAAAAAACGCAACCACCACTTTTTATCCTTTGGTAACTCTGAAACGAACACAAACCGAACACCAACACAACTTCTTGCTGTTAATCGTACCTTGTTTAGGTTAAATACGAACACAACCACATATGATTGTGTTTTTTTTCCTGTGTAACCAAAAGGAGATTCGAATAAGGTATTTTTTTTGTTTCTTGTTGTTCTGAATTTAAACCGAAGCAGAGGAATGATGAAACAATTGTGTTTTGTTATTCCTTTTTAGTTTTCGGATAGAAAAAAGAAGTATATGCTTCGAACACGGATCGATGATGGTTAATCTCTTGTTTGTTATGTTCAATAACGAAACTTTGATGCTAAAAGAGATATGCTGAGATCCTCTTCTCTCTTTTTTTCTTTTTTTTTTTTTTTTTTTTTTTTTTTTTTTTTTTTTCAAATCGAATGGAAGTATGGAAGAAAACCGTTTGGTTTTTCGTTCTTACTTTATGAGATTCGAATATTAAATAGAGGTTAAACTTCTAAAAATCGATCTATGATGTTTAAATCTCTTTGGTTTCGTTCTGTTGACGAATCTTGGATGCAAAAGAGATAACTGAGACCTTGTGACTTGTTTTTTTTTTTTTTTTTGGTTTTGAGTTTAGGTTGCTTTTGTTGATATTCGTTTGTTGTTGTAGTCGAAAGAAGGTGAAGATGAGTTATAGGAAAGATGAGACGAGGGGATGGATTGGTTTTAGGATAGTAGACAGAAGTTTTGTTTATGTTGTTAACTGTTGTTGTCGAATGATGGTTGTAAACTGTTGTTGTTGTTTATCGATAACCCAATTCCGATAACAGAAACTGAATTCCGATATCCAAGTCCAATTCCATCAAGAAAGTTCAATTCCGACAACCAAAGTTCAATTCCGATAACACAAAATCAATTCCGATAAAACAAACCTAATTCCGATGAACAAGTCCAATTCCGACAATAGTCCAATTCCAACAATAAATCTAATTCTGACAGGCAAGTTCAATTCTGACAGAAAGGTTCAATTCCGACAACCTTATCGAATTTCTTTACAAGAAATCGATTCCAATTCCGACAAAGTGGTGAATTCCGATAAACCCTCGTGTGCAATTCCGATGAACCCTTGTTTTTGAACTTTTCCGACCATGTTTTCCGACCAACTTTTTCTGACGATTTTTACCACGTTTTGAACACAAGATAAACTTGAAATAAGTTCAAATGAAGCTGTTTTACAGATCTGGAGTTTTGGTCATTAAAAAACTTATATTTGGACAAATAATAAGGTTATCTTTGGACGTGAAATAAGCTGTAAACAAGCATGAAATAAGCTCTATTGTTTTGGAGCAAGTAAACTATGATCAAAACAGAAAAAGTTGTATTGTTTGGACCCAAAAAGCTTAAAAATAAGCACGTAAAAACAGTAATAAGCTTGTACTATGCTGAACGAGACAGAAAGTGCTAAAAGAATTAAAAGACATGATTTTTTAAGCAATTAAAACACTTCTAAATCATCTTGAGGCTCTTGATACCAATTGTAGGACCCTTAATATCATATCATTTCACATGTAAAAGATTAAAGAAGCGATTAAGATTAGAAGTAGAAAATAAAAGAGAATATTAGATTAAGATAAAGAATAAGATGAGATACAATAAATGGAGGAAAACTATAACCTTACCCCTATTCTTCCACACCTCATATGGGAGGTTATGGATTCCTTTTATAGATAAGGAACCCTTACATGGTTTTTAATTTAGACCGATGTGGGGTAGGATAGAGTTTTTGATAAGACTAGAATAACTTACGGTTTTTACATCATACTTAAACCTTTTACAATTGTATAAGATAAATGCAAATCACGAGATACTAATCTAAGAATGACAATCACTTTCATTAAGTCTAACAAGGTGTCAAATGATAGGAACTCAGATGCTCCCGTTATTGAGGATTGGGAATCTAATGATGATGATCAGGTTGTATCTAAACCTGAAGTAGTTAAGTTAGAAGGAACTGCTATTCCAAAGGTGGTTAATATTGAAACTGTTAAACCTAGATCAAATGTAAAACAAGCTAGGAAAACAGTTAGATATTCTGAGATGTATAGGTCGACAACCAAGCCTAGAGGTAACCAGAGGAATTGGAATGACCTAAAGTCCCATCAATTAGGTAGTGACTTTGTCATGTATAACAAGGCTTGTTTTTCTTGTGGTAACTTTGACCACCTACAGGCTTTTTGTCATAATCATCATGGGAAAAAGGTGGTTACAGGGAATAAAAGGGTTCAAGAGAACACAACTGAAAGGGTGACCTTAAATTGCTCAAGACTGGTTAGGACTCACCCTAATGTTAAAAGAATGCCTCCCATAGCAATCTTAATGAAGTATGGCCTCAAACCAATTAGTACTGCTCGACCAGCAGTTAGTATTGCCAGACCAATCAAGACTGTTTACCTTAAGCCAACAGTTTCAAGTGCAAAACCAACTTTTAAATTTGCACAACAAACTGTTCACAGGCCTTTTCACAAGAAAAACAAATTTTGGAACTATAAAGTTAAAACTGTCAGGCCAACAGTTAATACTACTAGACCAGTAGTTAATACTGGCAAGTCTAAAACCACTACTAGGGATAAGAGGGAAAATGCTGTTAAGCCCTCAGCATGTTGGATTTGGAGACCAATCAAGCCCAATGATGCATCAATTGTATTAAAAAGATTTGACTATATTGATGCACGAGGAAAACCCAAGTCAGTGATAGCTTGGGTACCCCAAGGAAACTAATTTCCTTTCTTTGATGTGTAGGGACATCCAAAAGATGATGAAGAATATCAAGGCTATGGAGATAATGGATGCTCAAGGCACATGACAGGGAACATGTCTTATCTTTCAGACTTTACACTAATGGATGGAGGATATGTTACCTTTGGGGGAGGAATAGGTGGAAGGATTCACATGGGTTTTCTTTCTAGGATCTAAGGATGAGACAACTAGCATTCTTAAGACTTTTATAACTAAAATTGAAAACCTAGTTGATAAAAGAGTGAAAGTCATCAGGTGTGACAATGGGACAAAGTTTAAGAATAGAGTTATGGATGATTTCTGTAAGGAAAAAGGTATTAAGAGAGAGTTTAGTATAGCTAGAACTCCTCAGCAGAATGGGATTGCTGAAAGGAGAAATAGGACACTAATAGAGGCTGCTAGGACCATGTTAGCTGGCTCTAAGCTGCCCATCACTTATTGGGCTGAAGTAGTTAATACTGATTGTTATGTGCAGAATAGGGTTTTAGTAGTCAAACCTCACAACAAAACACCATATGAACTGTTTAGAGGTAGAACACCTGCTTTGGGTTTTCTAAGACCATTTGGTTGTCATGTCACTATTCTCAATACCTTAGACCATTTAGAAAAGTTTAATGGTAAATCAGATGAGGGTTTCTTGGTTGGGTTCTTAATGAATAGCAAAGCCTTTAGGGTATAAAACACAAGAACAAGGAAAGTAGAGGAAAACTTGCATGTTCAGTTTCTAGAAAATAAGTCTAATATTGCAGGTGAAGGTCCAAAATGGCTATTTGATCTTGATACCGTAATCCAATCTATGAACTATGTACTAGTTGTTGTAGGGACATTTTCTAATGATTTTGCAGGTTTAGAAGATGGTGTTGAAACAGGTGAACCTAGCTTGGAAAAGGAGAAAGGTCAAGATCATATACTGATGCCAATATGGAATAGTGTGGATTCATCTTCAAAGGATGCTGAGCCTTCTTTAGATGCTAACAAGGAAGGTTATTAAGATGGAATCAATGAAGGAGAGTTAAAGAATCAGAGAATCATGAAAACAGTACAAATAGAGATTGTATTGCTGAGCCTCAAGCTAGTACTGCTGGGTAAAATGTTCAAACTGCTGACCCATCAGATACTACTACTGATGATTTCTCAGAAGATGAAGTGGATATCAACAACATGTCACTCACTTATCAAGTTCCAACTACTCCGCACACAAGAATACACAAAGATCACTCCCTGGAAAATGTAATTGGAGACATACAGCCTGGTGTGAAGACAAGAAGGCAGACTATTACTTCTGATCGACAAGGCTTTCTTAGTACTGTGGTTGAAGAGAAGAAGCATGAAGATGCCAACACATGTCTGTTTGTCTGTTTCCTTTCACAAGAAGAACCCAAGAACATACTTAAAGCCTTACAAGACTCAAGCTGGGTGGAAGCTATGCAAGAAGAGCTTCTCCAATTCAAAATACAAAAGTTTTGGGTGCTAGTTGACTTACCTAAAGGAATGAGGGTCATTGGAACTAAATGGGTTTTTAGAAACAAGAGAGATGAAAGGGGTATGGTGATCAGAAACAAGACAAGGCTTGTAGCCCAGGGGTATACACAAGAAGCATGGATAAACTATGAAGTGGTTTTTGCACTTGTAGCTAGGATTGAAGCCATAAGATTGGTCTTAGCTTATGCTTCTTTCATGGGGTTTACTATTTACCAGATGGATGTTAAAAGTGCCTTTCTATATGTTACTATTGAAGAGGAAGTGTATGTTTCTTAATCTATAGATTTTCTAGATCCTGAACATCCAGACAAGGTGTGCAGGGTGGTGAAAGCTCTTTATGGATTACATCAAGCTCCTAGAGCCTGGTATGGAACATTGGCTACTTATCTATTAGAAAATGGGTTCCAAAGAGGCAAGATTGATCAGACTCTATTTATCAAGAAGAACAAGGGAGATATCTTGCTGGTACAGGTCTATGTGGATGATATCATATTTGGATCTACAAAGAAGGAGATGTGCATAGAATTTGAGAAACTTATGCATGATAAGTTTCAAACGAGTTCCATGGGGGAACTTACCTTCTTTTTGGGGTTGCAATTGAAGCAATCAGCATAAGGCATATTTATCAGTCAAGATAAATATGTGACTGAGATCTTAAGGAAGTTTCAATTTACTGATGCTAAAGTGGCAAACACACCAGTTGATCCAGAGAAACCTTTGCTTAAAGATGCAGATGGAGAAAGTGTTGATGTATACACCTACAGGTCTATGATAGGGTCCTTGATGTATCTTACCTCATCAAGACCAGATATTATGTTTGTTGTGTGTACATGTGCAAGGTTTCAAGTCAATCCCAAGGCTTCACACTTAGTTGCGGTGAAGAGGATCTTTAGGTACCTCAAGGGTCAACCTAAGTTGGGTCTATGGTATCCTAGGGAATCTCCTTTTGACTTGGTGGCATACTCAGACAGTGACTATGCTGGTGCTAGCCTGGATAGGAAATCAACAACAAGTGGTTGTCAATTTCTAGGTTGCAGACTTATATCATGGCAATGCAAGAAGCAGACAATTGTGGCAACTTCTACAACTAAAGCTGAGTATGTAGCTGCTGCAAGTTGCTGTGGTCAAGTTCTATGGATTCAGAATCAGATGCTTGACTATGGGTATAATTTTATGAATACCATGATATATATTGACAATAGTAGTACAATATGCATTATTAAAAATCCAGTGCAACATTCTAAAACAAAACATATAGAAATTAGGCATCATTTTAACAGAGACTGCAATGACAAAAAGTTAGTTCAGGTTGTTAAAATTCATACTGATCAACATTTTGCAGATCTTCTCACTAAAGCAAGTATTGGAATGCTTAATCCTTAAATGCTTTTAATTTGTGTGTTTTTGTACATGAAAATGGATTTGTACTGCTAGGTTTGTCAATTGGTACTGCTGTGTATAGTTTGTATTGCTAGTAAAAATTAGGACTGTTATGTTTAAACTGTTAGTCATATGTTGATAATGACAAAACCTTCGACAAACAAAACCTTGTGAATCCTAGATATCACAAGCTCCAAAGCTCTGATAATGACAAAACCAAATGGCATACTCCAAGCACGAATTTGGAGTTTAAGCACAAGGGATTTATTAGTGCATTGTGTGAGCAGCAAATGGTGGATTGGTTGCTGACATAATAGATTGATGATGGACTGAATTTAGGCATCTCTTAACAAAGGTTTCATATTTGAATTAAGAGGTTCTTTAAAATTTCTTTCTTGAAATCTCATTATGATGTTTTTGCATATGAATTGATGGCATAGTTAGTCAGATAGTAACTGAACTAACTCACTCTCTACCATTTTATACTTTTATTAGTATACTGTGCTAGTCCAAGGACATCTGGTAGAGAGAACAGCGAGCAAAAGTGTATCTAACACATTTGTTTTAGAGGCAACACCTGCCACGAGCTGGAAACCCTGTCAAAAAAGCTCTTTGAATGAGTTTATCTGATCATAGGCAGTTATTCATAACTGAAATTATTGGTTCTCACACAACCAGAGGTTGCATTAAACGGACATTAGATTAAGTATCTTCCTTTACACTTAATCTCTTTAAAATGTTGGTATGCAGTATTGTTTTAAATCAATATTGAGTTCGTACTGCTGTGTCAAAATTTTTCCAAAAAGTTAGTACTGCTATGCAAAAGTTAGTACTGGTAGGCTAAAGTTTGTACTACTGAATAGCCGTTAGTACTGGTGAGTAATAACCGCTTGTTAAATATAGCCGTT
The DNA here is from genome assembly GCA_021014915.2 of Artemisia tridentata subsp. tridentata. NCBI lineage: Eukaryota > Viridiplantae > Streptophyta > Magnoliopsida > Asterales > Asteraceae > Artemisia > Artemisia tridentata. The sequence continues at coordinate 442,404,415 of CP139507.1, read as the reverse complement.
GTAAAACCGTTGAGATTTTACTTGTCAATCACTTTACTTCAGGGTTTTCTATATTGGATATTTTCACTTTTTATTTATTTTATTACCTTTCTTCAATCCAAAGTTATATTTTATTGAAGTCGGTCCAGTAGAAACTCTAAGAATCATTCTTTCCATCTCAATTCGGTTTACTCTCTTTTCTTTCTTATCTCATCAATCAAATCCTAGCAGTAACAATCAACTTTTACTGACAATAATGGCTACTTTATCTTTTGTCGACAAGCATAATATGGTGGCCTATTTGGAAAAACCAGAGGAGGATACACAATATCATCAGATAGTGGATTTCTTGAATGCCTCTCACATAAGGTATTCTTTAACTTTAAATCCTACTATCTATGTCTCCCAAATCAAGGAGTTTTGGCAGACTGCTAATGTCAGAACCATTGAAACTGGAGACAAAAAACTAAATGCAATAGTAGATGGCAAAACCATCACTATTACTGAATCATCACTTAGGAGGCATCTCCACCTAGATGATGACAATGATATTAGTGCCTTAGCCAATACTGAAAATTTTCAAACATTAACCAGAATGGGGTACAACATCACATCACAATCTTTAACATTTCAAAAGGGTTGTTTTGCCCCACAATGGAGGTTTTTAATTCACCACCATCCTTCATTGTTTATGTCCTAAGAAAACTTCATGTGAACAGTTCAGTAGCAATATTACAACTGCTCTCATTTGCTTATGAAATGATAGGACTTTCAATTTTTCAAAACTTATTTTTGAAGGAATGGTAAAGAATGTAGATAGTAAATCAAAATTTTTGATGTATCCAAGGTTCATTCAAACAATTTTGAATATGAGGAAAAGTCAGCTTCTACATCATAAAACTGTTTATCAAACACCCAAACTTACCCAAAAAATTTTTAGCAACATGAGGTTGACCTCAAAAGGGTATAGTGGGGAAGAAATACCTTTGTTTGAATCTATGTTGCAGGTACAGGGCGAAGGGTCAACAACCCCAGTTGACTCCCAACACACATCCACATGTTCAGAACAATCGGCCTTACAACCCACATCATCACCCACTAGGAGTTCATCCAGAGAGGGCTCTGTTGTACCTCAACACAGAATTCCCACCCCTACCCATGGTGCATATGAGGTTGACAATGTCAGTGTAGGAAGGGTTGCCCCTACTGTCACAAGCTTAGAAGCTGGGCAAGAAAGGCGTAACATAAGTAAGACCCAACCTATGGCAACACCTACAGTACCTTGTTCTTTCGAACCAAGTACTAGTGGTGGAATCCCAAGCCAACTGGAACAAATGGGTGGCTCAGATGCTCACCATGTGGTGGAGTCTGAGTCTATGCCCTATGATGCACCTCTCCCTGAAGGTCACACATCAGGAAGTGCTGAGGGCAGTAAGACACTCAATGAATTGACAGATTTATCTACAAAAGTATCTGATAAGGTTTCAAGCTTGGAGGATGAGCTCACCACCCACAAGAAGGTTTTTGGAAAAGTTTATACCAAACTGGTATTGAAGGTCAAGAAATTGGAACAGAAAGTCAAGACACTTCAAAGAAAAAGCTCTGCTTATATGGTGGAATCATCTACTTCTTCCAGCACAGATGATGATCAAGGTGAAGACAAGGGTGAGGAGTCTTCCAAACAGGGGTGAAAGATAGCTGAGATAGATAAAGACCCAAATGTCTCACTAGTTCAAGAGGAATCCGATACTCAGGGGAGATTAAATCATCCTAAGGAAGAAACTGATCAAGGTGAACAAGGTATTGCTGCACAAGAAGAAGGTACTGCTAGTGTTTCTCAAGGTACTGATGTAGTAGTATACACAAGAAGATCAAGATTAGATAAAGGAAAAGGTATGATAATTGAAGAAGAGCCATCCAAGAAGAAAAGTCATAAATCTCAAGCTCAAATTGTCCTAGATGAAGAACTTGCTTAAAGACTTCATGCTGAAGAAGATGCTAGAGTAGCAGAAGAGGAAAAAATTGCTCAGTTCATGACTGAACAAAAATTGTTAACAGAAGTACAAGAAAGAGCTGCTCAAGAAGCTGCTGATAGGGAATTAGCTGCTAAGCTACAAGAGGAGGAAAAGTCACAGTTCACAACTGAAGAACAAGAACAAGCAATCAATGACTTATTGTAGCAGATTCAAAACAGTCAAAGTAAGAAGCAAGCTGCTCAGAGGAAACCTCCTACAAGAAAGGAACAACTGAGTTACATGAAGACTTATCTGAAACATCAAGACAGCTGGAAGGAACAACACTTCAAAGGAAGATCTTATGAAGAAATAGAGAAGCTGTATTTCAGTGATTAAAGAAGAATACAGACTTTCTTAAGAGGTGATACAGTTGAAAGCAGAGGAGATAAAAGAGTAGGTAAGCAATTAGAAGCATAGGAGTCCAAGAAGTAAAGGACTGAGGAAGAAAAGGAAGATGAAACAGTTGAAGAAGAAGAAGAAGAAGATGTATTGACTGACGAACAACTTCATGGGATGATCGTAGTAGTTCCAGATACATTAAATATGGATCCCATTTCAGTTAAACACCCTATAATTGATTGGGAGATACATCAAGACACATTTGGGAAAGGCTAGAAAATTATCAGAGTAGGAGGAAAATCAGAAGTGTATAAGCACTTTGAAGATCTGGTCAAGACAGTTGATAGAGAAGATTTGGATAAACTTTAGAGTTTAGTTCAAGACAGCTTCAAGACCACTGATCCTACTGAAGATAAAGATAAGGAGTTATTGGTAGAGCTGAAGAGGCTATATGAGCCTGATTCAGATGATGCTTTTTGGAGATTCCAAGCTCATGACTTAGCTACTACTTGGAGACTGTTTGATAGTAGTGGTGTTCATCAGGTTTCTACTAAAGCAAGAGTGGTAGTCTACATGTTAGTGGAAATGGATTATCCACTAAGAGCAGAAGTACTAATGGTCATGTTATCAGCTAGGCTTCAAGTTGATGAAGAATCTGAAATGGAAAGAGAATTGGTGAGAAAAATATTTCAGCAAGTAGAAGACATGAAGGCTAAAAAACTAAGTCTGACATTATAGTGTTTGGAAGAATCCTCACAATCCTCATAAGGTAGTCATTTAATTAAAAACTTGATGATTTAGGGTAAATCACAAGTTTAGGGGAGGATTGTTAGGAATTAAATGTTGAAGACTTAGTACTGCTGAAGATAACACTAACAATACAAACTGCTAGTGTAATACTGAAGACTGTTGAAGACAACTAACAGTACAAACTGCTAAGTTAGTACTGCTAGTATAGAAGACAGCTTGCATGAAGATACTACTCTAGAAGACATGTAGAAGGATAAGTATAGAAATTATTGTATGTATATCTTAATTAGCTAGAATTATACGGGTAGATACTTATCTTGTAAAGGACTCCTTGTGCTATAAAAGGAGGTCCTAGGTTAAATGCTTTGTACGCATACGTTTTTGTTAAGATTCAAGGTCTTGTAACCCTAGTGATATTGGAGATCACTCGTATTATTATCTAATCAGATTGAATCGTTTAGAGTTACATTGTGTGTTCATTGTTCATTAAAACTGTGTTACTGTTTCATTAAGCAAACCTTCTAAGTATCATCAAGTAGATTCCTCATACTTGTTGATATAAACTCAAAGTATTCTTAACACATTTTAAGTGTGTTAGATCCTTTCAGTTTAGACTTCGGTTTTATTATACAAGCAGAAACTTTCCCTTAAACATTATCTTCGCCCGTAACATCGACAGGATCCTGGCAAGCTTCTCCTCCTATTAATGCGTATGCTCCCCCACGAGTTCTTCCTCCATTTTGATTCCTCAGCTTTGGGCAATCACTTATGAGGTGTCCTTTTTCACCACATTCAAAGCAAGTTACCGGGGTAGGGACCCTACAATCTTTAGGTAGATGACCGACCCTTTTGCAATTCCAACATGTAGCGGGGCAAGGTCCTGTGTGGTGATACTTAGATTCGTTGCACTCAGGTAGGGTTCCAGCATGCCTTTTCTTATCACCTGGCCCAGTAGCATAGGCTTTCACCACTTCTTGTCTCTTATCTTGTTGCAGAGTATGATTGTCTCCCTGGTCAACATGCCTCTTCCTTTTGTTGCTATTGTTGTCGTTGACATCTCGAGTAGCCCTTGCTCGAACAACTTGGTCCATCAGATTGTAAGACATTCAAATTGTCTCCTCGAGAGTGTTGGGTTTAGAGGAGGTGACATTTCCCTGGATAATGTGTGGGAGTCCCCAGATGTACCTCTCAATCCTTTTTCATGTAGTAGAAACCATCTTAGGACAGAGAGTAGCCAGTTCATTGTATTGCTTAGTATAAGCTGCAATGTAGACTCCCTTCACTGCTAAGTTCTAAAACTAGACTTCCATCTTTTGAATCTCATTTCATGGACAACACTCCGCTGTTACCATTTCCTTGAAATCAGCCCATGGTGTTTCAAAAGCAGTATCAATTCCCACGGACTAAGCATAAGCATTCCACCATGATAAGGGACCATCCAGCAAGGTACCCGTAGCATATTTCACCTTACAGTCCTTCACGCAGTTACACATGTGGAAAACCGATTCCAACTTCTCAAACCATCGTACCAAGCCGACAGCTCCTTCAGTGCTGCTGAAAGTCTGCGGCTGGCAACCCAAAAATTCCTTGTAAGTACACCCACGAGCTGCGGGTTCAACCCTGGTTGCCGTTCCACTGGCTTCCCCGCCGTTACCACTGTTGCGGTTGGTCTCGTATTCAGCCATAGCAGCAGCAACTTATGTAGTGACTCGTTGAGCAACAAGTCGATCGATAGCAGCTGTACTCATTCTTTGTTTCCTTGGTGGCATTTTCTTCAGAACAAGAAAAGAAGAGTGAGACGTAATAAAGACGTTTCCTAAAAGTAGGTGCTCTAAGGTGGCATGTCATAAGATGAAAGCTTGAGGTCGTGTTATGGTTAGCGGACGTTTCTCTGGGTGGTGGTTGTTAGGATTTAAATTATAAAATGAAGTGATGGTCATTTGCCTTGTATCAGCTCTGTAGTGTGTCGAATGCTAGATAATAGAATAGTATGTAAAGGCTTATCGTTGGACTAAGGTTAGTATGTAAAAGATAAGTCCATGTATTGTCTAATCCATGTAAAGTCCAACCAAGCCCAACCAATCCATAGAAAGCCCATAAAAAGCCTCTAGGGCGTCACATGTTGGCTATAAATAGACACTCTCACCTCATTTCCAGGTGTGCCTCAAGAGATAGTATAGGTGGGAGTGTGTATGTGCTTTATGTTTTGTTTTGTATTGCTTTTCCTTTAAGCTAATATATACGGTTATAATATATATGATCCACAAATCTCATCTATTGTTCTTGTTCTTGAGTACCTTTCGTATCTTAGTTTGTGTGTGATACAACGTTGTAGGAATTTCTTATCTTCGTTTTTTTGATCAAAAGATTGCATAAAGTCTCGTCTTTATCCATAAAACATGTACTTTGTGTAAAAATTTGATTTATACGCAAGTTTTTGGTTAAAGGTTGTAGCTTTTAGAGTTTTTACAAGGTGTTTAGTGTCTTGTGGTTGCTTTTCTTTTGAATCTTCGCTTCAAAAACTAGTTTCTTGCGTTAAAAGTTTAGATTTTGTATCAAAATATAGTGGATAAGTAAAAAAGGCGATAAAAGTCTGATCTTTATATGTTTTTACGAGTTTGTGAAGCACTTTGATCGTGAAAAATGCCTCGAAGTTTGTTGGTGACTTGCGATTGAATCTCCATCGAATTGCACCATTATCGAAATTCTTGTATAAAAATTTAGATAAAAAAAAGGGTTTATAGGAATTCTTGTGTAAGAATTTAGATAAAAAAAAAGAGGGTTTATAGGAATTCTTATGTAAGAATTTCGATAGAAAATAGGGTTTATAGGAATTCTTGTGTAAGAATTTTGATAATTTCAAGGGTTTATCGCAATTGTGGGCTGTTATAGAAATTGTGAGCTTCCATCGAAATTATCTGGACTCTATCGCAATTATTTGGACTATCGCAATTATGGATTTGAGCTTCTATCGCAATTCTAATTGGTGGTTTATCACAATTCTGCTTGAAGGTCTATCGCAATTTTGAACAAGGATTCTATCACAATTTTGCAACCTATCACAATTGTGGAATTTAGACATCTATCGAAATTCTAACTTTGGGATCTATCGCAATTGTGGTCTCCGGAATCTATCACAATTCTGACACTATCGCAATTGTGAAAACTGTCGAAATTTACTAAACTTCTAAATTCGTATTGTACTTAATTTATACAATATCAAACGTGAAACCGGTATTCTCGTGCTTGTACAAGTGTGAGGAATACTTCGACAAGGGAAACATCTTCTAATTTGTACAAATTAGATAGATTTTTATCTAAATTACAAATTTATATATATTGCAATTTTCTACCTAAATTGAGATTTTGTCAAAATTGTATAATTTTGTCTAAATTGAAATTTTCTACAGAAATTGTGATTTTATCTAAATTAAAATTTAGATAACTTTGTCGAAATTGTGAGCATTTGATCTTGTCTAAATTGTAGTCATGTCGAAATTAGTAACTTTATCTAAATTGCTTCTGTTAACTAAGTTCCCGTAGTTTATCTAAATTGCAAGTAACTTCAAACGATCTTCAGCTAAAGACCGAGACTTCACTACATCAACTGAAATTAACCTTCACCAATCACAACTCCTATTTCGTTGCAACGATCCTACATCAAATTTATCATACAAAACATCATCAATGGCTACTCAACAAGACATTCATGCAGCCGGTGCAGAAAAACATCCTCCTATGCTTGAAAAAGGTGGATATCTTCCATGGACGAGCCGTACGCTTCGCTACATCAAAACTAAACCTGATGGTAAACTTCTACTTCACTCCATCAATCATTGACCATTCAAGCCTCGTCAAGTTCAAGACCCTGGAGGACCAAATGCAACACCTCATGTCCCACCATCCCTTCGTGATCAAAGAGAAGATGAATACACAGAAGAGGATAGGAAGCAAATTGCAGAAGATGACATGGCAATGCACTTAATTCAACTTGGTTTACCAAGAGAGATCTTTGCTGCTTTTAAAAGTTGCATAGCTGCTTATGATATGTGGGAACGAGTTAGAAGTCTTTGTAATGGCACAAAAATTAGACAAGAAGATGTTGAAAACAAGCTTCTAACTGAATGGAAGAAGTTCACATCCACTCCAGCGGAACCCATTGAATCTTACTACACCAGGTTTTACACCCTAATGAACGAGCTCATCAGAAAAAAGTTGACACCAAAGCAAATTGTTCAAAACATCAAGTTCATCAACAATCTACCAGAAGAATGGGGATGATTCGTCACAATTGTCAACCAAACTAAGGACCTTCACCAGGTAAACTATGATCAGCTCTATGATTTTCTAAAGCAAAACCAGAAAGAGGCAGATGAAGTACGGAAAGAAAAACTAGCAAAGCAACACGATCCTCTTGCATTACTTGTTCAATCACCAACACCTGTTTCAGTGAATACACAACCATCTTCATCTTCCACTTAGAACATCATGCAACAACAATATGTTCCACAACAACCATTCTACCCACAACAACAACAAGTCATTCCACAACAACAATATCCACAATACCCAGAACCAGAATTCACTGAAAACGATGAGTCCACTGCTGCTTTGACTCAAGCATTTGCTTACTTAAGAAAGCCATTCCAAGGACGCTACTCTACACCTACCAACAACAACCAAAGAATCTCATCGAACACTCAAAACAGGCAGATTGCACAGCCGAGTTTCAACATGGGTCAACAAGGACAAATGGTTGGAGGTTATGGGAATTAGCAGGGATATGCTCCTCGATATCAGATGGGTAATCAAATGGGTCGGTATGCAGGGAACCAGATAGGTCAAGTTGTCGGAAATCAAAGGGGTCAGAATGTTGGGAATCAGAATGTTGGTAATCATTTTGGGAATATTGCTCTAGTTGCTGGGAATGTTGGGAATGAGAATCAGGGGAATTTGTTAAAGTGTTTCAACTGTCAAGGAATTGGTCACATGGCAAGGAACTGTCCCACCAAGCCGAAAAAGAAAATTAGAGTATCTGTAGAAAGCAGTGCTGTTGGCACGAAAGGAAAAGGCAGGGTTTCAATTAAATGCAGAAGAGAATGACTTTATGGCTCTTATGGATGATATGTAAGACCTTAAGGACATCGATGCAAACTGCATTTTCATGCAAATCTTCAGGAGGCTAAGTATGATACGGATTTTGAGACACCTCCTATTTATGACACCAATGCAGTCTCTGAGGTACCATCATTCACTACATGTCACAATAATGAAATGTTTGATATGTCACCTTGTCAGGAACAACATCCTATGACTCCAAAACCCACTTATGATACATTTATGGACACACCCAGTTGTAGCAATATTAATTTGGCATCTCAAGATATGGATCCTAATGGAGGCTTTGAGTCACAGCATACTGAGAATGATGAGGAAACACGAGCGTTATTTGAATCATTATTGAACAATTATAGTATTGAAATTGAAAAAGTCAAAAAGGTCAATCGCGATGTTAAGGCCGCGAATGACAAATTGACCGCTGAGCTTGAGAGGTATAAGGAAAATGAAAAAGTTTTTGATTTTCATAAAACACGACAGTCAGAATTAGAAGATGGTTACAAAAACACCGTTTTAAGAGAAAAACAATTGCAAATCAAGTTTGACACTCTCGATGTTAACTTTAACATGAAAATAAAATCCTTAAACGTGGATGTTTCAGATTTAAAAAACCAACTTTCTAAACAAAAATCAACTTGTTCTGATCTTGAAAAAGAAAAGAAACAGTTGAAAGCAGATTTTTCCAAACGCAAAAATGAGCTTCTTGATGAAATCATTGAGAAACAAGAAACAATTAAAAAGTTGGAAGATTTGCTTGTCAAAACGGGTCATTCTGCTTAAACAATTCATATGTTAATTAAAGATCCAAAACCGCTTTTGCACACAACGAAGAAAATGGCTATCGGTTGTGAAAATCCTTATACACTCAAGAAAGTTCAGAAAGAACAGAATATTTTGTACAATGCTAATGTCATATTTGCTGAACATGATCCTCCCGAGGTTTGGGATTTTGAGGAAATGATTGAGCTTGCCGAAAAGAGCAGAATCAAAATGAGACAAAAGAACCCAGAAATAAAACCAATTGATTATAATAAGCTTAACATACTTTCTGGAGTATATTTTGTTAAACAACAAGAAACACCAAAGGATTTCAAAAGACCAGTTGTCTCAACAAAACAAAAAGCTGTTTCCAAAAATCTTTCAAAGTTAGAACAAATGTCCTCTAGCAACCCTTTTAACACAAGTGAAACTAGAGAATGTTTGGATGATCTTAAAGAGAGAGTGAAAACACTTCAAAGTATTGTTGACTCAAAAAAGAATATTAGCATCAGCAACTGGCATTCAAGTTTTCATAATGAAATGAAAAAGGTGTTTCAAACAGAAATTACTACTCCATTATATGCAATTAATGCAAGAGTAATTCAGGTTGAACAAGCAATCTTAAAAGAAACAGCCGACTTTGTCAAGGACCACAAATCCCTGGTAAAGGAAGCTAATGAAAACATTGAACGTATCAAAGTTTTGGAAAACCATAATGATTCTCTCTTTGAAGCAGTTATGTCGACCGATATTATGTCCATTATTTTCCAAACATATTCTGTTGAAGATGATGAAAGACTCCAAGCTGAGACTTCTGCAATTGTTTTAAAATATGAAAATGCACTTGCTAAGCTTGAAAAAGAAAATGTCACATATTTTAAGCAACTTGATTGGAAAAGGGATGAATTCAAGTATGACAAATTGTCGTATAAGTGTGCTTACAAAAACATGAAAGAGCAAAATGATATTTTGAAGTCTCAGCTGGATAGTCAAAAAGGAAAGGGTGAGGAAACTAAGTTTGCAAAACCATCGACTTTGGACAAACCGGTTGTAAAACCAAAAATGTCAATTTCTTAATGTGTTTCAAAAGTCGATGTGATAATAGATTTGACAAAACCAATCACTCCAACACCCTTGCCAAAAGAAAGTGAAAAAGCAAAATGTGCTGATAAAGGGAAAGCAGTTGTCGAAACATCGAATGTAATAGCACCTGGTCTTTATAGGATTAGTCCCAATACTGCATCTACCTCTACATCTAAAACATATAGGGTGATAGACAAGAGCATTAAAGATAATCCAAAAAATTATAGGACTGCTAAATCAAATTTAAAGAACAACAAGATAAATCCTAATGTGTGTGCCTTACCTTCTACAGGAGTAGAAAGTACCCCTAGGAGCAGCAGACTACAGCCTAGGAGCAATACAAGGAACAATAGTATTAGGATTTATAAAAAGTGATGGTCATGCGTCTTTGTAATATTTTATTTAAGTGTGTCGTTGTGTATTTAATTAGAATAGGCTTTGGGCTTTTAATCTAATAGGTTAATGTTAAGTGAAATGAAAAGCCCAAAGCCCACCCAAGTTCAACAAGAAAACTATAAATTGGACCTTCCTCCTCCTTTGGAAGGTTGGTCATTAGGTGGTTAGAGCTCTAGGGTTTTTATTAAGGATTGAAGTGTGTGATTAATATATTCTCATTTCATGTTCCACTCTTCTCTCTTTAATCTTATCTATTGATTAGTTGTATGTTAGGATAGATTTATTGGGATAACAAGGGGTATCAAAAGCCAAATCTTAGATCTAGGAAATTTTTTTGGGGGCGTACTGTTCATCAGGATAGATTGTCGACTTTCTTAATTTTTTTTGAGTTTCTTGATATTTTCGATTTAGAGATTATCAAGTTCCTTGTTTTTGTTGAGTTTCCATCTGGGTTATCGAGTTTGTGAAAAATTTTCCAAGTTTGGATAATTTTTCTGTCGAGTTTATAAGATTTATCGAGTTTCTCCATAGCTTATCGAGTTTCTTCAAATCTTTCGAGTTTGAAAGATCTTGTTGAGTTTCTCAATCTATCGAGCTTCCAAAGGTTTGTCGAGTTTGCATACCTTTCGAGTTTCTCAAAAACTTGTCGAGTTTTATAAAGCTTGTCGAGTTTCATTGATTCTATCGAATTTCTACAAGTTGTTGTCGAGTTTGGATAAATTTTATCGAGTTTCTCAAGTTCCTACCGAGTTTCTACAAAGCTTGTCGAGTTTCTAGGTTTTGTCAAGTTTCATTTATCAAGTTTCAAGACCTATCGACTTTGGAAGCTTTGTCGAGTTTCTCCTTGACCTATCGACTTTCATAAGTGATGAACTCAAATAAGTACATTTTATTACTATCATTTATCCTATTTATTTGACTTGTTTTATTATATTATCTGTGAGAATTGATACGTTAATGTTTACTTTTGTAATTCTCAGGTAAAAACAAGTATTATGTGAAACTTGGCGATTTTGGACTAATTATGGAGCAAAACAAGCAAGAAGTTAAGAGTCTACTGAAATGTACAAGATCAAGATCATTCTGCTCCAGATACGCCGCATCCTACTTATTACATACGGCGCATCTCTATCAAGATTTCACAAGTTATGATCCAAGACGGCAAAGGACATGCGCCGCATACAAGAATGGAGTTACGCCGCATCTTTTGGCGGTGTACGAATATTCCTGAATATATTAATCTTGGACCCCACGTGAAGTTAAGTCAATACGCCGCATCTACTTATTCAATGCGCCGCATCTTACCCTCAGACAGAAACTATAAATACCCCAAGGTCAGACGAATTTTGTGGTGCAATATACGAAGTACGAGAAGACAGAAACCCTAAGCCGAATTCAGACGAAATAGCAACACAAGACATACCTTGAACGAAGATACAAGAGCTGTAAGAAGGTCCTGCATGTATTCAATTCATTAAGTAGTTTTGTTTTATTGTATTAGTACACTTTAATTGGTCAGGATTGATGGGCTTGTGTCATTGATTTAATCATGCACTTCAACTCCCCTTAAAATTGCTTTCCCATTAATTAAAGTTTATATGTTGATGTCTTTGGTGACTTTTATTAGTGCATTGATAACCTCTGTGTCTAGCTGAGCATTGCTTGGGTCGCCATGCCCCTTCCTCGCCTATTTATTATATCGCCTATGCATTCTATCGTCTGTAGAAAAGTAGGAAGAAAAGATAAGTAGGATAGTCATAAGTAATCATTAAGGGTTTACTCGCCGATAAGATTAGAGCCAACGAGAAAGGATTAATCTCGGTGCGTTGCATCGAACTATACACTTCATATAAAACTAGAAATAAAACAAGTGACAAGCTACTTAACTATCAGGACAGGTCTTCTTATTGTCTCAAGTATTTATCTGTGTACGTGTGCGTTATTCACTGATTCATGCTTATTAGTTTAGTTTATTATTTAATCATAATCATAACGTGCCAGTCTCTCAGGCTGAAACCCCTTTGCGTTAGATTAGGTTGTATAGCTAACTTAAGATATTAAAATACTGATTAGGATAACTAGATAATACGTTCCACTCTTAGTGATCGACACTCTACTTACCATTATATTCATACTGACCGGGTACACTGCTCGTTAAAGTGTGTGTGTTATTGATAAGTCGGCTAAAGATAAATTTAAAACTTGAATACTGCTAAAACCACAACGACATACCGTGGGTATAAATTAGAGCACACGCACCCATCAAGTTTTTGGCGCCGTTGCCGGGCAGTGAATTGTTATTATCTGTTAATTTGATTAGTATTTTAATTAGGTTTTTAATTTTAATTCTAACCGCTAACCCCGTTGTATATTAGGTTAAATTGCATTCATTGTATTATTTGCATATTTTCTGTTTTTTGTGTTTTTATTTTCGTTTGTTTTTATTTTTGTTTTTATTTTCTGTATTTTCTTGCGTACTGCTATCATTTTACTGAGCTAATTCAAACGATACGGCGCATCTATTTTCATAGATACGGCGTATTGCGTTTAATTTTTATAAAATACAACGCGTTTAATAAATTCGATACGACGCATCTTTCCCCAAGATACGGCGTATCTGTTTTTAATAAGAAATTTTTCTAAACGTTAACGCCATACGGCGCATCTGTTTTGACAGATACGGCGTTTCTATTATTTTAATTAAAAACAGTTTTCGAATTATTAAACAGATACGACGCATCGATTTTTATCGATACGACGCATCTTCTGAATCAAAAATCTTGTATTTCGAAACGTAACGAAAATACAGCGCATTAACTTTTGTTAATACGACGCATTCAATTTTGATAAATATAATTGATTTTTGATAATTAAACTGGATACGGTGCGTTCTGAAATTCTAAGCGGCGTATCTATTTTCTGAATAAAAGTCTGATTTAATTTTAACGATTATAAGATACGGCGTATCCAACTTTTTGGATACGGCGCATCGTCTGCAGATATCAGTAACTTTAATTTTTCGTATTCCGTTTCCGTTGTTAATTTTCTGATATACTACTTTCTTGAACATACCCTACTGATGCTTTTGTGATAGTTTCAGGAAGTGCATGACCAGGAGTTCTACGAAGAACTTGATTCAATCTTTCAAAGACCCTGAACGAGCCTTTCATTCGCTTAAAAGGCTTTTCAACACAAAAAGCTTTGATATCTCAAGTTCGTTCGATCTTGATTATTTTTCTGAAGAAAAGGAGGAAGAAGAAACAGAAGCAATGGCGGAAAACACTACAATGGAGGAATACATGAACAAAACCCGTGCTGATTACACTTCAGGAGTTGCTAGACCAAAGTTTGATGAAAAGTCAAAATTTGTGTTGAAGGGTCAGTTTCTTAAGGAGCTAAGAGAAAATGCTTTCAGTGGATCGGAACATGAAGATGCTAATGAACATGTTGAAAAGGTCCTCGAGATTGCAGATTTGTTTACTACGGAAGGAGTTACTGACGATCAATTCATGCTAAGAATCTTTCCAATTTCGCTTAAGGGAGCTGCTAATAAGTGGCTAAGAAATGAACCTGCTAGTTCAATCACAACATGGGAAGATTTGAAGAGCAAATTCCTGAAGAGATATTGTCCACCTGCTAAAACTGCTAAAAAGATGGAGGCTATCAACAGTTTCAAGCAAGAGCCTGATGAAACTCTTTATCAAGCTTGGGAAAGATTTAAAGACCTATTGATGAAGTGCCCTCAAGATTATCTAAGTGAAATGCAGGAGGTAATATTGTTCTATCAAGGATTAGACGTGCCTACTAGACAAATTTTGGATGCTAAGGGAGCTGTGCCTCAAATGAGTGCAGCCAATGCTAGAAAAGCTATCCAAGAAGCTGCTGATCATTCTCAAAAATGGCACGATGGGACCTCTACTAGATCTAAGAGCAGCACTAATTTTGACGGGTTTGCTGCAATTCAAGCTCAATTGGATAAAATTAGTAGAGAGATGAAGAAGCGTGATGAAAAAGTGTATGCTGCCCAAGTTGGATGTGAAAAATGCGAAGGACCTCACTACACTAAAGATTGACCTAATAAGAATGAAAGTGATACGTTTGAAGAAGCATACTACACACAATTTGGACAACCATTCCGACCTTCAGGAAGATTTAGGGAAGCTACCCCGGGATTCTATCAAAAGAACAACTTTAATCCCAACTATCAAGAAAGGAAGCAGACTTTAGATGACACTCTAAAGCAAATTATGGCCGATGCTGCTAAAAGACATGAAGAGAATACTGCTATGATCAAAGAAATCCGAGCTTCGACAGATACTATTACAAGAAATCAAGGAGCTTCGATCAAAGCATTAGAACAACAAATTGGACAAATGAGCAAAGTTCTTCAAGAAAGGGGATACGGAAGTTTACCTAGCTCAACTGAAACCAACCCAAGAGATCATGTCAAGGCCATAAGCACCACTGAAGAAGTCACGCCTAACATTCCTTTTCCTAGAAGACTGATGAATGGTAATGATGGTGCAAGACCCGAATTTTTCTTTAATTCTTCAATCAGTTTAAGGAGGTTACTCAAGGAGAAGACGAAGATTGAAGAGGAGATCAAGGCTACAATGAAAGAAGAGAGCTCTGCAACCGACTTACATGCCTTGCCTCATAAAGAAAAGGACCCAGGAAGTTTTACTTTACCTTGTTCTATTAATGATATATCTTTCAATAATGTGTTAGCTGACTTAGGAGCTAGTGTTAGTGTTATGCCCCTTAAGACATTCACTACACTGGGACTAGGAAAATTAGCACCAACTAAGTTGCTTATTGAATTGGCTGATAAAACGGTAAAACAACCTGAAGGGATTGCTAATAATGTGCTAGTTAAGATTGAGAAATTTTTTTTCCCTGTAGACTTTGTTATATTAGATATGCCCGAGGATGTTAAGATTCTTTTAATCCTTGGAAGGCGTTTCTTGTCTACCGCCCATGCTAAGATTGATGTGTTTAAAAGAAAAATCTCATTAAGGGTAGGGAATAATAAACTAGTCTATAAGTGCCAAGATCCTGTTAAAAGCATAATTAGAGGCGTCTATGTGCTAGGATTAAGAGAACGTATGGACCTCGATCTTGAAGCTAGGTTTATGGGAGAAACCTTGATAAATAATGAATCACTTGAGACCTATAGTGGAGACTACATTGAATTAAATGATCTTAATTTACCATTAGGAATCAATGATCAATTTATGGAGGATTTAGAACCTGAAATTGAAGAAGGAGAAATTATGGATATACCTAGAGTCAATATGATCAACACTAAGAATTATGATTAATTTCAAGGATATCCTAGTTTCTGTGATTATGGTAGAAAGATCCATGTAGATTGTGCTTATAATTTA
The DNA here is from genome assembly GCA_021014915.2 of Artemisia tridentata subsp. tridentata. Classification (NCBI taxonomy): domain Eukaryota; kingdom Viridiplantae; phylum Streptophyta; class Magnoliopsida; order Asterales; family Asteraceae; genus Artemisia; species Artemisia tridentata. Next base: position 442,388,589 of record CP139507.1, on the reverse strand, counting down.
CAATTTCCTTGCATGATAGGATTTCAACAAATTAGTGCCAACTTTTTCCCTATTTTACCAATTAATGTAATGTCAAAAGATTTCTATAATTCTATAATGAAAAAAAAAAAGTTGAGTATAGAGGGAAAAACGTAGTTGGAGCGTTCATGAATGTTCCTATTTTTGTTGGAAATTTAACTATTGTTACAGATTTCACTGTGGTGGAAAACATGGATGCTTATCGTGATGTTGAAATGGGTGACGTGATCGTTGGGAAACCATTCTGTAAGGAGGTCGAAATTAACGCTAAAAGATTTGAAGGAAAGATCACCTTTCAAAGTGGAAGCAACGTTATCACTTACATGATGCCTCATGCTCACCCAAGGTTTAAACATGCCCCTAATAAATTTTGTTACAAATTTACACCATTTCTTTTCGTAGATGAAAATGACGCTGAGAAAGGGATCGAGTATCCGTACCAAAAGATGAAAGGATTCTACAAAGGTGTACTTGAATTGGGGCCGGAATATGTTCGTGACGATGTAATTCGCAACTACATAGTGCGCGGACATGTGGGGATCAATAGATCTAAATAATGAGCTGAACGTGAGTCTAACTTGAAGACTCTGGAATAAAGACAAGTGCTGACCGGGAGACAACCCGGAAAATTTTTACTATTCTGTTCTGTGTCGAGTCAGTCAGGCCCGCAGAAGATACGGCGCATCTCAATCTTTAGATGCGATGCATCTCCTGCAATGGTCATATCTTACTTTATTTTCTGCATTTTTATTTTTGACTTTAAAACTTTCTGTCAGTTTATTTTAATGCGGCGCATCCCTGGTTAAGGATGCGACGCATCTTCTATTCTGATTCATATTTATTCCAGGCTCGATACGGCGTATCTTCTTCCATAAGATACGGCGCATCGACTGACCTGATGATTTTCATTTTAATTTTTAAAGTTTTATTTTTACTAACTACTAATGTATTATGCATGTTTGAACTTTCTTAACTCAGGTGTGTTTAAGTCTTGATGGTATTATAGATTCCTGCATTTCCTGTGGATACTTAAAATATGAAGCTTGAACGTTTTCATCCACAAGAAAGTTGATTTTTGCTCTTATACAAACAATGGTGGATCATACCGAGCAAATCTCAGGGGAGTTTTTCTGTTCTAATTCTTTTATTTTCCAGTTTTTAACCTTTGATACAAACAACGAGGACGTTGTTTAACTTAAGTGGGGGGATTGGAGAATTAGAACACTTACTTGTCCTAAACTTTTTCAAAATATGCTTAAAATGCGCTTAATATATCAAATTTTAAATTTTTTAGCATGTTTTTGTTTAAGTCCAAATTACATTGCTGCACACATGACGTTATTTTCAAAAATTGTGAACTTTTCAAAATTCACAAATCTATGAGTGTGCCGGTGACTTGTAAACTTTAGAACTTGGCTTGTATACTATTCGAGACCACCATAATAAATATTATTTACATAATTGGAATGACTTGTCTAAATTGGTAAATTTCTAGGATTACACCAAAATAGCCTTTATATGTTATGTGTTATTAGCTAACTACACTGGTTAGTTAACCTCCATATAAACCCTTTGTTACTCTCACTTTTAGAGTAAGATACCCCTAGAAAAACACTCAGAGCCATTCCTTTCGTTTCTTACACCTTTGTTATAATGTTTCGTTACACCCTTACACCTTAGCCTACCCTGTTGATTAAAATCCGTGGTTGGTTAATAGCTTTAGGCAAAGTGTGTTTCCTTACATTACCTATGTTCGCGTGCGTAATTCATTATCTATGGTTAGGTCGGGAAATTGCACAATGCAATTGGAGTGAAAGTAAATATTGTATATCTTTGAGTTTATTTTTCGTGTGTTTACTACTTTCACTATTACCGTTATTTCTGAAGTCATGAAAAGTATGGAAAAATTATCCAGAGTTATCGTTATAGTGATATGGTGAAATTTTACACATCTATGTATATGTTGATGTCAAAAAAAAAAAAAAAAAAAAAAAAAAAAAAAAAAAAAAAAAAAAAAAAAAAAATTATGGAAAAAAAATAGAAAAGAAAAAGAAAGAAAAGTTGGATGTTTGTTTAAACAACTTATGTAAAGTTTTGTATTAAGGGGTAGATATCACCACTACTTGTTGTATATTATATTTATGGATTGAATGGGAGTTGGCCGTTATGGGAATGCCAACTAAGGTTATTCTTTGATTGAGATCTTGTTGAGTATAATTCGTGTCTACCTAAAGCGTGTGTTTCAAGTGTTAAAGCGTGAGTTATTCAATGATATGAGTCTTATTCATGGGATGGTTGGGATAGCAATTTACCACACTTAGGATTTTAATTTATCTGTTTTGTTTATTTTTAATTTTACACCAATTTGTATCCCAAATATTATCCATACCCTATGTCATTTATTTATCCAAACCTTTGATTTATTGAGATTAGGGATTTGAGCAATCTTAAGTATCGTAGTCGTGGATTCGGCTATGTATTTATGATTTTGTCGCCCTTTTTGATATAATATTATTGGTAAAGATTACTTGGTCCTATCTTTAGCCTATTCGAGTTAAGGATTTGAGCAATTGCGAGTATCGTGTTCGTGGATTCGATCATGTATTTGTGATTTTGTCGCCTTTTCTGGAATTTGAGATCGATAGAGATTAAGAAGAATGATTAAACCATAACCAACAAACCCTTTTTACCGCTTTAGACTTGTTATTCCTTGGCTTTAGTGGGGGAGATGCGTATACTTGCCAAGCTTATGACAGAATATTCGTCACGACTGGACAGTTAAACGATTAGATTTGCTTTTATCAAATTATTTTATTTTATTTCTAATTCGCTAAGTGTTTGGTAGTGTGATTATGACAAAACGAATACATGCTTAAATATAAAAATAAATCCTAACATCTTTTAGGATACATTTTCATAAGATTAATTCTATGGTTTACTTGGGGACAAGTAAAGTTCAAGTGGGGGGATATTTGATGAACTCAAATAAGTACATTTTATTACTATCATTTATCCTATTTATTTGACTTGTTTTATTATATTATCTGTGAGAATTGATACGTTAATGTTTACTTTTGTAATTCTCAGGTAAAAACAAGTATTATGTGAAACTTGGCGATTTTGGACTAATTATGGAGCAAAACAAGCAAGAAGTTAAGAGTCTACTGAAATGTACAAGATCAAGATCATTCTACTCCAGATACGCCGCATCCTACTTATTACATATGACGCATCTCTATCAAGATTTCACAAGTTATGATCCAAGACGGCAAAGGACATGCGCCGCATACAAGAATGGAGTTACGCTGCATCTTCTGGCGGTGTACGAATATTCTTGAATATAATAATCTTGGACCCCACGCGAAGTTAAGTCAATGCGCCGCATCTACTTATTCAATGCGCCGCATCTTACCCTCAGACATAAACTATAAATACCCCAAGGTCAGACGAATTTCGTGGTGCAATATACGAAGTACGAGAAGAGATAAACCCTAAGCCGAATTCAGACGAAATAGCAACACAAGACACACCTTGAACGAAGATACAAGAGCTGTAAGAAGGTCCTGCATGTATTCAATTCATTAAGTAGTTTTGTTTTATTGTATTAGTACACTTTAATTGGTCAGGATTGATGGGCTTGTGTCATTGATTTAATCATGCACTTCAACTCCCCTTAAAATTGCTTTCCCATTAATTGAAGTTTATATGTTGATGTCTTTGGTGACTTTTATTAGTGCATTGATAACCTCTGTGTCTAGCTGAGCATTGCTTGGGTCGCCATGCCCCTTCCTCGCCTATTTATTATATCGCCTATGCATTCTATCGTCTGTAGAAAAGTAGGAAGAAAAGATAAGTAGGATAGTCATAAGTAATCATTAAGGGTTTACTCGCCGATAAGATTAGGGCCAACGAGAAAGGATTAATCTCGGTGCGTTGCATCGAACTATACACTTCATATAAAACTAGCAATAAAACAAGTGACAATCTACTTAACTATCAGGACAGGTCTTCTTATTGTCTCAAGTATTTATCTGTGTACGTGTGTGATATTCGCTGATTCGTGCTTATTAGTTTAGTTTATTATTTTATCATAATCATACTGTGCCAGTCTCTCAGGCTGAAACCCCTTTGCGTTAGATTAGGTTGTATAGCTAACTTAAGATATTAAAATACTGATTAGGATAACTAGATAATACGTTCCACTCTTAGTGATCGACACTCTACTTACCATTATATTCATACTGACCGGGTACACTGCTCGTTAAAGTGTGTGTGTTATTGATAAGTCGGCTAAATATAAATTTAAAACTTGAATACTGCTAAAACCACAACGACATACCGTGGGTATAAATTAGAGCATACGCACACGCGCATCAATAAGCTTATCGACTTTCTTGTAAAAAAAATATTAATTTTTACGTGTGAATTAACGTTGAATTTTTACGCGAAATTCAAAATTTGGTATAACGGTGAAAATTTTGGCCCAAAATTCAAATTTTTTCGGTGAAATTTGGCGTCAAAATTTTTAAAACTCAAAATTTTCTAGTAACCTTAGAATTGCATTTTATAGTGTATTTCAAATTCTGGTAGAGAAATTTTTAACATTCAATTTTTGGAGGGAAATCAGATATCAGCATTAGAAAACTCGGGAAAGGACTAAACCTCAACCAAACATAACTCTTGAACCGTAACCAACCCACTCCTATTTCTTTGAACCGATCCAACATCATCTTAACCATACAACTTTATCAAATGGCAACTCAATAAGACATCCATGCAGCCGGTGCAGAAAACCGTCCTCCGATGCTAGAAAAAGGTGGATATCTTCCATGGACAAGTCATATGATTCGATATATCAAAACCAAACCCAATGGTCAAGGTAGACTCCTGCTCAACTCCATCCAGAAAGGACCATTCAAGCCTCGTAAGATTCAAGTAGCTGGTAATCCAAATGCAACACCTCCCATTCCATCGACCTTTCGTGATAAAAAAGAAGAGGACTACACAGCAGAGGATTGGAAGCAAATTGAAGCTGATGACTTAGCAATGCACTTAATTCAACTTGGTTTACCATGGGAAATATTTGCTGCTATTGACAGTTGTGAAGGCTTTGTCATGGCACATAAATTGGTCAACAAGACATGGAAAAGAAGCTTCTAACAGAATGGAAAAAGTTCACATCCACTCCAACTGAACCAATTGAATCTTACTACACCAGGTTTTGCACCTTAATGAATGAGCTCATCAGAAACAAGTTGAAACCAAAACCAATTGTTCAAAACATCAAGTTCATCAACAATCTACCAGAAGAATGGGGACGGTATGTCACAATTGTTAATCAAACAAAGAACCTTCATGAGGTGAGCTATGATCAGCTCTATGATTTCCTAAAGCAAAACCAAAAAGAGGCAGATGAAGTCAGGAAAGAGAAGTTAGCAAAGCAACATGATCCTCTTGCATTACTTGTTCAATCACCAACACCTATAACAGTGAATACACAACCATCATCATCATCTCCCACTCAGAACTACATGCAACATCAATATGCTCCACAAACTGCTGTCATACCACAACAACAATTCTACCCACAACAACAACAAGTCATCCCATAACAACAATACCCACAATACCATGAACCAGATTTCACTGAAAATGATGATAGTGCTGCTTTGACTCAAGTATTCACTCTTCTATCAAAGGTATTCCAAGGACGCTATTCCACACCTACTAACAATAACCATAGGATTTCATCGAACACTCGCAACAGGCAGATTGCACAGCCGAGTTTCAATATGAGTCAGCAAGGACAAATGGTTGGAGGTTATGGGAATCAGCAAGGATATGCTCCTAGATATCAGATGGGTAATCAGAATATGGGTCAGTATGCAGAGAATCAGATGGGTCAAGTTGTTGGAAGCCAGAGGGGTCATAATGTTGGGAATCAGAATGTTGGTAATCAGTTTGGGAATGTTGCTCCAGTTGCTGGAAATGTTGGAAATGTGAATCAGGGTAATTTGGTAAAGTGTTTCAACTGTCAGGGAGTCGGTCACATGGCAAGGAACTGTCCCAACAGGCCGAAAAAGAAAGACCTTGAGTATCTTCAGAAAGTAGTACTTTTGGCCCAGAAGGAAAAGGCAGGTTTTTAGTTGAATGCTGAAGAGAGAGACTTCATGGCACTTATGGATGATATGGAAGACATTGAGGATATCGATGCCAACTGCATTTTCATGGCCAATCTTCAGGAGGTTAAATATGACACGGATTCTGAAGCACCCCCTGCTTATGATGTCAATGCAGTATCTGAGGTACCACCATATGCTACATGTCACAATAATGAAATATTTGATATGTCACCTCAAAATGAACAGCATCCTGCGACTCCTACTCTCACTTACGATACATATATGGATACGCCAAGTTATAGCAATACTAATTTGGCAACTCCAGATATACATCCTAATGGAGGCTTCGAGTCACAGCATACTGAGAATTATGAGGAAACACGTGCATTATTTGAATCATTATTGAACAACTGTAGTATTGATATTGAAAAGGTCAAAAAGATCAATCGCGATGTTAAGGCCGCGAATGAAAAATTGACCATTGAGCTTGAGAGATATAAGGTGAATGAACAAGTGGTGCGTGTATATTGTGCTCTAATTTATACCCACGGTATGTCGTTGTGGTTTTAGCAGTATTCAAGTTTTAAATTTATACTTAGCCGACTTATCAATATAACACACACTTTAACGAGCAGTGTACCCGGTCAGTATGAATATAATGGTAAGTAGAGTTTCGATCACTAAGAGTGGAACGTATTATCTAGTTATTCTAATCAGTATTTTAATATCTTAAGTTAGCTATACAACCTAATCTAACACAAGGGGGTTTCAGCCTGAGAGACTGGCACGGTTTGGTTATAATAAAATAATAAACTAAACTAATAAGCACGAATCAGCGATTAGCACACACGTACACAGATAAATACTCGAGACAATAAGAAGACCTGTCCTGATAGTTAAGTAGCTTGTCACTTGTTTTATTGCTAGTTTTATATGAAGTGTATAGTTCGATGCAACGCACCGAGATTAAACCTTTCTCGTTGGCTCTAATCTTATCGGCGAGTAAACCTTTAATGATCACTTATGACTATCCCAATATCCTATGAAAATAGAATAAACAGGCGAGGAAGGGGCATGGCGACCCAAGCAATGCTCAGCTAGACACAGAGGTTATCAATGCACTAATAAAAGTCACCAAAGACATCAACATATAAACTTTAATTGATGGGAAAGCAATTTTAAGGGGAGTTGAAGTGCATGATTAAATCAATGACACAAGCCCATCAATCCTGATGAATTAAAGTGTACTAATACAATAAAACAAAACTACTTAATGAATTGAATACATGCAGGACCTTCTTACAGCTCTTGTATCTTCGTTTAGGGTGTGTCTTGTGCTGCTATTTCGTCTGAATTCGGCTTAGGGTTTCTGTCTTCTCGTACTTCGTATATTGCACCCCAAAATTCGTCTGACCTTGGGGTATTTATAGTTTCTGTCTGAGGGTAAGATGCGGCGCATTGAATAAGTAGATGCGGCGCATTGACTTAACTTCGCGTGGGGTCCAAGATTAATATATTCAGGAATATTCGTACACCGCCAGAAGATGCGGCGTAACTCCATTCTTGTATGCGGCGCATGTCCTTTGCCGTCTTGGATCATAACTTGTGAAATCTTAATAGAGATGCGCCGTATGTAATAAGTAGGATGCGGCGTATCTGGAGCAGAATGATCTTGATCTTATACATTTCAGTAGACTCTTAACGTCTTGCTTGTTTTGCTCCATAATTAGTCCAAAATCGCCAAGTTTCACATAATACTTGTTTTTACCTGAGAATTACAAAAGTAAACATTAACGTATCAATTCTCACTGATAATATAATAAAACAAGTCAAATAAATAGGATAAATGATAGTAATAAAATGTACTTATTTGAGTTCATCAAATATCCCCCCACTTGAACTTTACTTGTCCCCAAGTAAACCTTAGAATTAATCTTATGAGAATGTATCCTAAAAGATGTTAGGATTTATTTTTATATTTAAGCATGTATTCGTTTTGTCATAATCACACTACCAAACACTTAACGAATTAGAAATAAAATAAAATAATTTGATAAAAGCAAATCTAATCGTTTAACTATCCAGTCGTGACGAATATTCTATCATAAGCTTGGCAAGTATACGCATCTCCCCCACTAAAGCCAAGGAATAACAAGTCTAAAGCGGTAAAAAGGGTTTGTTGGTTATGGTTTAATCATTCTTCTTAATCTCTATCGATCTCAAATTCCAGAAAAGGCGACAAAATCACAAATACATGATCGAATCCACGAACACGATACTTGCAATTGCTCAAATCCTTAACTCGAATAGGCTAAAGATAGGACCAAGTAATCTTTACCAATAATATTATATCAAAAAGGGCGACAAAATCATAAATACATAGCCGAATCCACGACTACGATACTTAAGATTGCTCAAATCCCTAATCTCAATAAATCAAAGGTTTGGATAAATAAATGACACAGGGTATGGATAATATTTGGGATACAAATTGGTGTAAAATGAAAAATAAACAAAACAGATAAATTAAAATCCTAAGTGTGGTAAATTGCTATCCCAACCATCCCATGAATAAGACTCATATCATTGAATAACTCACGCTTTAACACTTGAAACACACGCTTTAGGTAGACACGAATTATACTCAACAAGATCTCAATCAAAGAATAACCTTAATACATAAATATAATATACAACAAGTAGTGGTGATATCGACCACTTAATACAAAACTTTACATAAGTTGGTTAAAACAAACATCCAACTTTTCTTTTTTCTTTTTCTTTTCCAATTTTTCTTTTTTTTTTGTCACCATCATATACATAGATGTGTAAAATTTCACCATATCACTATAACGATAACTCTGGATAATTTTTCCATACTTTTCATGACTTCAGAAATAACGGTAATAGTGAAAGTAGTAAACACACGAAAAATAAACTCAAAGATATACAATATTTACTTTCACTCCAATTGCATTGTGCAATTTCCCGACCTAACCAAAGATAATGAATTACGCACGCGAACACAGGTAATGTAAGGAAACACACTTTGCCTAAAGCAATTAACCAACCACGGATTTTAATCTACAGGATAGGCTAAGGTGTAAGGGTGTAACGAAACATTATAACAAAGGTGTAAGAAACGAAAGGAATGGCTCTGAGTGTTTTTCTAGGGGTATCTTACTCTAAAAGTGAGAGTAACAAAAGGTTTATACGGGGGTTAACTAACCAGTGTAGTTAGTTAATATCACATAACATATAAAGGCTATTTGGGTGTAATCCTAGAAATTTACCAATTTAGACAAGTCATTCCAATTATGTAAATAATACTTATTATGGTGGTCTCGAATAGTACAAAAGCCAACTTCTAAAGTTTACAAGTCACCGGCACACTCATAGATCTGTGAATTTTTGAAAAGTTCACAATTTTTGAAAATAACGTCATGTGTGCAGCTATGTAATTTAGACTTAAACAAAAAAATGCTAAAAATTTTAAATTTTGTTATATTAAGCATATTTTGAAAAAGTTTAGGACAAGTAAGTGTTCTAATTCTCCAATCCCCCCACTTAAGTTAAACAACGTCCTCGTTGTTTGTGTCAAAGGTTAAAAACTGGAAAATAAAAGAATTAGAACAGAAAAACTCCCCTGAGATTTGCTCGGTATGATCCTCCATTATTTGTATAAGAGCAAAAATCATCTTTCTTGTGGATGAGAACGTTTAAGCTTCATATTTGGTATCCACAGGAAATGCAGGAATCTATAATACCATCAAGACTTTAACACACCTGAGTTAAGAAGGTTCAAACTTGCATAATTCATTAGTAGTTAGTAAAAATGAAACTTAAAAATTAAAATGAAAATCATCAGGTCAGTCGATACGCCGTATCTTATGGAAGAATATGCGCCGTATCGAGCCTGGAATAAATACGAATCAGAATAGAAGATGCGTCGCATCCTTAACCAGGGATGCGCCGCATTAAAATAAACTGACAGAAAGTTTTAAAGTTAAAAATAAAAATGCAGAAAATAAAGTAAGATATGACCAGTGCAGGAGATGCGTCGCATCTAATTTATTAAACGCGTTGTATTTTATAAAAATTAAACGCAATACGCCGTATCTAGGAAAATAGATGCGCCGTATCATTTGAATTAGCTCAGTACAACGATAGCACTACACAAGAAAATACAGAAAATAAAAACAAAAATAAAATAAAAGATAAGCATGGGTTGCCTCCCACGAAGCGCTTGTTTTTGTTCGAGTCACGAGCCTGACTCCACCCTTATTTACTGTGTAATAGGGTGTTGTTCCCTCCACTTGGAATCAAGTGCGGGTGATAATAGCAATAAACACGAAAAGAGTGTAAATTTGCTAGTAAAGATGGAAGAAATAAATAAAGATCATACCTTGGCAATATATGTACATCTTTCCTATCCTTACCCGGTTTGGTTGGTAAATTGGATGACTTGACCACTTCATCAGAAAGAGTAGTATGTTGAGGAAAAATGAGTCTCCTTTCTTCTTGGTTAGTCTCTTTTGGTAGTAAGGCGTCCCTTGACTTCCGCAGAAGATGAGAAAGGGTCTTTGGCAAGTAAAAGTTCTAGTTCCTCTATATACTTCATAGGGTCGGATTCATCATCTTCATCAATCATAGCAATGTTTAAGAGCTCATCACCAAACTCTTCCTCGAGCTCTACCAAAAACGGGTTGATCACAGGTGCTTCATGTGATTCAATAGGTATTGTAATGAATTTGACCTCATCATTCTTTTGTTTTGCAACCTGTTTAGGAAAACTAGCAAGATTATTAGTAACGGGATTAATAATATTAAATAAATTTGTACCACTTTGTGTTGTAAGTGACTCCAATTTATCTTGTGAATCTCCATCTTCAACTAGTGGTATTGCAATTTCAGCATCGTCCCGAATTTCATCCTTAAATAAGTAATCCCAGATTTCTTCAAATTCCCTCGTTGGGTCAAAATCTGGTTGAGGTATGTCATCATAAACTATGGCGTCAAATAGTTCGAAATCAGAATACTTTGCATCTTCATCCGTTGGATTGTCTAATGGTGGTAATACGATTGCAGAATATTCTTCAATGTAGGGTTCCGTATACACATCCTCTTGCACAATCTCCGGAGAAAAAGTACTATCAATAACAATTGCTTGAATTGGTTTCACGGTATATGACTCTTCTTCATCGTCATTTGACATACACCAAGTGTGTTGAGATGGCAATTTGTTTCTTTCTTTCCTTGACTTAACCATTTCCAGCAACAAGTATTATTCCATCGTAATATCCGGATCGTCCATCTTCATGAAATAAAACTTACTCGTGCAAAAGAAGAGTGAAACAATCAAAGTAAAATAAAAGTTGCTGATATCAGTAGACGATGCGCCGTATCCAGAAAGTTGGATACGCCGTATCTTAATATGTTAAAAATAAATCAGACTTTTATTCAGAAAAGCAATACGCCGCGCTCGATAAATCAAATGCGCCGTATGTTTAAACAATCAAAAATTAGTTATACTTGTAAAAAATTTTAATGCGCCGTATCAGCAAAAACTAATACGCCGTTACTTCGTTACGTTTCAAAATATAAGATTTTTGATTATCAGTAAAGATGCGCCGTATCGACAAAATTGATGCGTCGCTTCTCGTTATTTAATGAATTCGAAAACTGTTTTTAATAATTAATGCTCCGTATCTGTAAAAACAGATGCGGCGTATCTCGTTAGGGTTTTGAAAAACAAAACACGTCGTATCTAGGGGATAGATGCGTCGCACTCGAATTATTAAATAAGATGCTGTATAAAAATTAAAAACGCAATGCGCCGTATCTGAGAAATCAGATGTGCCGCATCGTTTGTATCAGCAGAATACAGCAGACAGTAGAATGCAGAAAAATAAAAATAAAAACAAACGAAAATAAACAAAAAATAAAAACACACAAAAACAGAAAATATGCAAATAATACAATGAATGCAATTTAACTAATATACAACGGGGTTAGCGGTTAGAATTAAAATTAAAAAGAAAAACCTAATTAAAATACTAATCAAATTAACAGATAATAACAATTCACTCCCCGGCAACGGCGCCAAAAACTTGATGGGTGCGTGTATATTGTGCTCTAATTTATACCCACGGTATGTCGTTGTGGTTTTAGCAGTATTCAAGTTTTAAATTTATATTTAGCCGACTTATCAATATAACAAACACTTTAACGAGCAGTGTACCCGGTCAGTATGAATATAATGGTAAGTAGAGTGTCGATCACTAAGAGTGGAACGTATTATCTAGTTATTCTAATCACTATTTTAATATCTTAAGTTAGCTATACAACCTAATCTAACGCAAGGGGGTTTCAGCCTGAGAGACTGGCACAGTTTGGTTATGATTAAATAATAAACTAAACTAATAAGCACGAATCAGCGATTAGCACACACGTACACAGATAAATACTCGAGACAATAAGAAGACCTGGCTTGATAGTTAAGTAGCTTGTCACTTGTTTTATTGCTAGTTTTATATGAAGTGTATAGTTCGATGCAACGCACCGAGATTAACCCTTTCTCGTTGGCTCTAATCTTATCGGCAAGTAAACCCTTAATGATCACTTATGACTATCCCAATATCCTATGAAAATAGAATAAACAGGCGAGGAAGGGGCATGGCGACCCAAGCAATGCTCAGCTAGACACAGAAGTTATCAATGCACTAATAAAAGTCACCAAAGATATCAACATATAAACTTTAATTGATGGGAAAGCAATTTTAAGGGGAGTTGAAGTGCATGATTAAATCAATGACACAAGCCCATCAATCCTGATGAATTAAAGTGTACTAATACAATAAAACAAAACTACTTAATGAATTGAATACATGCAGGACCTTCTTACAGCTCTTGTAACTTCGTTTAGGGTGTGTCTTGTGCTGCTATTTCATCTGAATTCGGCTTAGGGTTATTATCTTCTCGTACTTCGTATATTGCACCCCGAAATTCGTTTGACCTTGGGGTATTTATAGTTTCTGTCTGAGGGTAAGATGCGGCGCATTGAATAAGTAGATGCGGCGCATTGACTTAACTTCGCGTGGGGTCCAAGATTAATATATTCAGGAATATTCGTACATCGCCAGAAGATGCGGCGTAACTCCATTCTTGTATGCGGCGCATGTCCTTTGCCTTCTTGGATCATAACTTGTGAAATCTTGATAGAGATGCACCGTATGTAATAAGTAGGATGCGGCGTATCTGGAGCAGAATGATCTTGATCTTATACATTTCAGTAGACTCTTAACTTCTTGCTTGTTTTGCTCCATAATTAGTCCAAAATCGCCAAGTTTCACATAATACTTGTTTTTACCTGAGAATTACAAAAGTAAACATTAACGTATCAATTCTCACAGATAATATAATAAAACAAGTCAAATAAATAGGATAAATGATAGTAATAAAATGTACTTATTTGAGTTCATCAACAAGCTTTTGAATTTAATAACAACCGATAGTCAGAACTTGAAAGTGGTTATAGAGATTCTGTTTTAAGAGAAAAACATTCGCAAATCAAATTTGACACACTCGATGTTAATTTGAACATGAAAATAAAATCCTTAAACACGGAAATTTTTGAATTAACCAGCCAACTTTCTAAATAAAAATCAACTTGTTCGGATCTTGAAAAAGATAAGAAAGAGTTGAATGCAAGGTTTTCAAAACGAGAAAATGATCTTCTTGATGAAATCATTGACAAACAAGAAACCATTAAAAAGTTGGAAAATCTGCTTGTAAGAAGGGGTCATTTCTACACAAAAAATTAACATGCTAATTAACGATCCAAACCCGCTTTTACATACAATGAAGAGAATGGCTATCGGTTGTGAAAACCCTTATCATCTCAAGAAATCTCATCAAGAACAGAATGTGTTATATAATGGTAGTGTGCTAAATGATAAACATGATCCTCCCGAAGTTCGGGATTCTTTTGAAACGATTGAGCTTGCCGAAGAGAGTAGAATAAAAATGATATAAATAAACCCAGAAATTAAACCAATTAATTATGATAAGCTTAACATAATTTCCGGAGTACATATTGTTCAAAAAGAGTCACCAATGTTTTTCAAGAAACCAGTGGTTGTCTCAAAATGAAAAGTTGTTTCAAAACATCTTTCTAACATCGAACAAATGTCCTATAATAACACTTTTGACACAAGTGACGCTAGACGATATTTGGATGATCTTAAAAAGAGAGTTGAAACGCTTCAAATGATTGTGGCATCCAAAACAAATATTAATATCAACGACTGGTATTCAAGTTTTCACTAAGAACAAAAGATGTTTGAAACAGAAATCAATCCTACACTATCTGCAATTTATGCGGTAGTTCTTAATGTTGAAAATGCTCTTCTGAAAGAAACAGCCGACTTTGTCAAGGACCACAAATCCCTGGTGAAGGAAGCTAATGAAAACATTGAACACATCAAAGTTTTGGAAAAACACAATGACACTCTCTTCGAAATAGCATGTCAACTGATATTATGTCCATAATTTACCAAACATATTTTGTGGAAGACGATGAAAGACTTCGAGCTGAGACTTCTAAAATTGTTGAAAAATATGAAAATGCACTTGCTAAGCTTGAAAAGGAAAATGTAACATATTTTAAACAACTTGATCGAAAAAAGGAAGAATGCAAGTATGACAAATTGTCATATGAACGTGCTTACAACAACATGAAAGAGCAAAATGATCTTTTGAAGTCTTAGCTTGATAGTCAAAAAGGGAAGGGTGAGGAAACTAAGTTTGCAAAACCATCAATTTTGGACAAACCGGTTGTAAAACCAAAAATGTCAATTTCTCAAAGTGTTCCGAAAGCTGATGTGCTAATTGATTTAACAAAACCAGTCACTCCAACACCCTTGCCAAAAGAAAGTGAAAAAGCAAAATATGCTGAAAAAGGGAAAGCAGTTGTCGAAACATCGAATGTGATAGCACCTGGTCTCTATAGGATTAGTTCCACTACTGCGTCTGCCTCTACATCTAAAACATATAGGGCGATAGACAAGAGTGAAAAAGATAATCCAAAAGAATCTAAGATTGCTTAAACAACTTCAAAGGACAACAAGATAAATCCTAATGTGTGTGCCTTACCTTCTACAGGAATAGAAAGCACCTATAGGAGCAGCAGACTAAGCCTAGGAGCAATACAAGGAACAATAGAGTCTCGCCTGCCTCTGAGAGTGAATACAAGAATAAAATGGAAGAAGTAGAAGAACACCCTAGGAATTTATCGCTTTCGAATAAGAAACATATGTCATCTGGATGCAATGTTAAAAGTACCGATTCTAGTGCATGTAATGACTCTGTTTGTTTAATGTGCAAGAATTTTTTATCTGAAAATGTTTGTGATTATATTGTTTCTAATGATGTGAATGTGAATGCTTTGCCTGAACAGAAAGATGTTCCTCCCAGAACTAGTGCTAGGTCTAGATATATTAAGAGACTTATTAAAGCATCTAGGTCAACCACTAGTACATTACCTAGGAACTATCTTAAGTTATGTGCATGGAAACCAACGGGTAGAAAGTTTACACTTGAGAATGGAAAATTACAAGCGGTCCAACAAGAACCAGTAGAGACCATCTATGAGTGTGATTCATTTGTTACCCCTAACCCCATGTAACCAAATGATAAACGGTTTCCAAATGCAAAATCATCTGTTCTTGGCAGGTTATCGAAATATGTCTTTGGATCGTCGACTCGGTTTGCTCCAAGCACATGACCGGGAATCTGAAGCTGCTGATCAACTTTGTATGGAAGTTCATGGGAACTGTTCGCTTTGGAAATGATCATGTAGCAGCTATACTGGGTTATGGGTCTACTTATATGGTGTTAGTATAAGTTTGGAGTCACGTGGATAGTACAAGACATAAGACACAAGTTTGGGTTATTCTACTTCTTTATGAAATTCATTATACTTAGTTTTCTTCATCAGTAATCATTACATAGAGCCTACAGAATTGAAGATTCAAGAGATGGTAAACATATTGGTTTAAGGGGAAGCTTATTGATTAAATTTTTAACCATCTACATGCTCCACTTAAGGGGAAGTGTTTCATTACTACTTCTAGTCATTATTAATACTGCTAGTTTAAAATTTATGTTGTCTAGAGTTCATTTTTCGCAAGCTTTTTGGTGTTCTTCATGGAGGGTAATTCAAGACATTGGAAAGATTGGATCGGAAGTTTTGATATATGATGTGGGGTAGTGACTATCAAAGTTGCATATCTTTACATATCCCCTATTAGATGATTACAAAAAGGGGAAGAAGACTACAGATATATGATTTGCAGCATATTTATGTGTGGTGACATGTTCAAAGAGATCTTAATTCAAGGGGAAGCATTGAAGATTGTTTCATTCATGGTGAGATTTAATTATCTCAATTTCTCTACTTCGTATAGGGAAGTTCGTACAAGAATGTGTTTGTTTTGTCATCATCAAATAGGGGAAGATTGTTGGGATTATTAATTTGATGATACAAAACAAGAAGAATAAAACATGAAGGACTTAATAAGACAAGTAGGAAGGTTACAAAAAGATGGAGGATTTGAAAGATTCAAGAACAATATTTACTTGAAGGTTACAAAAAGATGGAGGATTTGGAAGATTCTTTAACAATATTTACTTTCCTAATTGTATTATGATTCCTCTTGTAAATCCTAATCCTCTAGTATATAAAGAAGACATGGGTCATTAGTTTTGTGTGCACAAAAACAAAGATGTAGACGTCTAAAAGAGTTCGTGTGTGTCTATGTATTTGGTCATAGAAAACGTCTAGTGTTTAGTTTGTTTCACTTCAAGATCGATTTGATCCTTGTTATAGGTAGATAACACGTTTTATTATTCTTAATAAAATTGAGGTGATTGTAGAAAAACCTTGTTCATAATATTGTTGTTCGTATTGTTTATTCCCAGTTGGAGACTGTATGAGACATGTGGAGTTCACAATATAGAATACTCTATACAACAATTATCAACATGCTTTTCTTCCTCATTCTCAGAGTACTCTATCCAACTCATTCTCAGCATGCTTTCTTTGTCTTTCAAGCTCTTCTTGATTTTCTTCCTCATACAACATGTAAATCCCAGTTGAGCTATTGATCTTTCAAGCTCTGATACCACTTGATGATCCCAGTTGAGCTATTGATCTTGTTAATTATCTTAGATATAAATCTAAAACAATAAGTTTAGAAACTGTTCTTGAACAATTATTAAACACTATACGGAATCTAATGTTTAATCTCAAGAAGAATTATCAATGAACACTATCAAATTCTCTCAACAAACACTTCAATATATTAATACGATTACTCAATAGTAACAGGGTTACAAAACCTTGAAGTGATTCGACTCTAACAATGATACGTACCAAAACTCTAACCCTAGATCCTTCTTTTATAGATTAAGGAGTCCTAGTCGGTTACAATAGCTTTCTATACAAGATAAATCTTTTCGTATCTATTCTATAATTATCCAAACATACTGTACATAGTTATCTAATAAGCAGTAGAATACTAAGTCTAGCAGTAGTATCTTCTATGCCTAGCAATAGTATCCACTTAGCGTATTTACTTGACCTTTATCACCAACTCAACAGTAGTATAAAATACACCAGCAGTAGAATTCACACTTAGTGAATTTTCCATTAATCACCATGAACAGCATTATCTAACCTGAGCAGCAGCATCTCAAAACCCAATAATCCTCCCTTAAACCTGATATTTTAGTCCAAAATCATCAAGTTTCCTTGAAGCATAAACAAACACCAGGAGGATGCTTCCAAACACTCGATTCATATTTTTCTGAGTTGTCTTTGCATTTTTCTTAGAAGATCAATAACCATTTGATTCCAACAATCAATGTGAAGTTTAATTGATCCATTAACCATCATATCTAGTGTAGTCCTAGCAAGAGGATAATCCTTCTCAACTAACATGTAAAATTGAACTCCTCCTCTCATTTCTATATTGTGAACTCCACATGACTCAAACAGTCTCCAAACAGCCAGTTTAGTACTTTTGGCTTGATCATTCCAAACTCTGTCTTCAAGATCTACTTCAAACATAATCTTTAGATCTCCCAGAGTACTCTATCCAACTCATCTTGTGGTCTTGAATCTCCATATTTTTCCTTGATTAATCTCCACAAGGTCTCTAAATCTTCTCTATTAATGTTCCTGAGCATTTGATTAAATGACACAAACCTTTGAGATTTTCCACCAGTTCTGTATATCTCCCAACAAGTAATCTTTCCTTTATATCCAGCCTTCCATCCAATGATAGGAGCTTTTCTTTGCAGAGGAACAGTATCATTAAATGTGTCATCATCATTATCTACCACTCTAGTCATCTGTTGTAAATCCTCTGTTTCTTTTTCATTATCAGCTTTCTCTTCACTTTCATGCTCAGACTCAGAATTTTCCTCAACTACCTTTGACTTATCAACCTTCCTCTTCTTCTTCCTTCCAACAGATTTCAACACTCTTCCAGTTCTTTTAATTCCAATACCAGAAGTCTCTTTCTCTTCTTCCTTCACAACCTTTTCTTCTACCTTCTTTTCTTTTTCAACCTCAGGTTCAATCTCAGTTTCCACCACCTTCTTAAACCTCTTAAACTCAGTATCCATAGGTCTAAAATCTTCAATTTCTCTATTAACCTTATCATACATCTTTTGTATTGAATCATCAAGATACCAAGATAACTGTTTAAGTGTATACCCCTTCATATTCTTCAAGTACCTTTCTTGATGTTTTCTTGTTTAACAGTTGGTGGTCTGAGCAACATCTTTTTCTTTCTCTCAACAAGATACCATTTTCTTCTCTGTTCTTTGTACTTCTTCATCCATTTTTCTCTTTCTTCCATTGTTTATGTATCTTTTTGTTCCTGTTTCACCAACTTGGACAGCTCAACATCAGCATCACACTTTATCCTTTCCTCATCCCAAGCATCAAGAAATTCCTTTGTCTTAGCCTCATTCTCAGCATGCTTTCTTTGTCTTTCATGCTCTGCTTGATTTTCTTCCTCATACAACATGTAAATCCCAGTTGAGCTATTGATCTTGTTAATTATCAGCATGCTTTCTTTTTTCTTTCTTTGAAGTAGATCTTGAAGACAGAGTTTGGAATGATCAAGCCAAAAGTACTAAACTGACTGTTTGGAGACTGTTTGAGTCATGTGGAGTTCACAATATAGTCATGTTTGGAATAGGTCAACTCATGTTGTTTATTATCTTTTTGGATTCGTCTTTAATATTCGTATACTGACAAAAAACTAATGACCCATGTCCTCTTTATATACTAGAGGATTAGGGTTTACAAGAGGAATCATAATACAATTAGGAAAGTAAATATTCTTTTAGAATCTTCCAAATCCTCCATCTTTTTTGTAACTTTCCTACTTGTCACATTAAGTCCTTCATGTTTCATTCTTCTTGTTTTGTATAATCAAATCAATAATCCCAACAATCTTCCCCTATTTGATGATGACAAAACAAACACATTCTTGTACGAAATTCCCTAGACGAAGTAGAGAAATTGAGATAATTAAATCTCACCATGAATGAAACAATCTTCAGTGCTTCCTCTTGACTTAAGATCTCCTTGAACATGTCACCACACATAAATAAGCTGCAAGAAAAATCACACACTGCTAGATTCTTCAAGCTGTTGTCACCACCGTATAAAACAAATAAATTATCTTCAAAGTGTAACACCCACTTTGAGATATGATAAGAACACGTACCTGTGAAACTCAACTACAACATCAAATAAGTGATAATCAAACTTCTTCATAATCTATTAATCCAATATGAACAAATACGAGCCTTTAAAACTTTAACGAACCAAAAACAAATCCAAAAACCTTGTGTGTGTGAACTTCTCCTGTGTGTGTAAAACCATTCAAAAACTCTATATGCTTCCCCTCATTTTTTTTTAATTCCATGTATATCGACCCACCAAATTCAGTAAAGAACTAGCAGTATGAATAAACGTGCGTAGCAGCAGTATTCACAAAGGGTAGCAACATTAAAATTAAATCAGCAGCAGAATCAATACCCGAGCAGCACTAAAAATAAACTAGCAGTACAATCTTGAAGATAGCAGTAGTATTCAATAATGCTAGCAGCAGAAACTTTGAATAGCAGTAGTAACGTAAACTTAATAACAACGAGCAGTACTATCTTATAAAGGGCAGTAGTACTTTGACCCACGATGTGTATCAATTAATTACCACCGACTGAATTTAATGACCTCAACTCTGACCTGCTTCAACTCATGTGCATAAGACGACAACTATCCATCAACTCACGAATATAATATGTCGCATAATATGATCTTGTACGAGGATAATTAAACAGAAACGAATCTTCATGATATAAAACACTAACTTCGAGCGACAAACCTTGATTAAGATAGGTACGAGGTTATATATTCACCTTGTATCACATTGACCCACTAATAAAGATTCAAACAATCCGCATGCGACAACGATTGACCCACGTGAATATATCAATTATATTGCACCGATCATGATCATTAAATATGAATTGAATGTAACTGATTCGTAGCACAACTCCTTTTTGATAGCTATGACCGACCCATGATGATAATCGTGTCTTCATGACAAAACGGCCCCACACAAACGAATATCTGAATGCTATGATCGTTTATTAAAGAATGAACCCCACATCTGATCAATTTTATTAAAGCCTCTATTTGACCAATTAATCTTACCAATCATTCGTAAGACGACAAACTGATTTACTATCTTCCTCTGATTTAAACTAGCATTAATGAATCGATGAAAAGATAATAATTACCAAAAAGTCGATACCTTAAAAAAAATAATGAGCATGAATAACCCTTGAAACCATCGATCATAAAACCTTTTCCTAAACAGCTTTCTTCTTCAACAAACCTTGTAGATTCCAATATATCACGAGCACCCAATCTCTGATACCACCTGTAGAATCTAGAGCTAAACATGTTGAGTTTATAAAACCTGTGTTAGGTAGTAGGATCTCTAGGAAAATTACTGAATTTGATGAGAAACCTAGAGAATATCCTAGGAAACTTAATAACTTGCCTAGAGGAAACCAAAGAAATTGGAACAGCCTAATTTCACAAAAGTTAAGTTGTGATTTTCAGTTACTTAAGAAGGCTTGTTATAGTTGTGGTAGTTCTGAGCATTTACAGGAAGATTGTTACTACTACCAAAAACCTGTATGGAACCAACACACTAGGGTGAACCATAAGAATTTTGCTAAAAAGACTCACCCTCATCCTAATAGAAACATGGTTCATAGGGAAGTTTTACTAAGAACTGGTGCTACTAGGATAATTACTACTGCTGTACCAAAAAGGCCTATTCAAAAGAATACAGTTGTTTCTACTGCTAAGGCAAAAGCAGATTCTACTGCTGAGCCAAAAGTAATAACAGACACTGTTGCGGGCAATTACTTTTATGCTGTTAAGGTCTAACTTGCTGGGCCTGGAAACCTAAAATCAAGGTTTTAGATCATGTTCTCAGACATAGCAGTGCGTCAATCGATTTGAAGAAATTTGATTATGTTGATGCACAAGGCAGATCCAAGTCAGTGATGGCTTGGGTCCCCAAGAGAAACTAATTCTCTTACTGTATGTGCAGGGCAATCTACAAGATGAGCTAAAGGATAAATGCATTTTTGATAGTGGATGCTCTGTACATATGACTAGAGACCAAAGCAACCTTGAAGATTTTGAAGCTATGGATGGTGGCTATGTTGCTTTTGGTAATGATCCTAAAGGTGGAAAGATTGTTGGTAAAGATACTATTAGAACAGGGAAATTGGATTTTGAAAAGGTGTACTTTGTATTTACAGAAACTGAATGTCTTGTCTTATCTCCTAATTTTAAGTTGCCTGTTGATCAATTGGTGCTACTTAATGTCCCTAGAACAGACAATATATACAGTGTGAACATAAAGAACATAATTCCCAAAAGAGATTTAACTTGCCTCTTTGCAAAGGCCACAAATGATGAATCCAAACTTTGGCATAGAAGGCTTGGCCATTTAAATTTCAAAACTGTCACACCCCCAAATTTCGTGACTTGCAGCGGAATGAAGCATTCAGGGGCGTGACTGGTCATAGCACCAAAGTTACAGTTATATTGAACGACCTAAAGTGTCATTTAGAAAATACATTGTTTGATTATTTAAAAACATTCAGAGTTACAAAGCTAGGTCCCAAAAGGTGAAACAAGTTTTCAGAAAACAATTTCATACAATTCAAACGATGGATAAGTGCATAAAATATAAAGTGAGACGCGTCGACTCCGCGACTCCATGATGTCCATACGCAAGCCAACATGCGATAACTTAATTACCTGAAAATACATTGCTAAAAATGGTCAACAAAAATGTTGGTGAGATCATAGGTTTATATAAATGAAATGTTGTACGGATACCACAAGTATAAAGTGTATGACAAAACAATGCCACATAAAAATGATACATTAGCTCTTAAGCTCATGACCCCGAAGCTAGACTGAATGAAATGCCCCAACTGTGTGTTTGCCAATCACTCTAATATGACAGAAATGAAATGCGTTCGTTTGACAAGTTGGCGCTACCAACCAGAACGGAGGAGTCACCCTCACTAAATCTATTCACTCACTCTCGCTTTCTAACAATTAACGGTTCATGATAATAAAAGGGGACTTTAATCTGGGCAATGATGTAATTTAAGCAATGTAATGAGTTTGTATACTTTGGTCCGCATATGAAAAAGGTGCAATGTATTCTCCCCCGAGAGTTTAGAAATCAATAAACAATTTAAAACGGGGCTATGAAAACTCACCTGATATGATATAGCAACAATGACTATGATGGATATGATGAAATAAAGCTCGGTCTCTAACCGCGACCTATTATGAATGATGTGATCCAATGTAAGCAATGATACAATGCAACACATGCAAATACGTATGTTATAGATACCACTTGTTAGTTTTAAAAATAACGTTTATTGACCAAAAATACACTTTTGACGTCTCGTTAAGTTATAAACTACTTTTCGTGTAAACATTTTGAAACGATACTCCACGATCCTCGTTTGGTGTTCTATCGGTAAAATGTAGCGTTTTCATCGCAATTTAATATTTTCCTTAACTTGTGAAAATATGTCCAAAATGTCTTCGTGAAACTAGTCGTGAAATATTTCACGTTATGTGTTAGTGATCAAACTCGACGTTTTGAAAACCTTGTAACAATGTATAAATGTTGTTTCATTTAACTTTTGATTGTACACGCCTCGATCAAATAGAAAATCGTATCACGCCCTTCCAAGGCGAGACCTTCAACATGACTTTGTCTCCAACCTGAAATTCTAATGGTTTGCGTCGAACATTGGCGTAGCTTTTCTGCCTGCTTCTGGCTGTTTGGAGTCTTTCTCTAATCTGAATTATCTTTTCTGTTGTTTCTCTGACCAACTCTGGACCTGTTAGCTGTACATCACCAACTTCGGCCCAACAAACTGGGGACCTGCACTTACGACCGTAGAGTGCCTCGAATGGTGCGGCTTTTATGCTCGAATGATAACTGTTATTATAAGAGAACTCGATTAATGGCAAATGGTTAGCCCAACCATTTCCAAAGTCAATGACACATGCCCTGAGCATGTCTTTCAATGTCTGAATCGTTCTCTCGCTCTGACCATCGGTCTTAGGATGATAGGCGGTACTCATGTCTAACTTAGACCCAAATGAATCTTGCAATGATTCCCCAAAATTTGAAGTAAAGCGACTGTCTCTGTCAGAAATGATGGAAATTAGTGCTTCGTGCCTTGAGACTACTTCCTTGACATAAAGTCTGGTGAGCTGATCCATAGTATAAGTCTCTTTGATTGGAATGAAATGGGCTGACTTGGTGAGATGATCAACTATTACCCAAATAGCATCGTAACCTCCTGATGTTTTGGGAAGTTTAGTGACAAAGTCCATTGTAATGCGTTCCCACTTCCACTGGGGAATCTCTGGTTGCTGCAGTAATCCTGATGGCTTCTGGTACTCGGCTTTCACTTTAGCACAAGTAAGGCATTTACTGACATACGTAGCTATCTCTACTTTCATATTCAGCCACCAATAAAGCTTCTTGAGATCCTGATACATCTTATCAGAACCTGGGTGAATAGAGTATTTCGACTTGTGTGATTCGTGCATGATCAACTCTCGGATTCCACCATAGAGAGGTATCCAGCTTCTATCCTTGAAGCATAATGTTCCATCTGATCTCCTTACTAAACCGTTTGCATTATCTTGCATTCCCTTGAGTGTTTCACTTGGTAGGTTTTCTTCCTTGAATGCCTCGACTTGGGCCTCGAGGATCTTTAATGGTAGTGGTGAAATGATAGTCATTCCCAATGATCTGACTCTCAAAGGCTTGAGTCTCTCTTTTTGACTGAGTGCATCTGCCACAACATTGGCTTTTCCTGGGTGATATCTGATTTCACAGTCGTAATCACTAAGTAGTTCCAACCAACGACGTTGCCTCATGTTAAGTTCCTTCTGATCAAGAATGTACTGTAAGCTTTTGTGGTCTGTAAATACTACACACTTTGTTCCGTAAAGATAATGCCTCCAAATCTTGAGTGCGAAAACCACGGCACCCAACTCTAAGTCATGAGTAGTGTAGTTCTTCTCATGCTTCTTAAGCTGAAGAGATGCATAAGCTATCACTTTCTCGTTTTGCATTAGCACTGCTCCAAGTCCTTTGTGTGAAGCATCGCAATATACCATGAAGTTTTCAATCCCTTCTGGCAATGACAAAATTGGTGTGCTGCAAAGTTTCTGTTTCAATAACTGGAAAGTAGTCTCTTGCTTTTCTCCCCAATCGTACTTCTGGTTCTTATGTGTCAACTTGGTCAGTGGCTTAGCTATCTTGGAAAAACCTTCAATGAACCTTCTGTAATATCTGGCAAGTCCTAAGAATTGACGAATTTCTGTGGGAGTTTTTGGTGTTGCCCAGTCTTTAATTGCCTCAATCTTTGCTGGATCAACCTGTAGTCCCTAACTATTAATGACGTGACCAAGAAATTGTACTCTGCGGATCCAAAAATCACACTTTGAGAATTTGGCGTACAGTTTCTCTTTCTTGAGCAGTTCTAAGATTATTCTAAGGTGTTCTCGGTGCTCTTCTTCACTCCTTGAGTAAATCAAGATATCGTCAATGAATACGATCACAAACTTATCCAGATATGGCTTGCACACCTTGTTCATGAGATCCATGAACACAGCTGGTGCGTTGGTTAGTCCAAACGGCATTACTTGAAATTCATAATGGCCATAGCGTGTTCTGAATGCTGTCTTCGGGATATCTCCCTCCCGAACCCTAAGCTGATGGTAACCCGATCTCAAGTCGATCTTGGAGTAATAACTGGAACCTTGCAACTGATCAAACAAATCGTCGATCCTGGGAAGTGGATAACGATTCTTCACCGTTAATTTGTTTAGCTCTCGATAATAAATGCACATTCTGAAAGATCCATCTTTCTTCTTTACAAACAAAACTGGTGCTCCCCAAGGCGATGAACTCGGCCTAATGAATCCTTTATCCAAGAGCTCTTGCAATTGGTTCGACAACTCTTGCATTTCTGAAGGTGCATGTCGATATGGTGCTCGCGCAACTGGTGCGGCTCTCGGCACTAAGTCAATCTGAAATTCAACTTGGCGAGTAGGTGGAAGTCCTGGTAAGTCTTTTGGAGAGACTTCTGGAAAATCTTTAACTGTTAGTACATCCTCAAGTCGCTTCTCCTCCGACTTCTTTTCTGTGATATGAGCCAAGGATTCATAACAACCCTTCTTTATGTATTTCTCTGTTTTAATGCACGAGATGATGCTGAGTCTAGTCCCACTGCGTTCTCCGCGAATGACCAATGTTTCGCCATCATAAGGAAGATGAACAACTTTTTCATCGCAGATGATTCTGGCATGATGTTGAGATAACCAATCCATTCCGATAACAATGTCAAAACTTCCAAGTTCTACTGACATGAGATCTATATTGAACGGGTGATTGAGAAAATTAAGAGTGCAACCACGAATGATCGTGTCGATGCCAACTAAACTACCGTTAGCTAGTTCAATGTGATATGGAGTGTCTAATGTGGTTGGTTCAATGTTGAGTACTGGTGCAAATGCAGTAGAAACAAAACTTCTATCGGCTCCTGAATCAAATAGTATGGATGCATAACGATTATTAATGAGGAACGTACCCGTAACGACACTCGGGTCCTCCCTGACATCTTCTCCTCCAAGGACATAAGCTCTTCCTCTAGCTGTTCCACCTTGGTTATTGTTTCCCTGATTCTTTCCTTTTGGACATTTATTCTTGAAGTGTCCGAATTCTCCACATCCAAAACAGGTTACTGGGGGCTTCTGATTATCAACCACAATCGGAGCTTTGCAATCCCTGGTCGAATAACCAACCTTCTTACAGTTCCCACACGGATTCGGACAATTTCCAGGATTATAATGGGTTGAGTAACATTGTAACCTCTTTTCTCAGCTTGACCTGCAACATAAGCCTTTGCAGTTTCCTGTCTCTTGGGTGGTGGTTGAGTAACATTGCTACTCTGGTTGTTATCCCGATTTCTTTTGTTGTTGTTGTTATTGGAATTGTTTCGGTTGCTGTTATAGTTGTTGTTGTTTCGGTAGTTGTTGGAATTGCTGTTGTTTGAGGTAGTTCCTTTCTTCACTATCTGAGCCATGAGTTTCTGAGATTTTCTGATTGCCTCATCCAATGTTTGCGGGTCAAAAGAAATCACATCTCCACGGATGTTGTGAGGTAATCCTCCAATGAAATTCTCTAATAGCTTCTCAGTGTCCGGAACCATTGTCGGACATAACGCTGCCAATTCCTGAAACCTCCTGATATATGCCTCAATATCATTACCTGCTGTCACTAGCTCATAAAACTCTGTTTCCATCTTTTTCACTTCTGTTCGTGGGCAAAACTTCTTTGTCAGCAACTTCTTGAATTCGTCCCATGTAAGCTTGTGAGCATTCTCCATTCCCATAGGCTTTGCATACGAATTCCACCATGACATAGCTTCCCCAACGAGTGTACTAGTAGCAAACTTAACCTTGCTGTCCTCCGGACAGTTGCATAGAAGGAATACTGATTCTGTCTTTTCAAACCATCGGATCATGGCAGTGGCTCCTTCAGTGCCTTTGAATTTTTCCGGATCACCACTCTTGAAATCTTTGTACGTACATTTACGACCATTTGTACCATTGGTATTTGTTCCTGCGGCTTCCGCGGTTTCTCCCCGCGAAGCGGCTTCAGCAGTAGCTGCAGCTACGGCAACTCTTTCTGTAACCAATGCTGCCTCTTTACTGTCAGCAACAAGCTTTCTGACTTCTGCTGGTGTCATAGCAGTAGTGGCTTTTTTGGGTGGCATAATTCTTCCCAATCACAAAAGATAACAACAATGAGAATCCACAATAGAAAACGATCATCATACACAATATATACAACCACAACATGTATATACATCCACAACACCTGTAAATACAACCACAGCATGTATAAATACAATGAAACCACAACGAAACATCATAAATATAATCATAACGCACATAAATATAATACATGAAAATTTTGGTTACGCAGACCGATATCATAAAATAGCACAACGAAAATCCTGCATAGTAGAGTCACACTTGATATATTTGTTTGTACTACAAGCAAAAGACAACAAGTACTAACTATGTCCCACACCCCGGGACTAGGATAATAATGTACAAGCTACATGATAACAGTCTAACACTAGGCACCTCCTCTGGGTACCCCGTCTAGCCTGCGGAAAATCCTCTGAAGATCCCTAGACATCGCAACAACGATCTCCTCTAGGTGCTGAACTCGAAGCTGGAGATCAGTCTCCCTAGTCTCTGATGCAGATATCCTAGCCTGAACTGAAGATAACTCACCGGCCTGGCGATGATTCTCATCCTGGGACATCTGTGCCCTGTCGAACAACTCAGGCATCTCCTGCCTCAGCTGTGTGATATGCTCTGAACTCACTAACTGACGAGCCTCTAAACCCTGGTGTGACACATCAATGGCAACCCTGCCCTGGATCAATCCCTCGACCTCCTCCTCTATAGCCTCAATACGGCTAACTAGGGTCTCATCTAGATTAGCTAATGCCCTGTCAATCTCTCCCTGAAGTTGATCTAGTCGCGAGTCAAATGTAGCAGCAGTAAGCAGTCTGTCAGCAGCAGCCCTCGAGCTCTCACCAACCTCGAATCTGCTGGGTGGTGCTGTCTCTGTGGCATCTGAAGTATCTGGTGATGGAATATCAAGACGTGCCCGCTTCTTGAGCGGCAGGTCTGACATAGGAGTAGGATCCCTGGGGTGAACTGGTGCAGATAGGGATGGCAATGGTGCAGACAATGATGATAAGGATGGTAAGGGTGATAATGGTGATGGTGTACTGAATGCCACACTCCTCCTCGCTGTCAAGCGGCGACAGAGTGGATGAGATGAAGTAAGTGATGATGGTGGTGGTAGGGATACAAATGCAGCTGGTGATCTGACAGTGAGATGATGAACCCGCTTAGCAGCAGTGCGCTTCATGCGCGGCCCACCTGGATATGTACGGTAAACTCGACCATAAGGTACAAACTCTCCTGGATGGATAACTGGAACAACTCTGGGACCACAATGGATCACAGGTGACAGTGGGGGGGTAGGCACGACTTCCCCCTCCTCAAAGGGTTTTGTCTCGGCCTCTGACATCACAGGTGAAGACTGTGGAGTAGGCTCCACTGATGACAAAATGGTAGTGGGTATCAGGGATGATGTAACAGACTCTAGTATGATGGAGGTTAGTGAGGAAGTATCGTCTGACTCAGAGTCCGATAAGATAACAATAGGGCGTGAATTCGAAGACATCACTTAGTCAATAGATGTGAAATAAAAGTAAATAAACATTTACACAATGTGGGTTATGATGAAATGATATATGTATGAAATCGCAATCACTACATGTGATATAATGAATATGCACTTATGCTACAATGATGAGATGCTATGACGGTGCAGCTATAGTCTAGGATATAATGGACAACCTGGTACCAATCTGTCACACCCCAAATTTCGTGACTTGCAGCGGAATGAAGCATTTAGGGGCGCGACTGGTCATAGCACCAAAGTTACAGTTATATTGAACGACCTAAAGTGTCGTTTAGAAAATACATCGTTTGATTATTTAAAAACATTCAGAGTTACAAAGCTCCTGATGTTTTGGGAAGTTTAGTGACAAAGTCCATTGTAAAGTGTTCCCACTTCCACTGGGGAATCTCTGGTTGCTGCAGTAATCCTGATGGCTTCTGGTACTCGGCTTTCACTTTAGCACAAGTAAGGCATTTACTGACATACGTAGCTATCTCTACTTTCATATTCAGCCACCAATAAAGCTTCTTGAGATCCTGATACATCTTATCAGAACCTGAGTGAATAGAGTACTTCGACTTGTGTGATTCGTGCATGATCAACTCTCGGATTCCACCATAGAGAGGTATCCAGCTTCTATCCTTGAAGCATAATGTTCCATCTGATCTCCTTACTAAACCGTTTGCATTATCTTGCATTCCCTTGAGTGTTTCACTTGGTAGGTTTTCTTCCTTGAATGCCTCGACTTGGGCCTCGAGGATCTTTAATGGTAGTGGTGAAATGATAGTCATTCCCAATGATCTGACTCTCAAAGGCTTGAGTCTCTCTTTTTGACTGAGTGCATCTGCCACAACATTGGCTTTTCCTGGGTGATATCTGATTTCACAGTCGTAATCACCAAGTAGTTCCAACCAACGAAGTTGCCTCATGTTAAGTTCCTTCTGATCAAGAATGTACTGTAAGCTTTTGTGGTCTGTAAATACTACATACTTTGTTCCGTAAAGATAATGCCTCCAAATCTTGAGTGCGAAAACCACGGCACCCAACTCTAAGTCATGAGTAGTGTAGTTCTTCTCATGCTTCTTAAGCTGACGAGATGCATAAGCTATCACTTTCTCGTTTTGCATTAGCACTGCTCCAAGTCCTTTGTGTGAAGCATCGCAATATACCATGAAGTTTTCAATCCCTTCTGGCAATGACAAAATTGGTGTGCTGCAAAGTTTCTGTTTCAATAACTGGAAAGTAGTCTCTTGCTTTTCTCCCCAATCGTACTTCTGGTTCTTATGTGTCAACTTGGTCAGTGGCTTAGCTATCTTGGAAAAACCTTCAATGAACCTTCTGTAATATCCGGCAAGTCCTAAGAATTGACGAATTTCTGTGGGAGTTTTTGGTGTTGCCCAGTCTTTAACTGCCTCAATCTTTGCTGGATCAACCTGTAGTCCCTAACTATTAATGACGTGACCAAGAAATTGTACTCTGCGGATCCAAAAATCACACTTTGAGAATTTGGCGTACAGTTTCTCTTTCTTGAGCAGTTCTAAGATTATTCTAAGGTGTTCTCGGTGCTCTTCTTCACTCCTTGAGTAAATCAAGATATCGTCAATGAATACGATCACAAACTTATCCAGATATGGCTTGCACACCCTGTTCATGAGATCCATGAACACAGCTGGTGCGTTGGTTAGTCCAAACGGCATTACTTGAAATTCATAATGGCCATAGCGTGTTCTGAATGCTGTCTTCGGGATATCTCCCTCCCGAACCCTAAGCTGATGGTAACCCGATCTCAAGTCGATCTTGGAGTAATAACTGGAACCTTGCAACTGATCAAACAAATCGTCGATCCTGGGAAGTGGATAACGATTCTTCACCGTTAATTTGTTTAGCTCTCGATAATAAATGCACATTCTGAAAGATCCATCTTTCTTCTTTACAAACAAAACTGGTGCTCCCCAAGGCAATGAACTCGGCCTAATGAATCCTTTATCCAAGAGCTCTTGCAATTGGTTCGACAACTCTTGCATTTCTGAAGGTGCATGTCGATATGGTGCTCGCGCAACTGGTGCGGCTCTCGGCACTAAGTCAATCTGAAATTCGACTTGGCAAGTAGGTGGAAGTCCTGGTAAGTCTTTTGGAGAGACTTCTGGAAAATATTTAACTGTTAGTACATCCTCAAGTCGCTTCTCCTCCGACTTCTTTTCTGTGATATGAGCCAAGGATTCATAACAACCCTTCTTTATGTATTTCTCTGTTTTAATGCACGAGATGATGCTGAGTCTAGTCCCACTGCGTTCTCCGCGAATGACCAATGTTTCGCCATCATAAGGAAGATGAACAACTTTTTCATCACAGATGATTCTGGCATGATGTTGAGATAACCAATCCATTCCGATAACAATGTCAAAACTTCCAAGTTCTACTGACATGAGATCTATATTGAACGGGTGATTGAGAAAATTAAGAGTGCAACCACGAATGATCGTGTCGGTGCCAACTAAACTACCGTTAGCTAGTTCAATGTGATATGGAGTGTCTAATGTGGTTGGTTCAATGTTGAGTAATGGTGCAAATGCAGTAGAAACAAAACTTCTATCGGCTCCTGAATCAAATAGTATGGATGCATAACGATTATTAATGAGGAACGTACCCGTAACGACATTCGGGTCCTCCCTGACATCTTCTCCTCCAAGGACATAAGCTCTTCCTCTAGCTGTTCCACCTTGGTTATTGTTTCCCTGATTCTTTCCTTTTGGACATTTATTCTTGAAGTGTCCGAATTCTCCACATCCAAAACAGGTTACTGGGGGCTTCTGATTATCAACCACAATCGGAGCTTTGCAATCCCTGGTCGAATGACCAACCTTCTTACAGTTCCCACACGGATTCGGACAATTTCCAGGATTATAATGGGTTGAGTAACATTGTAACCTCTTTTCTCAGCTTGACCTGCAACATAGGCCTTTGCAGTTTCCTGTCTCTTGGGTGGTGGTTGAGTAACATTGCTACTCTGGTTGTTATCCCGATTTCTTTTGTTGTTGTTGTTATTGGAATTGTTTCGGTTGCTGTTATAGTTGTTGTTGTTTCGGTAGTTGTTGGAATTGCTGTTGTTTGAGGTAGTTCCTTTCTTCACTATCTGAGCCATGAGTTTCTGAGATTTTCTGATTGCCTCATCCAATGTTTGCGGGTCAAAAGAAATCACATCTCCACGGATGTTGTGAGGTAATCCTCCAATGAAATTCTCTAATAGCTTCTCAGTGTCTGTAACCATTGTCGGACATAACGCTGCCAATTCCTGAAACCTCCTGATATATGCCTCAATATCATTACCTGCTGTCACTAGCTCATAAAACTCTGTTTCCATCTTTTTCACTTCTGTTCGTGGGCAAAACTTCTTTGTCAGCAACTTCTTGAATTCGTCCCATGTAAGCTTGTGAGCATTCTCCATTCCCATAGGCTTTGCATACGAATTCCACCATGACATAGCTTCCCCAACGAGTGTACTAGTAGCAAACTTAACCTTGCTGTCCTCCGGACAGTTGCATAGAAGGAATACTGATTCTGTCTTTTCAAACTATCAAATCATGGCAGTGGCTCCTTCAGTGCCTTTGAATTTTTCCGGATCACCACTCTTGAAATCTTTGTACGTACATTTACGACCATTTGTACCATTGGTATTTGTTCCTGCGGCTTCCGCGGTTTCTCCCCGCGAAGCGGCTTCAGCAGTAGCTGCAGCTACTGCAACTCTTTCTGTAACCAATGCTGCCTCTTTACTGTCAGCAACAAGCTTTCTGACTTCTGCTGGTGTCATAGCAGTAGTGGCTTTTTTGGGTGGCATAATTCTTCCCAATCACAAAAGATAACAACAATGAGAATCCACAATAGAAAACGATCATCATACACAATATATACAACCACAACATGTATATACATCCACAACACCTGTAAATACAACCACAGCATGTATAAATACAATGAAACCACAACGAAACATCATAAATATAATCATAACGCACATAAATATAATACATGAAAATTTTGGTTACGCAGACCGATATCATAAAATAGCACAACGAAAATCCTGCATAGTAGAGTCACACTTGATATATTTGTTTGTACTACAAGCAAAAGACAACAAGTACTAACTATGTCCCACACCCCGGGACTAGGATAATAATGTACAAGCTACATGATAACAGTCTAACACTAGGCACCTCCTCTGGGTACCCCGTCTAGCCTGCGGAAAATCCTCTGAAGATCCCTAGACATCGCAACAACGATCTCCTCTAGGTGCTGAACTCGAAGCTGGAGATCAGTCTCCCTAGTCTCTGGTGCAGACATCATAGCCTGAACTGAAGATAACTCACCGGCCTGGCGATGATTCTCATCCTGGGACATCTGTGCCCTGTCGAACAACTCAGGCATCTCCTGCCTCAGCTGTGTGATATGCTCTGAACTCACTAACTGACGAGCCTCTAAACCCTGGTGTGACACATCAATGGCAACCCTGCCCTGGATCAATCCCTCGACCTCCTCCTCTATAGCCTCAATACGGCTAACTGGGGTCTCATCTAGATTAGCTAATGCCCTGTCAATCTCTCCCTGAAGTTGATCTAGTCGCGAGTCAAATGTAGCAGCAGTAAGCAGTCTGTCAGCAGCAGCCCTCGAGCTCTCACCAACCTCGAATCTGCTGGGTGGTGTTGTCTCTGTGGCATCTGAAGTATCTGGTGATGGAATATCAAGACGTGCCCGCTTCTTGAGTGGCAGGTCTGACATAGGAGTAGGATCCCTGGGGTGAACTGGTGCAGATAGGGATGGCAATGGTGGAGACAATGATGATAAGGATGGTAAGGGTGATAATGGTGATGGTGTACTGAATGCCACACTCCTCCTCGCTGTCAAGCGGCGACAGAGTGGATGAGATGAAGTAAGTGATGATGGTGGTGGTAGGGATACAAATGCAGCTGGTGATCTGACAGTGAGATGATGAACCCGCTTAGCAGCAGTGCGCTTCATGCGCGGCCCACCTAGATATGTACGGTAAACTCGACCATAAGGTACAAACTCTCCTGGATGGATAACTGGAACAACTCTGGGACCACAATGGATCACAGGTGACAGTGGTGGGGTAGGCACGACTTCCCCCTCCTCAAAGGGTTCTGTCTCGGCCTCTGACATCACAGGTGAAGACTGTGGAGTAGGCTCCACTGATGACAAAATGGTAGTGGGTATCAGGGATGATGTAACAGACTCTAGTATGATGGAGGTTAGTGAGGAAGTATCGTCTGACTCAGAGTCCGATAAGATAACAATAGGGCGTGAATTCGAAGACATCACTTAGTCAATAGATGTGAAATAAAAGTAAATAAACATTTACACAATGTGGGTTATGATGAAATGATATATGTATGAAATCGCAATCACTACATGTGATATAATGAATATGCACTTATGCTACAATGATGAGATGCTATGACGGTGCATCTATAGTCTAGGATATAATGGACAACCTGGTACCAATCTGTCACACCCCAAATTTCGTGACTTGCAGCGGAATGAAGCATTCAGGGGCGCGACTGGTCATAGCACCAAAGTTACAGTTATATTGAACGACCTAAAGTGTCGTTTAGAAAATACATCGTTTGATTATTTAAAAACATTCAAAGTTACAAAGCTAGGTCCCAAAAGGTGAAACAAGTTTTTAGAAATCAATTTCCTACAATTCAAACGATGGATAAGTGCATAAAATATAAAGTGAGACGCGTCGACTCCGCGACTCCATGATGTCCATATGCGAGCCAACATGCGATACCTTAATTACCTGAAAATACATTGCTAAAAATGGTCAACAAAAATGTTGGTGAGATCATAGGTTTATATAAATGAAATGTTGTACGGATACCACAAGTATAAAGTGTATGACAAAACAATGCCACATAAAAATGATACATTAGCTCTTAAGCTCATGACCCCGAAGCTAGACTGAATGAAATGCCCCAACTGAGTGTTTGCCAATCACTCTAATATGACAGAAATGAAATGCGTTCATTTGACAAGTTGGCGCTACCAACCCGAACGGAGGAGTCACCCTCAATAGATCTATTCACTCACTCTCGCTTGCTAACAATTAACGGTTCATGATAATAAAAGGGGACTTTAATCTGGGCAATGATGTAACTTAAGCAATGTAATGAGTTTGTATACTTTGGTCCGCATATGAAAATGGTGCAATGTATTCTCCCCCGAGAGTTTAGAAATCAATAAACAATTTAAAACGGGGCTATAAAAACTCACCTGATATGATATAGCAACAATGACAATGATGGATATGATGAAATAAAGCTCGGTCTCTAACCGCGAACTATTATGAATGATGTGATCCAATGTAAGAAATGATACAATGCAACACATGCAAATACGTATGTTAACGATACCATTTGTTTGTTTTAAAAATAACATTTACTGACGAAAAATACACTTTTGACGTCTCGTTAAGTTATAAACTACTTTTCGTGTAAATATGTTGAAACGGTACTCCACGATCCTTGTTTGGTGTTCTATCGGCAAAATGTAGCGTTTTCATCGCAATTTAATATTTTCCTTAACTTGTGAAAATATGTCCAAAATGGCTTCGTGAAACTAGTCGTGAAATATTGCACGTTATGTGTTAGTGATCAAACTCGACGTTTTGAAAACCTTGTAACAATGTATAAATGTTGTTTCATTTAACTTTTGATTGTACACGCCTCGATCAAATAGAAAATTTGCTAACAATGTTATGTTTCGCAAAAACACTAGTTTTTATACTTAAAACACATTCTAATAGTGGGCTGTCAAAATGAACATGGTACGTCGGGCTTCAAACGTGAATAACTCGGCCGTTACAAGCTCGTTTTCTATGTTATTTACATCCACGACTTCGTATAAACATGAACTAACATAATCTCAGTAGGTCGGGTTGTCTAGATCACGTCTAACACCTCGTTTTGTCCTTTGAATCTTGGCGATCAGTAACTAAATTTTCAGAAAATTAGTTTTCGTCGTCTAACTTTGAAAAATCATATCTCCTTCGTTATAAGTCGGTTTTTAGTGATTCTTGCGGCCATGGTTTCGTTTTTGAAAGAAATTTCTGAATATGAAGGCCAAAATATAACAAAAGTTACTGAGTTTTCCAGACTTGGCGTTTAAGGACAGAACCTATTTTAGATTGTTAAAAACTCATTTTCTTGGTTCTAAACTTGATCATACTAACTCAAATCAACTCCACAAGTTCGCAAATCCTACCATACACCTTCTTAGGGTGTCATGGGGTCCTAAACATCACCAACCTTGGTGGATTTCATGAGATCATTAGTGAAACTTATAGATCTAGTGTTTAAGATAGTTTATGTTCAAAAGGGGTATGTAAAACATAAATAACTTGCATGAATAACTAATATAACTTGAAAATACATAAACATATGAATCAAATGAAACTATAAGATGATCAAAATGTGTTCTTGAAACTTACTTGATGATTTGATGAGTTTTGGTAAGAAATGAGTAAGAAACTTGAGATTTAATCACAAAACACTAATAGAAAAAGGGCTATTCTTGACTCCAAATGCGCGTCAAGAAGAGGTCTTATGACGCGCAAATGCCCGTCAAGGATGGACCAGTCATAAAGCTTCATGACTCGAATTTGTGCGTCATCCCTCTATGACGCGCACTTATGACCCACGTTTTATGACTCTCCTTTTTGCGTGTCATAACCAAATTTTTTATTAAAAAAAAAATTAATTTTTTTCAGTTCCTAATTTTCTATTAAATGACAATTAAAAACCTGATAATACAAAATTAAAAACACAAATATCAAAATAACGCATTTCATATATATATATATATATATATATATATATATATATATATATATATATATATATATATATATATATATATATATATATATATATATATATATCATAGTAATTCACAAGTTAATTAACGACAAAAATTACATATCGATAGTAATTCACAAGTTAGTTTGACAGCTTCCACATCGACCGCTGAGTATACAACAAGACTACCCGAGTCATCCGTGCAGCTCTCATGAAGCAGTAGTTCGACATTTTGGGACGAGTTGCTAGCCACCTGTTCCCAAAATAACAAAAAAAGTAAATTATTTCTTCCGACTACCACGATATATAAGCTGAGACAGTCTGCAAAGGTACTAGTGCAGGGCAAAATGGAGGGTTTTCAAGGGCTGAAATGGTTACTAAAGAAAAATGCTAAAAATTAACAAAAATGTGGAATCAGTAAACAAGCAGCCCAAGTTTGAATGTCCCAAAGGTGAGCTTATGATAGCTTAAAATGGCTGAATTAAAATTCTACAAAGTACCCCTAAAATCTACAAAAACTGAAAACTCAGGTCTGCAAATTTAACTAAGGACTGATAAAGAGTGAACTTGGGAACTAGGCCTATGACAAGTCAATACAAACTGAAAAAGATATAGTGAGGACCTAAAGCAGATACGATAAGCCAATTTTGATCCTAGATCAGCAGTGCACAATTAAGTTTCATCCCAAACAATAAGAGAATTTACATTCCACAGTAGTAGGGTTCACAATTAAGTTTCATCCCAAACACATTACCACAAAAAAAAAAAAAAAAAAATAGAAAACAATAGACGATAGGTTCAGAAGGTGAAGACTACACACACCTTCACCGAAGATGAAACACGAATACTACTACCATAACAAACTAAGCACGCTCACCACATTAACAATATAATAAGATCAGATGATTACCAATCTGTTAGCGGTTGAATCCCAAAGCTGCACATCAGAACTGTTTAAGCCAACTGAGATGTGACGACCATCGGGTGCCCATTTAACACTTGTAACAGGACCGCTTTCATCATCAACTGTCACGAGTTCTGATGTGTTACCATCGGTAGCATCCCATAGATACACTGTGTTTCCAAGAGCAATCGCGAGAACATTGCTGCTTCCCCAATCCAACAAATTCAAATAGTAATCGTCAACGAGATCAGGTGCATCCAATGTTCTTTCAGAAGTCTATATAAACCAAACACAAAAAACACATTTTAGTACTAAACTCGAAAATCTAAATGTAATAATAAATTTAGCTAAAATAGATGGATTATTACCTGAGGAATGTATCTACGGGCTTTGACTGTCTTCGGCTGATGGACCGGTGCAGCAAACAAGTCACTGGGAATCGCTTCCACAGGCGTCGGAGGCTTGTTCCGGGACGGTAACGATGGGGCTTCTTCACTCCTCCGGTAGTAGGAGCTGACTTCCTTGCAGCCTGATACCAAAACATCAAAATTAACACTACCATAAAATTAACAATATCAAAAGCATCAAAATCAAGTCAGCTCATATCTCAAAATATTCATATCATATCTCAAAATATTCATATCATATCTCAAAAAAAAAAAGCAAACGACCATGTAACATATTCATATCTCAAAATACAATATCTGCAAAGAATACAGAAAGAGAACCTATTTGCTTGCTCACTTCAATAAGTTGCTCACCTGAATCTTTATAATTACGAATGGCTATTTGATTCTCTGCCATAACAAATGCCAGAATACTATACATATTGGATATTTTGAAACAAAGGACTGAGCAAAATGTTTCACCAAGAATATTTAACAATTATATTCATTCAGGCCTTCTATCAAACAGTTTGTGTGCGGTCTTTACATCAACCAAAATTCAGCAATTTTTAATATATTTATCCAACTAATTCAGTCAAACACAATCTTCAATCAGTAAACAAACTAAATTGATTAAATCCAAATGAACTTTCAGCTCAAATCAACAATCACTTTCAACAAAAACTCATCCGAATTGATTAACCAGCAAATTGAATCATTTCATCGCTAAATCAACAATTAAGCAGTGGTGCTTGGGTAATTTAAGCATAGAAGCATAAAGAAGCAAATTCTAATTTAACGAATTTATACGAAACTCACAGCTTAGGTTTAAAGATATTACCGATTTTGACGAAAAATTAGCAAACTATGAAAATCACACTCAAGTGTGACTGTAATCTTCACTTCCTGCCACTCATCAATTCTGAATCAACATAACTCTTTGAAAGCTTCAAAAAACAGTAATAATGGAGGAATAGATGGCCGGCGGTTTCTAGCTTGAGACGAAGAGAGATCGAGTGAACAGAGATGGGATGATTAGATATATAAAGTTTTTGGATTGGATTGAGATGAAGAGAGCTATGTTTTCCGCCATTGATTTTGTTAAGCGCGTGTGTGTGTGAAAATGGTGTGGTAAATGGTCTTGACAAATAAAAGGGGATTTGAAAGTTTTCAAGCTTTTGTCAGCGGGAAACAAATAAAAGGGGATTTGAAAGTTTTCAAGCTTTTGTGGTCCGTGTTTTTTAAAAAATTTGAGATATGACACGAATTTTATGACACACAAAAATGCCTGTCGTCTAGCCTTCAGATTTTACAATTTATGACAGTTTTTTTATGACTTACAATTTTGCGTGTCATTATATTGTGTGTGTCATAAAAAGCATGTCATTAAAGGCCCTTTTTCTAGTAGTGAAATCATAACTAGGAAGGTAAATGGAGTGTGATTATGACTTGAACTTCAAAAAATCATGGATTATGGTTGTGTTCTTGGTCTTTGCCGAACCTAGGAGATGGGATAGGAGGGTTTTGATCTTTTTTTTTAGCTAATGGTATGATAGTGTATGTGTTAGAGTTAGTGGGATGGGAAATTAAATCAAGAATAATGCATTAATGAGTTTTGGAGCATTAAGCTAAATGAGGGGTTAGGGGGGGCGGCACATGTGGGTGATTTGGAAGAGATTTGATGTTAATGTAAGGCTTTGTCTCCCATTTATTTAGAATTGGTTAGTTTAGTGTATACATTGAGTGTTATCGGAGTTAACTAGAAATAACTCGTGACGAGGTGAAATGAGATACGAAGAAGTTATAAAAATTGTAAAATCATGTTCCTTGCAAGAATCGGGTATTAGAATGATTATCGGATTGAAATTTTGTAAACCGACGGAGTTATAAGCATCAAACGAAAAGTATAGCGATTGGTTTAAAAACACCAGGTAAAGTAATAATATAATCTCTATATCATTAAAATTAGCTTGAAAATGTATTAGGATCATTGTCGGGTGTATTGGGTATAATGTTAGAAGAAATGATTGAGTGGTAACGTTAATTAAACAATTAAGCATAGGTTAATGAAAATCACACAAACCCATGCATGAACTAATATGGTAATGATGTTACTGATGATATGCAGACTACTCTAGTCAGTATGATGTGCCTTTACTGATGATGCATGAATACGCATCCTAAACCTAACTGGTTACGCGCATTTGAATACCCGTAAACCAAGTTTACGACATGATGAATGATGCCCATGAATAGTGATTTCCATCCGGGAATGAATAGTGTCACATGAATAGTAAAATTTTTGACGACTTCTCAAAGTCTCAAACTGACTTCAAAAATGATGAATAGTGAAATGATGAATAGTGATTGGTGAATAGTGATTGATGAATAGTAACTTATGAATATTAAATTGTCGGGGTTTGGAAAATGACCTGAAATTACGAGTTGTGACAAAAACTATTAATAAATTAGTTAAGGGAAACCTTGTTAGAGGTTTACCTTCAAAAGTTTTTGAAAATCCTGAAGCTTGTGTTGCTTGTCAGATGGGAAAGCAACCCAGAGCTTCTTGTATGTCCAAAGTAGTGAACTCTATTTCTGAGCCCTTATATATGTTGCATATGGATTTGTTTGGGCTAACTTATGTGAAAAGTTTGAATAAGAAAATGTATTGCCTAGTTGTCATAGATGACTATAGTAGATTCACTTGGGTTTTCTTTCTAGCAACTAAGGATGAGACTTCTGGCATTCTTAAGGATTTTATAACAAGAGTAGAAAACCTAGTTAATCACAAAGTTAAGGTAACCAGATGTGACAATGGAACTCAGTTTAAGAATAGTGTGATGAATAAGTTCTTTGTAGAAAAAGGTATTTTAAGACAGTTTAGTGTGGCTCGAACTCCTCAACAAAATGGTGTTGCTGAGAGGAGGAATAGGACATTAATTGAGGTTGCTAGGACTATGTTGTCTGATTCAAAATTTCCCACTACTTTTTGGGCTGAAGCAGTTAACTCTGCTTGTTTTGTGCAAAATAGGAGTAAGGTAGTTAAACCTCATAACAAGACCGCTTATGAATTGTTGCATGGTAGGAAACCTATGATAGATTTCTTAAAACTATTTGGGTGTCCTGTTACTATCTTAAATACCATTGATAATCTAGGCAAGTTTGATGAGAAAGCAGATGAAGGTTTCTTTGTTGGATACTCTACAAATAGTAAAGCTTTTAGGGTATTCAATAAAAGAACTAGGCATATATAGAAGAAAACCTGCATGTTAGGTTTAGTGAAACCACAACTAATGTTGCAGGGAGTGGACCTGAATGGCTGTTTGACATTGAGTCATTAAACAAAAGTATGAATTATAAGCCAGTGATGGCGGGTATAACTAACAAGTCTGCAGGTACACAAGCTAATTCCAACGCAGGTACACAAGCTAAGGAGAATGAATCTGCAAAGGAGTTTGTCTTGATAGAGAAATGGAAGCTTGATCAAACTTTCAAGGCCAAAGAGAAAGAGGGCAAGAGTTCACAAGATGATGCTGTTCATGAAGATGTAGAAGGGGGGGATAAACCTTCTAATGCTGAAAAGGTGGTTAATGAAGGACCACAAAGTGTTGATGAAGTGCAGAACAAGACTAGCAGTAGTAACTTTAATTCTACTGCTAAGCAAAAAGAGACTACTGCTAAGCCTTTTAATTCTACTGCTGCACCCCAAGTTCCTACTGCTGAAGAAGATGGAAGATCCTTTGATGATGTTAACTATCCAAATGATCCTGATATACCTGGATGAGTCAGTGGAGTTCGCATAAGTTGGAGACTGTTTGAGTCTGTGGAGTTCACATGAGTTGAACAGGATGAGTTGGATAGAATACTCTGGGAGATCTAAAGATTATGTTTGAAGTAAATCTTGAAGACAGAGTTTGGAATGATCAAGCCAAAAGTACTAAACTGACTGTTTGGAGACAGTTTGAGTCATTTGGAGTTCAAAATATAGAAATGAGAGGAGGAGTTCAACTTTACATGTTGGTTGAGAAGGATTATCCTCTTACTAGGGTTTCGCTGCTATGCAATCTGCTGGGATTCGTTATCTGTAGTTATGGTTTATTCTAAAGGGATAATGTGTGTCTCTATTGTGTGGTTAACTGGTGTTCCTGGAAGTAGAACTACGCAAGATGCCGTCTAGGGTTACTTCTGTTAGGAGTAAGAACATTCATGTTAGGCTGAATATGCTTACTGGAACATATGATAATGATACGTTTTGTGGGAATAAGGTTCTTGGTTGTACTGATCTTGCTTAGTACTGCCCGAGACGAAGTTTTTACTGCTCGCGAGATTGCCTTTATACTGCTCGCATTCTAGTTTGTACTGCTATCGATCGATGTTAGTACTGCTACGTTATTATCTTCATACTGCCCGAGCTCAACTTTGTACTGTTCGGTTTTAGTTTGTACTGCTTTCATTACGGTTTGTGCTGCTGATGTGCTGCTCTTCGACTTTACATACTGATGTGCATATGAAGTCATTAGATGGTGATCTGTTCTCTTTAAAAACGTTTATTCATGGGTTGGTCGTTTCAATTATATATAGAGAACATGGGACGATGCAACACTGAATAAGTCGTTCCACTAATTGGTCGGTGTTTTTCACTTTTATTTATATACTGGATGGTGAGCTATTATACATTGAAGTTGGCCTTTTGGTTGATCGGTGTTCTTG
Organism: Artemisia tridentata subsp. tridentata; assembly: GCA_021014915.2. NCBI lineage: Eukaryota > Viridiplantae > Streptophyta > Magnoliopsida > Asterales > Asteraceae > Artemisia > Artemisia tridentata. The sequence goes on along the minus strand of CP139507.1, from coordinate 442,345,578 downwards.
CATGCATGTTAATTATGGATCATCATTGGCTGGTGTGTGTATTCCCTTATAGCTTTATAATGGGACGGTGATGGGAAGAGTTTCTTTATTTGCATTGTTGAATTTAAAGTCTACATGTGATGGGTGAAGCATGCCTTATATTCTTTTCTCTTTGCAACTTCTCACATAGGTCGATGTGCATGCATGTGATGATAATGGGACGGTCACTACTAGAAAAATAGCCTTTAATGACACCAAAATTATGACACACGCACGATAATGACACGTAAAAATGTGTGTCATAAAAAAACTGTCATAAATTATACAATCTGAAAGCTAGATGACAGACAATTTTTAGTGTCATGAAAAAACGTCCTGTAACACTGAGTACACTTACATTTGCGTGTCATCCCTAAAACAGATGACACTTTCTTCAGGCGGCAAGTTTAATTTAGTCCAAAAATTAAAACCCTTGCCCCCAAAACCATCCTATCCTTCCTTCACCTCCATTCATCCCCAATCTCCTCCCTCACTCACTCACTCAATCTTCTTCATTTCATTCTCATTCACCATTTTTTATATAAAACCTTCAAAACACACACACTAATTTCACACACACACATCTTCAAATCCATTCGATCTCCATCACTCCGGTACATTTTATCTTATTGTTTACTTTTTATATACATTTTATAAATAACTAGGGTTTATTATCTTCTAATTTCACGATTATTACTAATTAGGGTACATTTTATCTTATTATTTAGTTTTTATATGTTTGGTTAATAATTAGGGTTCTAATTTTAGGTATTCTTGCGATTGCTGTGAAATTGATTCATTGTGTATATGGCGGCTTTGTCGTCGAGGGATCGATTTAAGCCATGTGTAAATGTTGGTGGTAAGGTTCACATGGGGCTATTGATCTATTTGCAGCATCGAGTAATGGTGGTTTTGTTGGATCTGGTGTGATGGAAAATGGGTTTACGGCGGATTTTAAAGGCGAAAATAGAGGTGTCAATGAGTTGAGTTCGAATCTAGTTGGTGGGGAGAGTGATTTTGATGATATGTTTGGGGATTTTGAGACTGCGTTCAAGGAACAGCCCTTAAAGAAGAAGGTGAATATGACTCTCTTTGATCTTATTTACGTATTTTCACCAAATGATTTTGTTATTTATTGAAAATCAGCGCTTAAGGAAAGCAGACTTAATTAGTTTCTTATTATCGATTTAGTTAGAGCAAGTAGTGAAACCATATCACATGTGATTACATGTTATTTCATGGACAAGTTTACGGAATTTCTAGTGTTGCCTATCCAAAAGTTACGGAATCGGGTTTATCACGTAAGTTTCAGTTTACTGTAATTAGCATCGAGTTTTTTATTAGTTTTTTTCTTTCTGATTTCATACCAATTAATATGTGCAGCTTCTACGAGTCCGAATCAAAAGTTCACGCTGGTTGCAGCTAATGACGTTCTGTTGGATTCATCAGCTTCGAAGTTTAGTCCGTCAGACTGTCAGGCGCCAGAAGTTTTGAATGGGAATATGGTGAAAGGAAACATTCTTTTGTGTGGTTATTCCTTCAATTTTGTTAGCGGTTCTGCATGTGTTAAAAAAGTTGCGCAAACAGCAAAAAGCCTTGGTGCAATCGGTTTTGTACTTGCTGTAGAAAACGCGAGTCCTGGAACCAAATTTGAACCTGTGCCTGTTGGCATGCCCGGGATTCTCATCACTGATGTTAAAAACTCAATGGTATTTATCGTTAATATTTAATACTTATACATATATATACATGTATATGTAATACTTATGCATAGTTATTCTGTTTTTTCAATTGTATAGGATCTTATAGACTATTATAACGTCTCTACAATAAGTGACTGGACAGGACGAGTGAAGAGTTTTAAGGCAATAGGAAGCATTGGCGAAGGTTTAGAGCCGATACTATACAAGTCAGCACCAATGGTAGCATTGTTCTCCGCTCGAGGCCCGAATATAAAAGATTACAAATTTCAAGATGCGGATCTTCTAAAACCAGATATTCTAGCACCTGGTTCTTTGATCTGGTCTTCTTGGTCTGCTAACGGAACCGATGAAGCTAATTATGAAGGTAAAACCATTTACTACATTTTTAACAATATGATTTATCTAGTTTTTTCTGAGAACTTATATTTTTTATTTCCGGTTGCAACAGGAGAAAACTTTGCTATGATATCGGGAACCAGCATGGCTGCACCACACGAACAGTCACAAATGTTGATGAAGAAGAGTCCTACATCATAACTGCTAAAATGGCACCTGCCATAGCCATTGAAACAAGTCCTCCAGCCATGACCATAGGACCAGGTGCGTCACAGAAATTTACCGTGACCCTCACGGTTCGATCAACCACTGGGGCCTACAGTTTTGGTGAGGGTGTGTTGATAAATTTGTGATTTCGTTTGATGATCCAACTTCCAGGTACTTTTTTTTAATTGCAGTTGTTGATGGATAGCGTGTTATAGTCAGTGTCGTACTTGATTGAATTTGTTTGATGTGCTATTGAATCGTGTAAGTAACCGAGAACCGAGGTGTTGGTGAAATGTTTGCGTCTGTAGCTTTGTTGTAAATCGTGTGAAACTAGAAAAATAGTGTCGTGTACTTTAATTTATAAGATGTATGAATTTAGTTGTGTGAACCTAGAAGAATAGTGTAGTGTTGTTTGTGCGGTTTTGGATGATTGAATTTGTTCAAAATCTGTTGGTTAGTATATGTAGATCAGACTGATCCGTTTGATACCATTGCTTAAGTGTCTATTGTTTCATGGCACGTGTGATTACGTTCTTAATTTTGGTGTTAGAATTAAGAGAATTTGTTGGATGTGTCGATTTCTCAATCATTAGCTAAGTATCTATGTTTCCGTATATGTACTGTGGCTAGTAAACGATGCATTTGACCTGCAACTTGATAAAATGAACCCTTTTCATGTGACATATGTACTTAAAACAGTCTATAGTTTTAAATCAGTTACTGGGATGGATATAGGATTTGGGTAATGATTGTATGTTATTTGTACTTCTTTACATATGCTGGAAGATGTTATCATAAGACATACAGTTAGCGTCATAGACATTCTTTTATCAGTTACTGATGTGAATTGGTGAGTGTCTTGCAGAAAAATCGAGCTATTGACGAGGCTCCTTTAGACAAACGACGGAAACTAGGCACTGGTAGGATTATGGCCTCAACAACCTCAAGTCGAGGCAGACAGGCTCTTGCCCCTGTGACTACTAATCAAAAGGAAGTCGCTGAAGCTCAGGTTCCTGAAGATGAAAATATCGAGTTTACAAAGGAGGAAGTGGATGCATCTAACTCATTGAAACAATGTCAAGCTAGATACAATTAGGTTACCTGTTACTAACTTGTGGTTGTATGAAACACATTGTTTTGATATATATGAAATTCGCTTTTTTGCTATTTGTGTATTTATTTGTATTATGAGATTATCTGTTATTTAATGTGGGGATATTATTAATTTTATAAAAATTATTTTTTTTTTTTAAATTTGACCCATGACACGCAAAAAAGGGGTCATAAAATAGTGTCATAAAAGTTTGTCGTAAAAGGGTGTCATAAAAGCGTGTCATAAATTCATGACGCGCGAAATGCGTGTCATAAAGCTTTATGACGGGTCGATCAATGACACCAAAAAGCGCGTCATCTGACCCCTTTTATGACACGCAATGCGCGTCATTAAAGGCCTTTTTTCTAGTAGTGATGATAATGGGACGGTGGGTGTTTATTATGTTCCCATTATGCATGTCGGTCGGTGAGGTCTTTATATGGAATGGTGGAATTGTTATCATGGACGGTTACTAGGTAAAGAATTAGATATTATTAATACATGATAGCAGCAGGAAAAGTGGCATGCGGTTACAAAAGTGAGGGGAAGTTAATATTATTAATCTGGAACAGGTGGTTCCAACACACACATCGGGAGAGTTTTTGGATTTGATTTTTGGTTTATGTTCAATGGCTCGTTTTCTTGGAATATGTAATTACAAAGACGATTATTTATCACTTATTTGATGTTGTAGTTGAGTTTCACATGTGCATGTTCTTATTATATCTACGAATTGATGAATGGTTGAAGTAGTTACGTTATTGTGCTCAATGTTCATTGTCAAGGGATTGAGATCTCCTTATACATCGGTTTAGGTATACGTTTGAAGTTATATTTAAGATATGCGTTTGGGATATTCTACTTCAGCATTGAATTGGTAATAGTTAGTTTTCTTCATCAGTAATCATTACATAGAGCCTACAGAATTGAAGATTCAAGGAATGGTTAACATATGGGTTTCAGGGGAAGCTTAATGTTTAAGTGTTTAATCATTTATATGCTACATCAAGGTGAAGGTTTTTACTACTGCTAATTGGTATTACTACCGCTGATTTTGATTTCTATTGTTTCAAGTTCATTTTTAGTGCGGAAAACTTAATGGTGGGTAATTTGAGACATTGGAAAGATGGATTGGACGTGTAATATTGATTTGTGGTTGTAAAGATCACGGTTGCTTACCTTTGTCCCCTATTTGATGATGACAAAAAGGGGAAGAAGATTTTGAAGATTGCAGCTTGAAGATCCTTGATGATATGCATGGTTTGAGGGGAAGACGACATCTTTCATACATGGTTTTGTCATATCAACTTGGGGAAGATTGTTGGGAATTATAATTTGAGTTGATATTGACAAAAGAAGAAAGATGAAGGACTAAAGAAGACAAAGGATAAAACATCAAAAGAAAGAAAAGATTACAGCAAATCTTTTATTATTCTAGGAATATCCTTTGTAAACCCTAGGTATCTCTATTATATAAAGAGATACAGGGAATTAGTTTTAAGTGTGTGTCAAGATGTAATATTCAGTAAAGCTTGTTTATTATTCTAGGAATATCCTTTGTAAAGCGTGTGTATATCGGCGTAGTACTATAAACGCCTAGGTTAGTGGTTGTTCAGCCTCAAGGTCGAGTCCTTGATCCCTGTTACAAAGTGTGTAACACGTGCTACACTTGATCAAGTAGCATTGAGGCTATTGGTGTTTGTATTGTTAGTGTTAGGAGATGATGACGAGAAAAACCTTTATACAATAACATAGATGTTCTTATTATATTCCCCTGCGTATCAATATTATGTGTCCTAGAGAATATGAGGTCTAAACAACCTCGAGCTATAAACAATTCTACATGATTGAACAAGTAATGCAAGAGGATCATGTTGCTTTGCTAGTTTTTCTTTCCTGACTTCATCTGCCGCTTTCTGGTTTTGCTTTAGAAAATCATAGAGCTGATCATAGTTCACCTGATGAAGGTCCTTGGTTTGGTTGACAATCGTGACGAATCGTCCCCATTCTTCTGGTAGATTGTTAATGAACTTGATGTTTTGAACCATTTGCCTTGGTGTCAACTTGTTTCTGATGAGCTCGTTCATTAGGGTGCAAAACCTGGTGTAATAAGATTCAATGGGTTCCACTGGAGTGGATGTGAACTTCTCCCATTCAGTTAGAAGCTTGTTCTCAACGTCTTGTTGCCCAATTTATGTGCCATGACAAAGCCTTCTAACTCTTTCCCATATATCATAAGCAGTTTCACAACTGTCAATAGCAGCAAAGATCTCTCTTGGTAAACCAAGTTGAATTAAGTTCATTACCATGTCATCTACTATAATTTACTTTCTATCCTCTTCTGTGTATTCATCTTCTCTTTGTTCACGAAAGGATGGTGGGACAGGAGGTGTTGCATTTGGTACTCCACGGTCTTGAACTTGACGAGGCTTGAATGGTCCATGATTGATGGAGTGAAGTAGGAGTTTACCATCAGGTTTAGTTTTGATGTAGCGAAGCATACGGCTTGTCCATGGAAGATAACCACTTTTTTCAAGCATAGGTGGACGGTTTTCTGCACCGGCTGCATGAATGTCTTGTTGAGTGGCCGTTGATGATGTCTTGTATGATAAAGTTGATGCAGGATCGTTGCAACGAAATAGGAGTTGCAGTTGTTGAAGGTTAAACTTAGTAGTTGTAGTGAAGTCTTGGTCTTTAGCTGATGATCGTTTGACGTTACTTGCAATTTAGATAAACTATGACAATTTAGATAAAAGTAGAAATTTAAATGAAGTTACTAATTTCGACAAGACTATAATTTAGACAAGATCAAATGTTTACAATTTCGACAAAGTTATTTAAATTGCAATTTAGATAACACCACAATTTCTATAGAAATCTTAATTTAGACAAAATTTATACAAATTTTGGCAAGATTTCAATTTAGATAAAATATGCAATTTATATAAAATTTGCAATTTAGATAAAAATCTATCTAATTTATGCAAATTAGAAGATATATTCCTTGTCGAAGTATTCCTCACACTTGTACAAGTACGAGAATACCGAGTTCACGTTTGATGTTGTAAAAATTACGTACAAATCGAATTTAAATAAGTTTATTAAGTTGCGACAATTTTCTTTTAATTGCGATAAGTTCCACTGGAATTGCGATAGCCCAAGAGACCACACTTTGCGATTGAGTTGACTGAAGGATTGCGATAGGATTGACTTATAGATTTGCGATAGACTCTTCTGACCAGAATTGCGATATAGTCGACTTCCACTTTTGCGATAGAACCCCTTAGGCAGATTTGCGATAGAACTCCTTATCAAATTTGCGATAAAGCGCTTGTCCAAGATTTGCGATAAAACACAATTTCCATATTTGCGATAGAACTCCACACAATTGCGATAGAGTTTCAAAACCAGATTTGCGATAAACCACAAGGACCAGATTTGCGATAAACCCCTTTCTATCGCAATTCTTATACAAGAATGCGATAAACCCACTTTTTTTTATCAAACTTCTTATACAAGAAATTCAATATTTCGTCAATTCGATGATGATTCAATACGCAAGTCACAAACAATCTTTAATGCCTTTTTTCACGATCAACTTACTCCAAAAACCCGTAAAATCTTATAAATTTCGAATCTTTATCGCCTATATTCACTTTTATCTATATTTCGACAAAAAACTAGAACTTTTAACGCTACAAAACTCAATTTTTTAAGATGAGATTCGATGAAAACTAGCCAAAACTTACTACCAAACATATAAATTTTATGAAAAGCTACACCTTTAACCTTAATATATAGTAAAAATCAAAACTTTACCCCAAAACTCACGTTTTTATGAAGAAAAAACGTGACCAGTTGCAAGCTTTGAACAAAAGGCGAGAGAAACAACCTCCTACAACGTTGTATGGCGTATTGATACCACTTGCTAGAACTAAGTAATATATACTTTATCACACACTAAACTATACTACTCGATGTTACTCAATAACAAGAACAAGATGAGAGATGTGGATCGTATATTTAAACCGGGTGTTATTAACTTGGAAAGAAAGATAACAAAACACAAACATAAAGCACACACTCTCACCTAAGCTAGACAATGAGGTACACTAACTTATGTGGTGAGAGTGTGTATTTATAGTGCAAAGTTGACGCCCTAAAGGCCTTGTGGTGGGCTTTCGGTTGGGCTTGATTACATGGATTGGACTTTGTACAATTATCTTGATATTACATGGACTATTGAGTCACTTAGACATTTAGATAAGTCCAACTGAGCCCTTAACTATCTAGACTTAACGACATAATACAAAGTTGTTATCACGAAATGACCATCACTTTAAATTAATGCTAACACATGTTTTGGAGCTCATGATATCTAGGATTCACAAGGTTTTGTTTGTCGAAGATCGAAGAATGAAGAAGAAAAATCAATTTTTGTACAATGTTCGTAACTTTTTGCAGAGCTGTTTTCAAAGGATGATAACTCCTTCATTAACCGTTGGATCGTGCTAAAATTTTTACTGGAGATTCTTCATATATCAAGGTACAATTTCACTGGAGGGATCTTTAATCGAAGCTTTGGATTGAAAGATATTGATCGTCAAAGTCTGCTGCATAACAGTTTTTGTAAGTCGATTTTTTTTGGGTTTTTATGCTATTCAACTTTTTGAATCTGGTTCTATTCGATTTAATTCATCATGGAAGTTGGTTATCTGTTATTTAGTGTCTATTATTCATGAAAGAAAGCTGCTTTCGTGCAATGTATGATTGGAGCGTTAGGGTTTTCTAATATACAAGGACTTTTAAGCTTATTATTTTCCAGGTTTAAGGTTTTCTATTACTTTATTAGCTGATCGGTAGCTGTTGTTGTCTTTTTTAAGCGTGAATTTATAGCCGATCAAAACCCTAAAACCATGAAACTGAATCTGAAACTCTATAAACCCTTAAAAGAAAAATGCTTTCCAGAAACACCCACGTGATATTCATGTTCATTGTTTGGTATACTGATGTGGATGAAGTGTTTTGAAGTTACTCCTAATATTGGTTCGATGATGCATTGAAGTTACTGATACTAAGGGTGCATTTATGAATGAAGTTATTGTTGGAACTGGAAGTAAGGATACATTTTTAAGATTTAGTACTGCTATTGGAAAGAGTTTGTACTGCCCGTTCACACTTCATATTGCTAGCTCATTTTGGTTTCAAGTTTGTACTACTCGTGGACAGATTGTACTGCTGGCTTATCAGGTTTGTACTGCTCGAAACATGTGAAAATTTGAGTTCAAAATGATTAGTAAGCATTTGATAATCATAATCAATTTTCATGTACCGAATGGTACTTTTTCTTTGTTTAAGTTCGTTAATATCTTTTATTTATCTTCATCTACTACCTTAAAGTCATAACCTTGCTAAATTGTTTTGTTATATTTCTTTCCTAATAAGTGTTTGTTTATATCTTTTATCAGATTCATATACAAACTCAGATGCAGGCTCACTAAGGTATCCGTTTACAACTTTAATGCATTTCCTTATTAAGTGTTCTGAACTTATGAATTTTCAATTTTTTTACATGTCATCCCCTGATCTCTACAGGCGTGCAGCTGAGACCGGTGTGAATCCATCAAACAGGCATGTCTTTCCTATCATTAAAATTGTGTGCTTCTGTCTCCTTAGTCGGCCTTTATTTCCTTTATAGATTAATGAAACTATTTTGCACAGGATCCTAACGTGCAAAGTAATGAATTGATAACCAGTGTGTCTATGCAAATGGGCACAATTTATGAAACTTCTGAGACATCTAATTGTTTGTCTGAGTATAAAAAACTGGTCAAGAGAATGAACCCACCCATTTACCAGAAAGTTGCACAGTTTTATTAGTTACATATCATTGACATATTTCAAAAATCTTGATTTTTCTTTGTTACAGTTGAGGTTGATAATGAATCCTGCGAGCATGTTACTATTTGTGATATGTATTGTAGATATGTGATAGAAGTGGCAATATGTATTATACAGTATTTTTTGTAATGCAGGTTAATAGTACTAGCACGCGAGGAGTACTATTAGAACTTCTACAAGTTCTGACTGATTTTGATCTCAAAATTACGAAATCTTCCCGTACATCTGATGGATCATGGTTTCTGGATGGTATAATACTTCTTTTCCAACTAAAACTTTATATAAGACAAATGGTTTAATATAAATATATCTTACATGTGTGAAATAAAAGATAGGATAAGATGTTACTTTTTAATTAAAGTTTTCTGTGTTATTGATCGAGAGGGGAACAATGTCACTGATAAAGAAAAATTACAAAATATACAGAAGGCAAGTGTCTATCACTGTTTAGGTGCAATGCTTTTATATGTAATTGGAAATAGTAAACATATCAAATGGTTTAATTGTGCCTTGTCTAGAAGCATGCTTACTTCTTTTGATAATATGCAGGATCTTCATGTAAATTCAAACTCCACCTCACTAAAGAGAAAGAAAGAAGACAACCACACAATGATTGAGTTGATAGGAAATGAGTCAATGACAGACCGGGGCTAATATCAGAAATAACTGCTATACTCAGCGACTTGCAATGTAATGTGGTGACTGCAGAAATATGGACACATAACACTAGGCTTGCAGTTGTGATGTACGTAAGTGACAAAGAGACAAAAATAGCTACTATTGGACCAGAAAAGTTGTCCAAAATTAAGAAATATCTGTTGGTTGTCCTTAGCCCAAGTGATGATAATAGGGAGGCAAGGATTAGAGTTTGTCACCGGTGTACATGGTTTGACAGAAGGCTTCACCAAATAATGTTTGTTGATATAGACTATGAAATTAGACTGACCTTAGATGATAAAACACAAGAAAAGGTAGATATTGTTTACTGGAATGATAAGAATTACTCGACAATCAGTATTCGGTGCAAAAATAGGCCAAAGGTTCTGTTTGATATGATTTTTACACTAACAGAAGTCAAGTATTTTGTTTTTCATGCAAGTTTTGTTGCTAAGGGGGCGGAACCATGCATGGTTAGTCCCATTTAGCTTTATGTTAGTTTTTATGTTTTGAACATATCTCATCTATGTTGCTGGTCTTTTATGCATCTCATTATTACAGTACACTTCGGAAGACTTGCAAGTTTTAACATTAATGACCTGTTTCTTTTTTAGTTAACTTTATTTGTTGGGCCATTTGACCTGATCGGCTCTAATAATGTGAATTATACGTCACTTGCACAACTGTCAGAAGGAAAAACTGGAGAAGCTGCTATCTTCTATCATAAGATGTTAGTGTCATAGATTTTTAAGGCATTTTGAATACCATAACATATATGATAACACCCTTTTGGTAAAGTATTAAAATGAAACAACAAAGAATTTAAACAAATTGAACTTTTATTAATCACTTAACATGTTTACAAAGCTTTAAAGGAAAATTACATTAAAACAGTAAGTAAATTGAACAATAAGCTAAAAACTTAGAAGAATAAAGATAAAAACAGGTTGCTTGTGTGAGGTGAGGAGCCTTCTATTTATAGGCTGCTGAGGAAGGTTCTAGGTCTTGGAAGAGCGTCTTAGATCATTAATCCTACTTTTTTTACGCAATGCCAAACACCCTCTGGATTGAACTCGGTAAGACCAAACACTGTAGTGACCTGTTGAGGAATTTAAGCTTTCTTTATTCTAATGTGAATTACATATGACTTTGATGACAATATGTTAATTAATGATTACATGCCTCGCCAACTAAGATTTTTGCAGCTAGAATACCAAGGGCGGTGGTCATATGGCTCAAGTATGCAATCAGGCTTAACAAGGTAGAATCGTGCTCATTAAGGGCTGTTTGTATAGCTTTTTTCAGCAGCTATTTAACCTTTGTAGGAGATTCACTAATAATAAACACACGATTTGGGACACTATCTTGGATCGAATAAGAAGAAGAAGAATGTAGAGAGAGAAAGTGGAACCTAGAGAGAGAAATGTATGTGTATTAGATTAATACTCTGTAGGTCACGATGATATCTCAAACACACACTCAATATGACAAATAATCACACGTACTACTACACTAGAATAAGCTACGTATGAAGATAAATAAGCTAATAAGCAAACTAGAGAAGAGAAGAGAATAAGAAGAGAATAAGAAGAGTGGAAGGCTTTCACTTAATCAAACGTTACACTAGCAGAGCTTTCGCGTATTACATGAAAAACCAACATGAAATGAGGATCCCTTGCCTTCTATTTATAGGCAACTACTTAGGGCATCCCATGTGCTAAACTTTCTAGAAAGAAATCAATAAAGGTGGCCGGCCCATGGGCTACTAATGGACCGGTCACTTAATACAAACTTTATAACCCTTAACGTGCAACATAATAACTAAATGAACAAGACTTGTAATTATTTAAAACATGTTCCTAACAATCTCCCCCTAAGTCTTGATCATCAATGTTGCTCGACGTCTTCTTTGCTTCTTGGGCTTCTGACGTCTTTATAATCTTTGTTTCTTTGTTCTTGTATAATGATGGTATGATGTTGTCTCGATCTGCCAATCTCCAACGTCTTCTCGTCTTCTCCATCATGCTCATATATCTTTGACTTGTTATCTGTAACATGTTCTCACTTTTCAATCTTTATCTTGAGAAAGGTTGAGGTGCTTGAACTTTTGACTTTGCTATATCATATGTTGAACTTTTGATGTTACTGAGTCTTTGAGAGAACATTTCTTCAAGATATGAACATGATGGAGTCTTGATGGTCGAACTCCAGCTCCTCAGCAACAGCAGCATCAGCACGAACCAACCGGTACTTACAGGCTCAGACTTGAGATCATCAACAGCATAGTGTGAAGACTTTCTCAAATCTTAACCCAGACCGTTCTGAACCGGATTCCCCCGAAAGGGATTACACGGACACACCGAAGTGCACCCACGATTAAGTGAGTCGCTGGAGATCACCCCACGACTGTAGACCATTTTGAAGCAAACACTAAGCGTAACCCACAAGGAGTTACCGAAGTGACCTGCTGACAGAGTTGTTTGATGTTGCTCTGGCAGGATTTCCATTCAATCATTGATAATCACAATTGTGACTTCTCTCATGAATGTTCTCGGCAGATTGCTAAGATCTGCGAAGGACACTTTCTTAATTTTACATCTACTGCCCATGATTAGGAACAGCAGAGTAATACTAAGTGTACCTAAGAGATCTTTTATGAATCTCATGGCTCTAGACTCAATCAGTGCACATTTGTTTGGTCATCGGAGGCATGGAGCAGATTGCCTCCTTTTCAATATCAACACTCTCGTAATGAGATGTTGATAGATTATGAAGGGTTCTCCGTGTGAATGAAACAAATGTCTTTTGAGAGACACTTGAGTGGCTTAGAAGGTTTATTAGTGCGTCACTGGGTCCATGACGTCTTTAGTCTTCAATACCGGTGATGCTCATCAACCAGTAGATTATGAATTGAACCCGGTGTCTGCCCTAAGGTTGAACAAATGGAGGGCTATTTCTTTTCACCCTTTTCTTTACTTTTCTTTTTAATTCTTCAACCCCTTCTTTCTCCGTTCATTCATTTTCTCCTTTTTATATCATACCTAGGACTTTCTAGTTCTAAACTATTGGTATTGTCCTTGGGTAGATCCCTCCGGCTGTGGCGGATCATAGGACGGTTTTCCCTAACCTTAGTCACCTTATAACTCCATGACTATCCTAATGATGCCATAAACCAAACCATTGAAAATCTCTCAAAGTGTCGATAATTGTAAAGACATTTTGTTGACACCTTGAGAGTTTGATGATTTTCAGAAATACTCCCCCTTAACATGTGCGCATAAGTATTAAATTTTGAAATTTGCACATGCCGGAAAGAGTTGGCACTTTTGAATTGATTGACTTTCAATGAACCTGATCGTTGCGAGACACGCTTACATCACCAGTTAAACTGGCTTGAAATTATTACCCGTCCAGATCAGATTCAAAGATTATCGCTCGAAATCGGTACATTCTACTCAGACACATCCTTTGCGAGACACGCTTACATCACCATTTAAACTGGCTTGAAATTATTACCCGTCCGGGACATGTCCTTTCGACTACTGACTTTCCTATTCGTCAATTCGAGAGTCAATTCTGAGTTTGAGCACACGAGATTCCAGCAATTGAGACATCATATTTTAATCATCTTTTTCTTCTTCCCCTCAAAAATAGCATACTCATGATGTTTTTTGGAAAACTTTTATGATTAAAATATGCTGTTTTTGAGTTTTAGGGAAGAATTTCACGAACATTTATAATTCTTTGAACAAAGATTATATTTTCAAATACTCCCCCTTAACAAGGGAATATTTGTCCTTATGAGCAGAATGTTTGAAAAACTTTTGGAAAACATTCTGGTTTTAATTCTGCTCATAAGTAAGAAGCTTTCGATCCTTTTTCAGGATTGAGGCACTGAAGCGTACCTCAGGGTCCTTTCTTTGAGGTCCGGGTTGTACACTGTTATGTGTGCACAAGCCGTAATGCACAGGCCAATGTGAAGGAATAATGAGAAAAGAATAATGTATAATGATACTATATTCTTACATCAACCGCCTTTGCCAAAAGTTGTGAACACTGGGTCAGTCCGCTGAAATAGTCTGATAGCGAACGGTGGACGACCCCCAAAATAGCTTTCTAGCCTCCTCATCTGATCCCGATGGTATAACCGTTATTCCATCTTCCGAATAAATTCCTTGACTTGTCGCAACTCCTTCGAATTCCATCTTCTTGATTTACCCAACGCCGAATCTCGAACTCTATTAGCTAACCCATCACGTACACTCTTTAGGGTATCGTCACAGAACTTATGAATTTCATTGAATGCCATGAAACGATGGAAATCTGTTGTGCTTCTGTAAACGAACCCGAAGACTGGACTATGTAGCATGGTGTACTGAGGGTCCTTTTTGCTGTTTAGAAGAAATTGTGGTTCAACAAGGTTAAGCTGAGTCTGATAACTTTCTACACCAAGCTGAAGATCTTCTACACGTTCTTTGATGATGGTTCTCCTGATGTAATGACAGAGGGAAGTACTGAGTGCATATCGAAGCTCGTTGGTCAGATGTTGCAGTTTGCCTTGGACCTTCATTAGATACATGTCTTCGATATCATTCAGATTTAAATCAGGAAAATCCGCCTTAGAGAATGTGTAGAGATTGTTGTCGATTCTTTTTACTGTGATCTCTTCGAGAAATATATAATCGCATCTTCTGGATCCGCTCACATTGATGACGGCCATTATTCTGAGATCACTGTAAACTGGTTCTCGGGATTTCTGGAGAGCAAGTTTGTACTTGTACCAGCTTTGTCGTTTAGAGTACCAGTGATGAATCCCCAATTCTGCATCACGATCATATTTGACGAGCTTTTTAACAAACAGATGTCTGTTAATAGCTGCCTCTTCAATAGCTGACTGTGTGTAATGAGCAGCTGGTGTGAAAGTGATTGACGTAGCGTACTTTGTCGTCCCTTGTGCTCCATTCTTTAGAAGTTCCAGATCGTTGTTGAAGAACATTTGGAAGGGAATTTCCGAGTGATGAAATCTTCGTATCACGGAAAGCGGCTTAGTCCAATCTGTGATGAACGGTTGATTCTTGCCAACTCTCCTGACTACGTCTGGATTAGCCCAGTCGAAGCCACTTGACATTGCGCGTGCAATGTTTTCAAGGTGACATTCAAGTTCTGCTGCGCTGTTGGATTTATCTTTCAGAAGAAGGAAAGCATCGTTTTTGATCCGACGAAGTTCCCTTTTGGTCATCTTCTTAATGTTAAGACTTCTTTTAATCTCTTGAGTAACAGCAAAGGTGCTGTCTTCAACTCAGGAAGCTTCGTCAGTCTGAACTTGAGCACTTGCTAGATGGTCAAACCAGTCATTCCCTAGCTCATCCTTATCATTATCCAGCCATGTGACAACAGCTGGTTCAGTAGATGACTTTTTGCTGTGTGAAGGCTTGGATTTGGAGGGATTTGGTTTTGGTGGTGATGGTGGTGAATGAGGTTGATCATCTTGTGGCTAGAATTCCACATCTTCTGCTGTAAAATGCTCATAGTGATGTTCGGTTTTAGTGGGACCAGAGGATTGATGTTTTGGAGGTAGAGATGATGTTGTGTGTTCAGTTGGCTCCTGAATGTGTATCCCTGACCCGCCTTTGTGTTTCTTATGTTCGGGTTTAGGATCCTTATCATCCTCATCATCCTCTCGAATACGTTTTCCTTTGTCAGCAGCTTCCTTGCACGATTTCTTCTCAATGTGTGCTTGAAGAGCTGCGATCAAGTTGATTTCTTCTTGAGAAAGAGAGGTGATTTCAAAAAGTCTGTCGAGAAGCACAAGCTCGATATATTCAGTGGTGAGATCGGGAAGTGGTTTGGTTTGGGAAGAAGAAGAGACGGCTTCCTTGATCTTTTCTTCAAGTTGTGAATTAATATGTTCATTTATGTTTTGTTGAAGATCAGGAAGAAATTGCTTAACAAATTTCCTTGTCTTGTGTGTCATATGATCTTTGATATTAAAACCAAGGAATTCATCTATCTTCTTCTTACTTTCCTGCATCTCTTCCATTTGCTGAGACAAATTCTTGACTAAGCTTTCCATTTCAGCCAATTTAGTTGTTGCTTGTTTGTCTCGTTGTGCTTGTGCTCTCTTTACTGCCTGTTTTAGTTTCTTTGCTGCAGGAGACACAACTTCAACTTTCGTAACATGGACGATTCTTCTTTTGCTCTTTCCTTTGTAGGCCTTATGAATATTCTCAGAAATAGTTGCTTTTGATTTTGATTTTGGTGATGAAGATCGCGAAGATGATGGAGTGAGTGAAGGGATTGGTTCATCAGATTTAGTAGTTGATTCCTTTTGAGGTGAGGGTGGAGGTGTTGGATTCTTAGGCGGTGATCCAGGAGGTGTCTTGGGTGAAGAAGCAGACGAGGGCTGAACTGGTGGTTGTTCTTGCTGCTGTTGTGGGTTATGAACGACCATAGTCAGTGCAGATTTGGCTGTGTCCTTTGGAGGGGAAGGAGGAGGTGTTGGAGTGTGAGAACGAATGTAGCTATCTGCTTCCAAGTTAGCTTGAGCATCCTCCTTACGTTTCCTTTCGTCCTCTTTTCTTGCCTCTTCCTCAAGATCCTTGGCTGCTTTAATTGCTTTATCTCCCAGAATGTCTTTTTCTTCTTCTATGTTCCAATCGTCTGTATCATCGTTGCGTGGTTGTTCCTCGGGATTGTCGTCAAACATAGAATCAGAGATATCCTTGTCAGATAAAACAATATCACTATCCTGATCTTTTTCCTTTTCCTCCTGAGTTGGTGCTCCCAAGTCGGGTTGATTAACCGAACTTGTTTGCTGAGAAGAGACTGATTCAGCCTTATCGAGTTGATTAATTGTATCAGGCTGAACCTTGGTTGATGCAGCTACAGATCCTCCGGGTTGATTAACCGGATCATCTTGGGTCAAGGCTGCTTCATGAACAGTTTGTGATCCTCCAACTCCATGTGTTCTTTCATACTCCATCTGTTGTTCCAATACTTTCCTTGCTCTACGCTCTTCATCTTCTTTTAGTGATTTGAGACTCTGCCTTTGTGCATTCTCATGAGAGATCTTATTGTGAAGTTCAGCCTCTTCAACAGTCATAAAGACATGTTCTTCTTCGGATTCAGATGATTGAGATTCAGATTCAGTATCTTCATCAATGATTCTATTTGGTTCAGGTTTTGGCTGGGGTTTACTGGGTACTCTCCTCTTGATGAAAGTGGTTCTGGGATGTTTTTGCTTAGGTTCAGAGACACTTGATGCACTACCCGTCTTAGTCTTACTTCGAGAACGAGTCTTTGAAGATCCTGATTCTTCAATCAATTTAGCAAGACCCACACGACGTTCACGGTATGCCTTGTCGTAATAATGATAAGCTTTAGTTTCTTTCACCTCATCAGGCATCAGAAATTCTGGCAACCGTGCACCTTGTTTGCGTGTGCTTTCTTTTGGGAAGTAGACTTTGCTCAATGTTTTATCCATGCTGTACTCATGAACCTCTTGATCAGTAGGACGCTTATCAAGGTCTTCATGTTGATCAAGCAGATAGCTGATAAGAACTTTGGTGTATCGTACAAATGGAATTTTCTTGGATGCTTTACGCATTAAGTACATAATGTCTTCCCAGATGAGAGCAGCAAAGTCAATTGGTTCCTGGTTTAGAAATCCCCATAAGACTTGAAGATGAGAAAGTCTTGGATGCTCAAACCCACTATCTCTTCCAGTTATGGAATGGGTTACGATGAAGAAGATAGTCCTCCAGGGTTGAGGAATGTTTCTAGCATTAACTTTGGAGATTGTGGTTAATGGTGTATCAGGTTGAACATCATAACCAATGTCTTCCAGAAATTGCATGACCTCAGACTCAGAAGGTGTCGGGTGGTATTGGTTAGAAGATTCAGGTGCTTCTGGAAGTTTTAAGGCTTTACGGAGTGTAGCAGGTGTAACTCTGATTTTCTTACGATCCAGGGTACAAGTGAAATACTTGTCATCATTGCTTCTTGTGAAGGTATCCCAGAATTGATGAATGTATAGCTCTGGAATTGTGTCTGAGCTATCAAGAAGATCCCTGCACTTATGAGCTTTGAGAATCTCTACTGCAATCTGGCAACTTGGATCAGAGCACTTGATCTTGTCCAGTTCTACTCGTGAATTGTTCTTCCCGATTTCCAGAGTATATCCACGAGGAAAGACTTCATCTTTGGTGAGAGCAGGAAGAGGTTGTTGTTGTGAAGTTGCCATTGATGTTTCTGAATCAACAATCATATACAAATATACAGAATGCATGTTTGTTAGAAAAATTGTTAGCTTTTGAAAGCAATACATAGCATCCTATTGTATTTATGATTGGTTGATACATGCTTGGTCAAAGAATTTATCAAGAGTTAGCCAAATTCTATAAAATTTGATTAATTTTAATAAGTATAAAAGGATATACTTAAGGAAATTGATCAAAAATTTTATATCAGATCACAATTGCGATAATTATGTCAAATGCGATAATTAATGTCAACTGCGATAATTATGACAACTGCGATAATTATTCAATCAAGATAAGTATTTTAATTGCAATAATTATCCAACTGCAATAATCATCTCAACTGCGATAATCATCCCAACTGCGATAATTAGCCCAACTGCGATAATTAGCTCAACTACGATAATTATCCAACTGCGATAGTTATGTCAATCAAGATAATTAACCCAATCAAGATAAGAATCTCAACTGCGATAATTATCTCAACTGCGATAATTATCTCAACTGCGATAATTATCCCAACTGCGATAATTTTGGCCAACTTCGATAAACTCTTGTACAAGAGTTTACGAACATTTTTGACGATGAATATACACTTAAATCTTTATCGTGATTCATTATAACTCATGATTTGTGTCCACAGATTTTCACAAACAATTTGAATGACTATTATGGGCATTTTGGCTAAGTTATAACAAAAACGAACCACAAATACGCATAGATCAAACTGCTAGTGTCCATGTTCTTCATAAACCCTAAAATTTAATTGATTCACTTAAAGTGTTTCTGGGTACAAATCAAGCATGCCAACATTCAATTAAGCATCAAACAACAACATTCCAATAAACACATTACACAATAACGCTTAAACATGGTTTTCCCCAAATTGACGCTTAAACCCTAAAATTCAATTTGAACGATTTATAGTGATTGGGTATAATTAAGCATGCAATAAAGGTTCCTAAACAATGTATCAACATTATCGTACAATTGCTTTACACACAAACACTCTAAATCCAAAATCCCCAATTTAACGCAAAACCCTAGAACTACATATAATGATTTTGATTGTTCTAGCCGTTGGACCAAGAATCTGTTCAAAACCATCTTTTATAATCACATATTAATCATAAGATCACTCACAAAAATCGAAAATCTTGAGCGGATTAGTGGAATGATTGTACGCCGTCGATGATGGTGGGTCGGGTGAATTGAATGTGGTTGGTGAATTTGGCAGATGTAATAACTGCGATAATTAATTTTCTTGACTTAAATATCTACCAATTTAACTTTGCACGTTTTACACATATAGTCCCCTAACCTTGATTATTTTGAACACTAGGTCCTAAACCACCATCATGCAAACACTAGGTCTCATTTTTGACATTTAATACACACAACTTTTCCTTATTTAAAATCTTATTCACCAAAACTTGTGAAGCAACAATTTCTGAAAAAATATGCAAGTACAATTTTAAAACTTTTGGAAAAAAAATTATGTCTCCCCCTCAACATGTGTTCAAAAATAAGTAGTGACATAAAAAATGAACACAGTGTTGGATAAGGGATTGTACTTGCATCATTTTTTATTTTTTTTTTTTTTTTTTTTAATATATTTACAAAGATAGTTTTGGAAATGTTTGACTTGGTTAATTATTTTTAAGAAACTTTTCCAAATCATTTGGCGTCAAACATCTCATACCAATCCGGTGAACCAGATCCACAAATCTTGCATGAGGCAAGGCTTTTGTGAACAGATCCGCCAGTTGGTGTTCAGTTCCCACAAAGTATAATTCAACAGTACCCTTTTCCACGTGTTCCTTGATGAAATGGTACCGGAGATCAATATGCTTGGACTTCGAATGCTGGACTGTGTTGTATGAGATGGCAATGGCACTCTTGGAGTCGCAATACATCGGAATCTTGTTGAATGTGTAACCGTAGTCCATTAGTTGTGATCTCATCCAGATGACTTGAGCACAACAAGCAGACATGGCTACATACTCAGATTCTGTTGAAGACAGTGAGGTGCAGTCTTGTTTCTTTGATTGCCAAGAGACGAGCTTGTCACCCAAGAATTGAACTCCCCCTGATGTACTCTTGCGTGTGTCTAAGCATCCTGCATGGTCAGCGTCTGAAAATGCAACAAGTTCAAACCCAGAATCCTTTGGATACCAGATCCCCAAATTAATGGTTCCCTTTATGTATCTAAGGATTCTTTTAACGGCTGACAAATGTCGTTCAGTCGGTCTAGACTGATATCGGGAGCAAAGATATGTGGCAAATACAACATCCGGTCTGCTAGCTGTGAGATACATGATCGAGCCAATTATACTACGATACTTCGTAGGATCAATGGGTGTCCCATGTATGTCAGCATCTAGCTTTGGGGATGAGGAGGACATTGGGGTATTATAGGTGTCAAAGCTGGTCATGCCATGCTTTTTCAGGATTTCCTGAGCATATTTTGACTGACTTAGAAATATACCACGGGGTGATTGATGAACTTGCAATCCTAGAAAGAAATTAAGTTCACCCATCATAGACATCTCAAAGTTTTGTTTCATTAGTTTAGAAAAAGTGTTTGAATATTTTTTATTGGTTGAACCAAAAATAATATCATCCACATAAATTTGTACAATGAGAATGTCTTCCCCGTGTGTTTGTATAAATAAAGTCGGGTCAACAGTTCCAATGGTAAAATGATTAGCAAGGAGAAATGCAGACAGTTTATCGTACCATGCCCTCGGGGCTTGTTTAAGGCCGTAAAGGGCTTTCTTAAGCCGATATACATGGTTTGGATGATCTGGATCCACGAAGCCTTCTAGTTGTGACACGTACACTTCTTCTCGGAGTTGGCTATTGAGAAATGCCGTCTTCACATCCATCTGATAGACTGTGATATTCTTGTGGGCTGCGTATGCTAGAAACATTCGAACTGCCTCAATCCGAGCTACTGGAGCAAATGATTCCTCGAAGTCAATACCCTCTTCTTGGCTGTATCCTTTTGCTACCAGTCGGGTCTTGTTACGAATCACTGTACTATCTACACCTAGCTTGTTTTTCCAAATCCATTTCAACCCAACAACATAAACTCCATCTGGTCTTTCAACTAGTTCCCAAACTTCCAAACGTTTGAATTGTTCCGAATCTTCTTGCATGGATTCAATCCAGTTGTCGTATGTAAGGGCTTCTTTGATGTTTTTAGGTTCAGATTGACAAACAGTGAGTGCATACATGCAGTGTTCACTGTCTGTGTGAAGTTTTTGTCTTGTGATGACTGGATTGTTAGGATTTCCAATTATATTTACCAAAGGGTGATCTCTTGTCCATTTGTGGGTGGATGGAAAATGTTGAATGTTGTTATGGTGATCTAACGGGTCCATATTGCTTGAAGATGATTCTCCTGATTCTGGAATGGTAGGTGGTGGAGCAAATGGATTGAAGAATGCATTCCCGTCATAATCTGAAGGTGTGGGAACTGGATTAGAAGTGGGGGAAGAATCTTCAATTGCTGGTTGAGGTGTTTTATCCATTGATGATGATGGTTCAGGTTGTGGTGCATCGGCAGCAACTACGGTAGAGGTAGATGCTGATGGATCAGGTGCTTGTTGTATGACATGTTGAGCAGCGGAACTGGTGGAAGCATCTGATGCACTCGTAACACGAACGTCATCAAACATTGGTGCAAACAAATCTTCCAGATCCTTCCTGTTGAAAGGTAGGGGTGCAGCCAAAGATTCAGGGAAGTTTAGACGGTTATGTGCGGGTTCTAAGCGGTCTTGCTCAGAAGCCATTTCAGTGAGTTCATCAAAATTAGCGTGTATGGTTTCTTGAATATCCCCAGTCCGACGATTCCAAATTCTGTATCCCTTGGAGTTCTCACAGTATCCAACAAATATCCCAATATCTGCTTTAGCCTTAAGTTTACCAAGATCATCTTTATCATTCTTCGGATAACACAATGCTCCAAAGACGTGAAAATAGTAGGTGTTTGGTTTTCTTCCTTGGATAAGCTCATATGGTGTTTTGCTGTGTCGTTTGTTGATCATGGCACGATTCTGAGTATAACAAGCAGTATTGACAGCTTCAGCCCAAAGATAATCCGGTAATTGAGCATTGATCAACATAGTTCGAGCTGCTTCCACGAGCGTACGGTTTCTTTTTTCAACTACACCATTTTGTTCTGGAGTGCGAGCTATTGAAGTCTGATGAACAATACCATGTTTCTCAGTGAATTCCCGAATGATTTGATTCTTAAATTCAGTCCCGTTGTCTGTTCTGATGATGCGGACGGTGTTGCGGACTTGAACTTGAATCTTTGTGAGAAACGTGATGAGGATAGAAGGAACTTGATCTTTAGTCCGAAGAAAATAGACCCAAGTCCATCTTGAGTAGTCATCCACAATTACCAGAATATACTTCTTCCCGTTAATACTCTGAACTCGCATCGGACCACACAAATCCATATGAAGCAGTTGTAGGACATGGTCTGTGCTGTGTTCTGTTTTGGGAGGAAAATGAGCACGGTGAATTTTCCCTTGTTCACACGCAGAACACAAGTGATCCTTGGCATATCTAAATTTAGGTAAACCGTCAACTAATTTCTTCTTGGCAAGGTCAGTGATGGTTTTAAAATTGAGATGAGACAATCTTTTGTGCCATAACCAAGCCTTTGTGGGATGAGCCTTGGAAAGTAAACAAATAGGAGTAGAAGCTGTCATGCCTTCAAGGGAGATAGTATACAGACTGGTTCCGCGTTTCCCTTTCATGAGGTCATTGCCTTGAAGATCACGAATAAAGCAAGTTTTCTCCCTGAATGCTACTTCCAAGTCTCCATCGCAGAATTGTCCCACGGAGAATAAATTATGACCAAGGCCTTCAACATAATACACACGGCTGATTTTGATGTTCCCATTAATGTAATCCCCATAGCCCATAATTGCAGCGAAGTGATCATTCCCGAATCTGACCGTTCCGATAAACTTTGCAATAAAGTTTTGAAGAAGTTTGAGATTGCCGGTCATGTGTCGGGAGCACCCGCTATCAACAATCCAAAGGACGATTTGAATCACCTGCATCACAAACATTGGAAACAGGTGGAGATTTGATAACGGTTGGATCCGCTGGGTTAGTAACACAAGAGGTTAGTACATTGGGTAACCATTTAAAACCAAAAGTGTGTTGTAACCAACGTTGCCAGGTCCAACTAGTCTCTGCCTTTTTCCTAATGTATGCACTAGGTGAAGCAGTTGTTTTGGATTTGGGCTTGTCCATTGTCTTCTCAGAAACAGCTAGTGGGGGCATTCCTAAAATGGACTTTGCACTGGTTTTAAGCCTAGAGGAAGCGCCACTAGTTCGTTTCTTTCTCTTAGTCAGCAAAGTTTTAGCAACACATTTTGTATGATCACCAGATAATATGCTATTACGACAAAAAACACAAGTAGCATCAACCAAAACATCTTCATTAATATTTAAAGATTTAGCATCTGTTACATCAATCTTAGAACTAGACTCAGATAAGTGCAATTTTATTCCTGATGTTACATTTGTCTTATTCAAACTACTAACTAGAACTTCTTCAGACTTAGATAACTCCTTCCTAGGTTTCTTGACTCTATTCTTCCTCTGTTTCTTGTGAGTCTTGGAGGTTTTGACCTTAGATGTGGTTTCTAGTCCTGTGGAAGTACAAGTAGCTGAATTAATGGTTACATCAGATGCTTGGGTATGTTCTTTGTCAACTACATACTTCCCTGGGGCAATCGTATGAATGTTTGCTTTGCCTGTGTCTAAAACTCTGATTTTCTTCTTCATATCAATAATGATGGGTTGAAATTCTTGATTTTGTGAGTCTAATTTTCTGTTGAGGCGGACTGTGTCATTTCTGTTTTGAAGAATTTCATCCAGTTCCTTTTCATTTTCAAACAGTTTAAGTCTTAAAAAAGCTTTTGTTTCCTTAAACTTTTCAGGAATATGACTGTTTTGAAATGATAAAGACGCTATAAGATGTTGAAATTTAACTTCAAATTCAACACTCTGTTTTTGACACCAGTCAAGCCGTTTTTGAAGATTAAAAACTTTGTTTTCCACATCATTGTTGATCTGTCGAAGATTCTCATTCTCATGTACCAGATTATCAATCTCCATACACAACATCTTACTATCCACAGCATGATCATTCACAAGTAAAGCATTACCAGATTCATAGAGCGAATTCATAATCACAGACACCACGTCATAACACAAAACTTTTTCCAAGAGTCGATCATTTTCTTTTGCTAAAAATTTCCTTTGAAGTTTTTGACGTTGAACCTTGTCATCTTTAGCTTTGAAAATGGTTTGCATAGATGCTACTTCCGTGTATAACTCTTTCTTTTCTTTTTGAACAGGAGAAAGAAAAGAAGAGACAGGAATTTGAGAACTAAACTCAATTTCATTCTCCAAACGAGAAATGTCGTCCATAAATGTCTTAAAATATCGAAGAACCCGACATTTTGGAGGCATTTGTGGATCAGCAAGATCCTCTGTCAGACAATCTTTGAAATGTACAGCAGTCGTGGGGACAGAAGTTATAGACGAAGGAGCACTTATGTTTGTGTATGTTAACGTTTGTTCTGGATGGTCCTTAGGAGGGACAAATGATTTGCTCAAATGAGGTAGTGCATTATAATCATAATGTACTTTTGAAAACTCTTTTTGTGAATTTGATCGATCCTCAATCTTTTGTGCCAGAAAATCAGTTTCTTCATCAACAGAATACATAACAACACGTTGAAAGGTATCATCTAACAAAAATGTTGCATCGTATAACTTGGGATTGTCTTTGAGTGCTTTGTGTGAATTACGGGGTGTGTCACTTCCAAGTGCAAAACTTACTCCTTTAGGACTTGGTTTCACAGTCAGTTTTTGAATTTGTGTTACAAAATTACCCGTTTTATATACAACATTTTGAAATTCATTGAGTTTGGTTTCCAAATCCAGAATTTGATCAAGATATGAGTCAACACGTTTCCTAGTGGCTTGCTTTTCTTCAAGAAGATCTTTCTGAGATGTAGAAAGCTCAGATTGAGTTTTTAACAATTCAGAATTTAAAGCATCAATTTGTTTTTTGAATTCAAATTGATCCTTTTCTTTTTGAGAGAAAAGCTCAGCTTTGGCAACGGTTAGCTCACGAACTTGACTTTCTAAATTTTGAACCTTTACATATTC
Organism: Artemisia tridentata subsp. tridentata; assembly: GCA_021014915.2. Classification (NCBI taxonomy): domain Eukaryota; kingdom Viridiplantae; phylum Streptophyta; class Magnoliopsida; order Asterales; family Asteraceae; genus Artemisia; species Artemisia tridentata. The sequence continues at coordinate 442,320,196 of CP139507.1, read as the reverse complement.
TTGTTGGAAAGCCATTTCAAAACCTTTTTCACGTTTATCTTGTTTTAGATAACCCGAAAGTTGTAGTTGGTAGCACTCATTATCCTTAGTTAACAATGCAATTTTATCTTTGAGCTTCTGATTGATGTCATTGCATTTTTCTATTTGTGACTGGGTGGTCAATAACAAGGCCTGTAATTTCGAATCTTGATCAGTCAAAGGATCTGTTTGATCAAGATGATCACAATTGTCATCATCAATGAGATCATCAAATGAAACAACGGTATTATCATCATCAAATGATATAACCGTGTTGATTTGATCATCGGATGGTGATGAGAATGAACCATGTTGATCAAACGTTTCATTTGTAGATGAAGATGCAGCTGGTAAAGCAATTTCATGGATGAGACATGTAGGATCAGGTACCTGAGAAAGACCATCGGTATCATAGACCGGGCCTGACTTGGATATATTCATTTCTTGCATATTAGCCATAAGCATGACTGCAGCATTTGCCTCTAGATCTTCCATTTCATCATCTGATTCCACATTACCAATAAAACTTTGATCATTCTGAGTCAACCTTCCAGCAGCTTTTTCATCTTTGAGTGCCATCAGAAGAGCTTCTTTGTGATAAGCACTGCCCATTGTTCGTGGCTTCGGACAAGCATTTGCCATGTGACCGTTCCCCCCACAGTTATAACATGTGATAGACGTATTTGCAATGCCTTTCTGAACATTCCCAACAGTCGAATTTCCTCTCTGATTATTCCCCATATTGTTTCTGTTTGCCCCTGCAGTATTGAACCTATTTCGTCCTGACTGACCCCTTTGATTACCATATCCACGATTTCCCGAACCATATCTGCCTGAAGACCTGTTTTGAATTTCTACTCTGCCATCATTAACAACTGCTTGATTCCTGGTATTTGAAGATGAACGAAGACGGTTGTTGGATTTGGTGAATCTGCCAAATGCGTTAGCAATCAATCCAAATGCTTCATTAAGAGAGTTGAAAGCATCCTCTTCTTCATCATAATCTGCATTAGAGTACAGAATTGAATTGGTGTTGTTGTATGGAACCAGCTGGTTATCAGAGTATTGTTGTGGTGCTTCATAAGGAATGATTTGGTTATGAGGTTGGGGTGGAGGACTTGGTTGAAAAGATGAGTGGCCAAATTCCTGGTGTGGTAAAGAGAAGTTAGATTGAGCAACGAGAGCAAGTGAGTTTGATGTTGGTGCGGGTGTGAAACCTCCTCGTGCTGCAATTTCTTTATCCACTTCTGATTGATATTGTCTGAGGTAATCATACATGAGTCCGTATTTGACATCACCAATTTTCTTTGTCTGCCTTACAAAAGTTGCATACTTCTGCCATTCAGGACCAAGACATCCAAGGAATTTGGAGTTGACAGCAATCTTTGGTAACTTGATATCATGATGATCAAGGTCATTGATAATGTTGGTGAAACGGTGGTGGTAAGATTCAATGGTTTCCCCTGGTTCCATGATGAAGTGAGTGTACTCCATATACAATTTTGACTCAAGATCTTCTTGGTTTAACTCTGTTCCTTCCATGAGAAGATGAACATGTTCCCACATATCTTTGGCTGTCTTTTGAGCATCAATACTTCGATAGATAGGATTGGGAATTCCTTGAAGTATGAAAGACATTGCCAATTGGTTTGCTTCTTGTTGTAATGTTTGCTCAGTTGTATAGTTGGCAACAGGAGTGGGAGTGGTTGTTTCTTCTCTCTCTGAAGTTGCTGGAACAACAGTAGCTGGAATAGGATAGGGTCCTTCTTCAATGACTTTCTTGAGATATTGACCATGAGGTTTTTTGAGTTCAAATAATTTGAGGAATCTACTAGCCCATTGCACGTAGTTACCCGGAGTTAGCATTGGTGGAGTTTCTTGACTTCCAGCTTCATGACGTGATTGCTGACTACTAATTGCTTCACACATCTTGTTAAACCAATGAGGTTCTCTGGAGTAGGATGAATAATTCTGCAGTTGTTGATTCTGTTGCATGATTTGTTGTGGGGACACTTGTGGTGGAGAGAGAAATTGATGTTGTTGCACGAATGCTTGTTGTTGTTGATACTGAGGATGAAATTGCTGTTGTTGTGGATGTTGCTGTAGCTGGTAGTAGTAATTGAAATGAGGTGGTTGAGACATATCTGGATCTTTAAGGTAATTAAGATATGTGTTGATGATATATGTTAAGTTGGTTTAGAAATCTACAGATTTTGTCCAAATGCGATAAAATACTGTTCACCAAATGCGATAACCAAGTGCGATAATGACAGTTCACCAAATGCGATAAGATCAGTTCACCAAGTGCGATAAGGACACTACACCAAGTGCGATAACCTTCAATAGAGATAACGAAAGTAGAAAGTGCGATAAAACTATAAAGTGCGATAAATAATGACAATTTAAATATGTTATCTTAAAGTGCGATAAGTTATAGCAAACTGCGATAAAATATCAAACAGCGATAAGATAAGATATCAAACTGCGATGATTTATGGCAAGTGCGATAGATTTATCACAAATCCAAGTTTGATAATTCTCAACTCTTGTACAAGAGAAGAGAAGCAACCAAGTCGAAGTATTACAACTTTCTAATACAAGAAAGTACAATACTGAGTCCCAAATGCGATAATTGAAGATCTCCCAAATGCGATGAAACCCTAACTTATCTTGATTCGAACTGCGATAAAACCCTTAGTTTTCTGGATTGCAACTGCGATAAAACCCTTAGTTATCTTGATTGCCAAATGCGATGAAACCCTAACTTGTCGAAGTTCACTCGGAAACCAAAACTATCACTTTTCATCAACTTTTCCAATACGCTAATAATACGGATTACACCAAATCGTCTAAATAACCAATAAACCCGATTGTTTTTGACCTTAAACGATTAGTAATCAAAAGATTTAATGAAGATTAAGCTTTTTAACGTAGAAAATATGAAAACCGATGAAGATTAGTGAAAGTTTAACGATCTCAAAGCTACTTTTTCAATACAAACGAGAGTTTAACGTTAAGTTTGAACAAAAAACCTTACAAAATCTATAAAACCAACGTAAATAATGATACTAATTACCCAACATACTCAAATGAGGTCCAACCCTTCCCAAGAGTGGGAAGGGGTATTTATAGTTCTAACATATTGTGCCCCTAGCGAGCTGTGGAGCGAGCTGACAGTGGGTAAAGACCCGACCCACTCCACAATACTAATAATAATAACTAAGCTACTACTAATATTACTAGTTATCCTATGAGCTATGATGTGCTAATAAGTACTCGGGGTGACCGAGTCTTCAACTGAATATTCATATTCCTAACAATCTCCCCCTAAGGGAGGTCACCCCTGAAGTAATGTTCTGAATTTTTGCACTTCATCCATGGCTCTTGACTTCATAGCTCGTTAAACAATGATTCTTCACAATCCTTGATCATTGTGCAGCAGCAAATCTTCAGATGACTTTTTCTTCTGTCTTGGATGATCTTTGTTGATTCTTTGTAGTTATCATCCACCATGTGTTTCCATGTCATCTTTCAGTGGTATTTTTCAATGTGATGTGGTACTCATTGAACCGACATGCTCACTCTATTCTGGGTCATGACTTTCAGCATCAGAGTTAGCAGAAGCTGTGTTGAAGGTCATTTAGGTTGTCATGACTTCATTGAACATGATGATGGAGTAGAGCAAACATGTGGTGATGGATTGTGTTCGTTGCGCCAACATGCTCACACTTATCTGGATCATGATCTTCAGCTTCAGAGTTGCAGAAGCAGTGTTGAAGGTCTTTTCGATTGATCATGACTTCTTTGTTAAGGATGATGTTGTAGTGTGAACATGTGGTGGTGGAATGGCATCTTTTCTGCAACCAGCTACAGCTGCAACCAGCTACAGCATCCAACAGCTACAGCCGCCAGAAGTTCCTGCATTCGACAGTTAGCAATAAAACATCCGGTACTTACAGGTTCGGACTTCGAGATTGTTGAGAGCATAGTGTGAAAACTCTCTCTAATCCTTACCAGGACCGTTCCTAAATCGAAACCCCACAGAGGTTTTTTTTAAGATCTTACCGTAGTAAATCAACGATTAGGTGAGTCGCTGGAGATCACTCCACAACTGTAGACCGTTTGAAACCGCCGCGACCACTAAGCGTAGTCCATAAGGAACTACCGAAGTGACCTGCTTTCAGGGCTGTTTGATGTTGACCCTGGCAGGAATTTCCATTCAATCATTGAGAATTACATTTGTAAATTCTCTCATAAATGTTCTGGCAGATTGCTAAGATCTGCGTAGGACTCATGAGTTTACACCTGGCGTCCTTAATGTTGAACAACCAGTGTAGAAATAATTCGTGTTCCTATGAGATCTAATTATGCATCTCGTGGCTCTAGACTCTATTGTGCGTTTTGATTTGGTGATCGGAGGCTGGAGAGGACTGCCACCTTTTCAATATCATCTAACTCGGAGTGAGAGAGATGATAAAAACGTATTGAGCTCCGTGACAATTGAAACAAGAGTCCTTTGAGGGACCTTGAGTGGCTAGGGAGGATTGTGCAGCGTATCACTGGGTCCATGATACTTTGTCTTCAATGTCAGCAATCAACTAAGTGATTCTGACAGCATATGAATTGACCCGGTTTCTGCCTAATTAGTAAGGAGGGCTTCTTTCTTTTCACCCTTTATCTTTACAATTCTTTTTCATTCTTCAACCCCTTCAGTGCTTACCGAGACTTCATAACTAGCACCTTGTTGGGTTTGTTCCAGTGCTAGCTCCATCTCAGTCGACACTCTTCCCTTATTCACTTTTCTCTTTTTTAATCATACCTAAGGACTTCTACACTAACTAGTGGATTGTCCCTGGGAAGATCCCTCCGGATCTGGCGAGATCGTGGGAACTTGAGCCTAACCTAACCATCCTTATAACTCCATGCATTAATTAAAATGGTCGGTCTTTGGTATTCATCCACGATAGCCAAACCAAATCTTTGAAAAATTTCTCAAAGTGTTCATGATTCTGAAACACATTTTTGCAAACACTTGAGAGTTTTATATTTTTCAAATGCTCCCCCTCAAAATGTGCTCGGTTGATTGTTTTATAAATTTGCACATGCTAGGCAGAGCTCGCACTTTTTGAATTGATCAACTTTCAGTGAACATCACCGATTCGAGACACGCTTACATCACTAGTTATACTAGCTTGAAATTATTACCTGGTCTGGTCACGTCCACAAAAAGTTTCTCGAAACGGTATACTCTACTCAGACACATCCTTTTCGAGACACGCTTACATCACTTGTTAGACCAGCTTGAAATTATTACCCGGCCAGGATATGTCCTTTCGATCAATGACAGTATAGGTTTCTTTATTTCATTGGTTAAATCTGAGTCACGATCACATGAGATGCCAAGATGTTTTTCAAAAATTTTACTATTCACAAAACACTATTCACTCCCGGAGAAAGTTTGTCATTCATGCGTGAGTTTGCATCATTTCAGTATACGTACAGTTATCTATCTAATAAACGTTATTCTATGAGCTATTATTTTGAATAATTGATCCGACAATCCCGATTATGGTCCTAACATATTTTTACACTCGTTATAATGATATAAAAGTTATATTATTAATTTACCCGACGTTTTGAATTTATTTGGTATACGTAACGTTAAACGTTTATAACTACGACGGTTTTCTTAATTTCAATACGACAAATATTTATTCACCCGATACTTGCAAGAAAGGTAATTTTATAATTTTTACGACTTTAATATATTCCATTTTGTTCCGTTAAAATTGATTTCTAGCAAACACAGTAACCAAAATTTATAACGTAACACGTTCTATACACTAAATGACTAACAATACACTCAATACTAACTAAAACACAAATATTATACACATATTCATACATAGTCGACTAGATACATACACATGTCATGCAAGACTTTTATACCTAAGTGAAATTACCATTTTACCCTTGCTAATAGATATTTACTTTCATAAACACAAGTAAACATTCATTTCTATTTTACCAAAATCAAACTTCAAGGTTTTCTTCTCTTTTTCCTTCTCCTAGCCACGTTCAAGACCAAAACCATCAAGAAGATCCATAAGATTTCAAGATTCAAGTGAATTTATACTCCTAGTATACTTCTAATTCTAGTTTTGAAATAAAAACTAAGAAGTTATTAAGCATCTTGATCTTTTTAACCTCATCGTCCAACTAGTAAGTTTCAAGTAACTTTTTAAATCATCTCATACTTTCATTTACTTACTAACATGTTGTATTTTCAAGATATATTAGCTAAACATGCAAGTATATATGTTAAAGTTACCACTTTCAAGTATATGTTAATTTTTATGAGATTATATTAATCCTATGATCATCCCTTTACTATCCTATTAATTTGGTGAATATTAGGAACCCATGACACCCTAAGAAGGTGTATGGTAAGATTAGACTAGCTTGTGGTGTATTGAAGAGGTTTAACATGGATTAGAAACTATAAAAGTGAGTTTTTAAACAAGTAAAAGAGGTTCTGTCCAAATTTTTGAAATCCAGAAAACTCAGCAACTCAGGGAATATTTTGGCTTTCATAATTAGAAAATACTTTCAAAAATGAAACCGTGGTCGCCGGAATCACTAAAAGATCATTTACGACGAGGAAGTTATGGCGTTTCTAACTTGACGACGAAAACTATATTTTCAGAAATTTTGCTTGCTGTCTCACTTTTTACATGGACTGTTTTGGAACATAAAACTTGAACTAGCCGTTCCGACTTATCAAAAATATGTTAATATGTTATCCCACGATTCCGGGGATATAAAGAACGTAGAAAACAAACTTATAACGAAAAAGATACAAGCGTTTGAAATCCGACGAAACTAACTTAATTTTGACAGCTTTGGTTTATTATATTTACTAAGTGTTGAAACTTATATTTTTCAAGTAACGACCTTTGAAGCAATATTTCTTATCCGTCGAGGCGTGTGTGATCAAATGTTAAACAAGAAGACATCTAACTATTGTTACAAGGTTTTCAAAAACGCCGAGTTTGATTACTAACTCTTAATGTACAATATTTCACGACGACTTTTGGAGAGGTCTTTGGACATATTTTCTCTAGTTTGAAAGATATTAAACTAAGACAAAAACATTATATTTGCTAATAGAACACTAAATGATAAATGTTATTTTCAAAACTACAAGTGGTATCGGTAACATACGTATATGCATGTGTGACATCGTTTCATTTCTTACATGAGAATCATATCATTCATATTAGGTTGCGATTAAGGAATCGAGCCTTATTTCTGTTCAGTCACTAGCATTATTATAGCTGTTGCATCAGGTGGGTTTTTCATAGCCCTGCTTTTACTCTTTTACTACTTGTTTTAAACTATTTGGGGGAGATACATGCGCAAATACTTGCTTTAATACTTGAAACATTTATACTTTTATACTACGCTAAGCTTTTAATACTCTTAGCAAAGCTATGATATGTGCCTTAATGTGCAAATTTTGATTGTGTATTCTTGAGCAATGAATATCTTTCGGAAATGACACCCAGTGGTCTCTTATCTTTGGGAAATGACACCCAGTGGTCTCTTACCTTTGGGAAATGGCACCCAGTAGTCTCTTACCTTTGGGAATTGGCACCCAGTAGTCTAATATCTTTGGGAAATGACACCCAGTAGTCTTTAATCTTTGAGCAGTGGCATGTACACATATTGTATACATGTATGTTTTAATCATACTATATATTAGCAGTGGGTTGTGAACACACAGGTTGCAGGTTTTGTATGGGCGGGATTTGCAACTGAGTGGATTTACGATGCCTTTGCTGTGTGATCATTTTCTATAGGCCTTATTCATTAAAGAAACTCTATGAACTCACCAACCTTTGTGTTGACACTTTTAAGCATGTTTATCTCAGGTTAGTAAGGCGATAGCAGATGCTTGGAGCAAAGAGTCTTAGGGCACGTTTTTCTGAAGACTTTTGCTTTTATTGTTTACCATTCGATATACTTTAAAAACTTATGTGCTATTCTACTTTGGGATCTTTTGTTTTGTAAACTATGACTTCTATCTATTCGAATGGTAACTTTTCAAAACGTCTCATTTAGAGGTCGTTTTCTATATCTTGTACTTTGTGCCCTGAAGTAGCATCCCAATGAAACTATCGTTCCGCTGCGATATTTTGGGGGTGTTACAGTACGTTCTGTTTCTCTGATTTCGAATTCGTAATGATGATTGATTCGGACCAACCCTAGGGGATAGAAGGACTGTTAGGTGGTTAAGATAAGTTGCTTATTTCACGAATTGAGATAAAGTTTGACCATCAGGATGGTATACTCACATGATGCTGGTATTATGACGAGTCGCGAACGTGATAATACTTACGTCATATGACGTACCCTCATTGTGATCATAGGATATTTCGAGGAGTGCCTTTGGAACCTTATAAATGCTGGCATTTGTTTAATAAGACTTTAGGTTCATTCTACCTTTACGTTTAATCTGCGTTCATCGGTATACGACTTGATTGGATACTCGGCATGTGTTTGTTGACCTCTGTGCTACGGATGAGAATCTTAAGTTTCGTTGTAGAGCTTTCTGCCGTTTGATGTTATCAAACAATCTATTTATGTCCATATGAATTCGATCTGTTACTGCGAAGGAGGACACATATGTTTTGCTATATGTACGTTTCACATCCGTTGAATCTGTTTCATTATGATCTGCTATGAGTTACGATATGAGATTTTGGATTTTGAGGAGCGAGATTGTTGTTTATGAGAATATCTGAGAAAGGTTATATTGAAGACGAGACTATTTGGGAATCTGAAGAATTAAACTTATATATCACCCTCATGTTTGCTACAATTCGATACGTTCTCATCAGATTTGTCTAATTCTATTCCACGGACGAAATATCCGTCAATTCCTACGTATTCCGTGTATCCCTTCTGAGGGGATACAATCACCACCCTTTTTCATGTGGCCATTTACCCATTTGATTGGATTCAACCTGAATTGTCTCTTTCGGAAGAACCTGAAGCTATTTTGATTAGCAAGACAGAGTCATGAGAAACAAGTCTTTCACTTTTCCGTTCGCAGTCCGTTGTGTTTCCGTTTCGTTTTTTTTTCTTCAATTTTCGAGGACGAAAATTTTCTTTTAAGAGGGGAAGTGTTGTAAAATCCTAAAATTTAAAACATTTGAAATCCCGATATTATCCCTCAACTTTGAATCAATAAGAAACCTTATGAATCTAAAACCTAAAGTATTAAAAATACCTAAATCACTAACAAGGACACTAAGACTTTAAACTATGAATTTGCTAACATTTAAAAGATACAAAAAAAAAAAAAAAAAAAAAAAAAAAAAAAAAAAAAAAAAAAAAAAAAAAAAAAACTACATGAAATCCTTCACACGTTTGTAATGTTCTCCTCTTAGGCCAATTTTGTCACAACATGCTTAAACATATAACTTGGGCTTTAATACTTGAAAGATAACTAATTGAAAAGCCCATAAAACATTCCTGGAGTTTGAACCGAACCTAGTCAATGTAAAATCCCTTATATCACGGATAAATGATTCCTTTCCAAACCATAAAACACGTCTCATTCCATAATCTCCTCACAAAATATACGGTTCTCTTTAACTTCACACATAAACCCTAAAACAAAAAGTGGCGGCTGGGTACTTGTTTCCTTTCTTCTCATTCGTTCCTAAGGTGACAAGGTGCTAGGAGATTGGGTATTGATCGTTGTATAACCCTGGTTTGAAGAGGGTTTTGTTTGGTTTGTATTCGGATTGGTTTTGGTCCTTGATTCCTTGTTCTTTCTTCCATTCGATTCATCAAGAGGTACTCACATAAAACCTTGTTCAATACACTCCTCATACTCTCTTGATTACATTGTTATCTTTGGTTTTTTTTTATGTTTTGAATCGGATTAAAATGGTTATGTATGATACGAATTTTCTTTCACATAAAATCATAATAAGTATCACATGAAATAATGAATTAGGGTTAGGGTTTGATAAGGTTTTTGTGAGGTGATCCTTGTGAGATGATGTTAATATGTTAAAATGATGTTTAACACACAGGTCATATAATAAATGAAGGTCTCGGATGCGTTTGTGTGCGTAAACATGTGTTATAGTGGTTTAAAAATAACTTTTGAAACAGGACTGTTTTGTAATCCGAATGTGTGTGCACTATATAACGAGATCTATAAATTTTTTATTCTGGGTTTTTGCCTGTAAACCTCAATTAAGGTCCTAATTAAGTTTTCCAATTGGGTTGGAGTGATTTCAAGTTGATTTGGTCATGTTTTCGAATTTTATGTGATTAAGTGTCAAAGCTGAGTAATCGAGTCTGAAATTCAGTTGGAGTTTTTGATTTTTCATATTCAAACTTTAAGGAGTTAGGAGCTCTCCTTTCACAGGGGTAATATGTAGGATACGTGTGACTTCTTGGAAATTTTGTGAATTTTTCTGAAGGGTCTTGATAAGTATCTTAAATGCAAACTTTTCGGGTGTTCCTGCAGTTCAGTTTCTGGAATGGTTTTGATAAACGATTTTTGAAAGGGTGTTACACTTGGTAATAAATTATGGGGAAATTCCAGTAGACTCTTAAGATATTTAGGTCTCTTTGAGAATTTTTGTGAATTTTACTTTTGAGCTCTGATGTGGTTCCAAAATTCATAAATGTGTGACCTGAGTATGTATAAAATCTGAAATTGAGATAATAAGCTAATGAATAGTGTAACTTAATTACAAAGGATGTATTTTGATCCTAAGCTATACCTCTTCATTAATATGACATTAGAAGATGTAATTAAAATACCTAAGTACATTTCATAACCTAATTTTGATATAAAACATTATTAGTGTGTTTATGAATGTTAAACGATGCATAAAATCCTAAACTACTATTCTTGGTCATGAGACCCTAATGTTACATTAATAGCCATAATAAGTAAGTAAATTGGGTTATGAACACTTGTAAACCCTAAATATGATAAATGTAACCCTAAGATACTGAATCAGGAAACTTACTAATTATAGGAAATACTAAATATGGAAACCTGCTAAATATGGAAACTTACTAATTCGGGAAACCTGCCTAAAATAGAAAGTTACTTAAAATGGTTAAACTACTTAAAGAGGAAACTTACTATTTTTAGAAAGTTACTATTTTTGGAAAGTTGCTAATTTTGGAAAGTTACTAAAAATGAAAAGCCGACTAAAATGAGAAATCTGATTTAAAATAAGTTATTAATAATAAGACGATCATGTATTCGAGTAGATCCGCGGAAGAAGGAGTTGCTTCCAATCTTTATGTTTCTGTTATGTTTGTACTTGCGGTGTAAGGTACAGATATTCTGACCTTATCTCTTAAGGTTTCTCATGATTCGTTCACATCTGTTTGATTTTAGCTTTGATTATGATATCCTTGATCTGAGCCTTTATGATATGGCTTTCTTATATGATCTATACCTTTGCTATGCACCCTTAGATATATGAACCTTTGCTTTAATCCTTTGTTATGGACCTTTGATTATGAACCTTTGCTATGAACTTATGAACCTTTGATAAGAACCATATGATATGAACCTTTGATATGATATGACATTTGAACCCTTCAGTTTGATACCCGAGCCAATTTGTTTCCTAGCCATGAAGGTAACATGGCGGTGTCATTGATGCACCAATGGCATGACTCTAGTGTGGTTGAGTGATGTTCCACACCGTCCCATTTTGATTATGATATGCGCACTTTATATTTGTTATGGTCAATATGATTTGTTCGGGGGCGTATGGATTCATCCTAGGTTCGATTTGTATTTGATTGGATATGATATGATATGATATGTTTGGTGACTGATGCTTGTGTGCAATACACGTCTTTCACATTCTGGGAGCTGATCACTCCAATGGTTACTTATGATATATGATATGATATGATTTGTTTGGGCTCGGGATTGATTACTGACCTTTCCATACACCTTGATAACCATTTGTCTATGCCTTCTGTTTCCCCAATGCACCATATGATATTATTTGTTCCTTATCTTTTGCTTCATTTGTATATATCTGTTCACTAGGCTTTTTAAGCTCAGCCACATTTCTTTTCCTGCGGCAGGTTTTAGTAGGAAGCTGGGTTATGAGTGGAGAGTACCTTTGGGCTTAGTGGACTATACCTTGATAGCAAATTCTGGATTTAGAGATGACTAGAAGAGATGTTCATCATCAGACTTAGTATTTATTATTGTTCTCATTTGTAACTTTGTACTTCAGTTTTCCTTTGTAACCTTTGAGATTCCTTGTATTACTTAATATGTATGCTTGTGTTTGCTTTGATATGTCATCATAATGTAGTACTTCTACCCTTATCGGGTTGGGGTGTTACAATTATGGTATCAGAGCCCAGGCTGCGACTTGTAGTACATTAAACCTTGACCTGTGAAGTTTGGACCCTTAAGTTTCCACTGTAGACGCTCATAAGACAACCTTTGAGAATTTGCTTTAAGATCTCCCTATAGGAACCTAAGTTATTACCGGTGAGGAATGGGTAGACTAAGACATCTATGTAAGTAGCATTGCTTCCGCATCACTCTGATTCGTGCCTCTGCCTTTAATTATGCCTTATAAGAACATTTGTTTCAGAGGTTAGAAAGTTATGCTCAACCTAAGCTTAGTAACCAAGTAAGTTTGCAGTGCCTCGGGAACTACATGGATACTTTACGCAATTTAAGTTTTCCCCTTCTGATTTTGATCTCCGATTACGATTTGTTTGATAAACAGTTTGATGCCTTTCCGATCATCCCGAAGATTATTCAACCATAATGTGTTTGACACATTCTGTGAATTCATTTCTTATGCTAGATATAAAATGTATCTCCTGATACTACTTGACTCTGCATAATCCATTACTACTCCTATGAGAACTCTGGAATTATTAACCATGGACATAGGAAGTTTTGTTCCCTCCCTCTGAATGATGAACCTTGTTCGCCAATCAGTTCCTTTTGAAGGATATGATGTTAATACTATCTCAGTATGGAATTGTTAACTGAGCATGATGATGCTGATAACTGATATTTCGTACATCTCACTTTTGACAATTATACGATGTTCGTATTACCGATGATACACACCTTACCTATCATTTGTACTAAGGGGCTAAACAGGATTCCAACACCTTGGACTGTTTGCTTATCTATCTCAACACTTCTGATGAATCATGTACTTAACTCTGATATATGAACTATCCGTCTGGTTTGACGACCACATTCGTTCTATGAACCCGTTTACTTTTGCAATATCTGATTGTAAGGCCTTTTGGCTATGGATTGGATGGCTCTTCATAAAACTACCATAGACTACTGTATCCGATATGTGACCTTTAACAATCTACTTCATTCAACTTTTGTTTTGATGACTCTCAACCACTTAAATATTTTAAGACTAATGCTGCTATGAATGTAAAGACTCTGATCCCATTTGATGGTCAAGTTCTCCTTACACCTATTATTATCCACCCTTGAAAACCCTGACATTGGAAGTATTTTGTTGTATGAAAAATTTTCGGTGTTCTCTGATGAACCCCTTGGTATTTCCCTCCTACTTGGGAAGTAGAGTTGGCATTGAACTGATCTCGGTTGAAGAAACCATGGTGCCATAAAGGTTGAGAGATTGAAGGAGCTAATGGAATATAATTATGTTCACCATAGTGTTTCTCTTGGGATGCTCCTGTTGGCTTATGAAGAAGAAAGAGGGAGGTATGCGACGACGTATCGACTATCATGAACTCAACCGTATCTTTATCCGTAATCGTTATCCATTTCCGCGTATCAATGATTGATTTGGTCTATCTTTGAGACTCCGTATCAAATGGCCTCATTTAGATTTGAAAGACCGAAGAAGCAACCACAAGAACTTCTAAGAAGTGGGTTTACTAACTGAAAGTAACCTCCGTGAAGTATTTCAGTTTTATTCGTGAAGAATAAGGAAGGTGAAGTGAAGTGGATGTGAAGTTTCCCTAAGATGATTCCTGAAGCTGCTTTTGCACTCATTTATAATCTTTATGAGCTTCAATGATGCCAATTGTATTGGCTAACAGAATCATGTTTTCGCGAGTATTTGGACTAATTGTCATAGTATGACATTGTGTTGTGTTCAGAGACGAAAGAAGAACAGAGAGATTATTTTGTATTAAGTTAGGATGACCCTTTGTTCTGGAAGAGTAAATTTGATTGGCGTTCAGAGATCGTAGTAGACAACACTATCATATATCCTGTGGAGACACAGTTTCCCACAAAAGGACCAAGATTGAAGACAGTTATCGGAACTAGAAACCTTGTAGAAGAGTAGTAGGAGATGTTCGCGACAGGCGTTACCATGGAAGAAGCATAAGAGAGAAACTGAGAAAGGACTCGATTATATTTCATGCAGCACGTAGAGATTTCAGTTGGGCATCAGGACAATCAGATCGTAGGGGACGAACTATTCAACACATAACCTGGAGTCGACAGCAGAGGTGTTTACCTTAAAACCTGGAAGACAGTGCTTGCAAGACAAACATGGTGGCAAACATAGAAATAGAATGAAATCGAGTTGGCGAATTTCAAACTGTGCTAGAAGACCTGTCGAAGACACGTAGTCTTGCTTCTCTATTCATTTTAGTTGTACTAAGATGAATTGATAACAGAAGCAGATTTGCAGGTGGAAGGATGCACAGTAATCATGTCAGAGATTCACGTTACTACACCACAGTTTCAAGAAGAGGTGCCGAAGGCCTGAGGGACCAGACTCAAGTTTATAATTCCTTCTCACCGTATGATCAGATGGACAAGCGTAGACAGACTACTCGGACTTGGAAGAAATTTTGAAATTTTGTATTTGAATAGACGAATTTTGAAACAAACCTTTGTGTTTGGATGAGTTGATTCTGTGAAGGATGAAGTTATTGATGACGTCATTCACTTCTGCTTAACCCACTTAAGTTTCCGTTACTTGATGATAAGATCCTTTGAATGATTTAAGTTCTCTTTTAGTATTTCCTTTCTATGTTCATTCTGCGTATGTTGGATGACGGTTTTGATATGAGGATTTTGATGAATTGTGGAAGACCTGACGCTTTTGACGACGTGCTTCATTTGATACTTACTAATTCCGTTACGTTATTTATACGTTCTGTTTCTCTGATTTCGAATTCGTAATGATGTTTGATTTAGACCAACCCTAGGGGATAGAAGGACTGTTAGGTGGTTAAGATAAGTTGCTTATTTCACGACTTGAGATAAAGTATGACCATCAAGATGGTATACTCATATGATGCTGGTATTATGACGAGTCGCAAACGTGATAATACTTACGTCATATGACGTACCCACATTGTGATCATAGGATATTTCGAGGAGTGCCTTTGGAACCTTAGAAATGCTGACATTTGTTTAATAAGACTTTAGGTTCATTCTACCTATACGTTTAATCTGCGTTCATCGTTATACGACTTGATACGTTTGGATACTCGGCATGCGTTTGTTGACCTCTGTGCTACGGATGAGAATCTTAAGTTTCGTTGTAGAGCTTTCTGCCGTTTGATGTTATCAAACAATCTGTTTCTGTCCATATGAATTCGATCTGTTACTGTGAAGGAGGATACCTATGTTTTGCTATATGTACGTTTCACATCCGTTGAATCCGTTTCATTATGATCTGCTATGAGTTACGATATGAGATTTTGGATTTTGAGGAACGAGATTGTTGTTTATGAGAATATCTGAGAAAGGTTATATTGAAGACGAGACTATTTGGGAATCTGAAGAATTAAACTTATATATCACCCTCATGTTTGCTACAATTCGATACGTTCTCATCAGATTTGTCTAATTCTATTCCACGGATGAAATATCCGTCAATTCCTACGTATTCCATGTATCCCTTCTGAGGGTATACAATCACCACCATTTTTCATGTGGCCTTTTACCCGTTTGATTGGATTCAACCTGAATTGTCTCTTTCGGAAGAACCTGAAGCTATTTTGATCAGCAAGACAGAGTCATGAGAAACAAGTCTTTCACTTTTCCGTTCGCAGTCCGTTGTGTTTTCGTTTCGTTTTTTTTTCTTCAATTTTCGAGGACGAAAATTTACTTTTAAGAGGGGAAGAGTTGTAAAATCCTAAAATTTAAAACATTTGAAATCCCGATATTACCCCTCAACTTTGAATCTATAAGAAACCTTATGAATCTAAAAACTAAAGTATTAAAAATATATAAATCACTAACAAGGACACTAAGACTTTAAACTATGAATTTGCTAACATTTAAAAGATACCAGAAAAAAAAAAAAAATACATGAAATCCTTTACACGTTTGTAATGTTCTCCTCTTGGGCCAATTTTGTCACAACATACTTAAACATATAACTTGGGCTTTAATACTTGAAAGATAACTAATTGAAAAGCCCATAAAACATTCCTGGAGTTTGAACTGAACCTAGTCAATGTAAAATCCCTTATATCACGGATAAATGATTCCTTTCCAAACCATAAAACACGTCTCATTCCATAATCTCCCCACAAAATATACGGTTCTCTTTAACTTCACACATAAACCCTAAAACAAAAATTGGCGGCTGGGTACTTGTTTCCTTTCTTCTCATTCGTTCCTAAGGTGACAAGGTGCTAGGAGATTGGGTATTGATCGTTGTATAACCCTGGTTTGAAGAGGGTTTTGTTTGGTTTGTATTCGGATTGGTTTTGGTCCTTGATTCCTTGTTCTTTATTCCATTCGATTCATCAAGAGGTACTCACATAAAACCTTGTTCAATACACTCCTCATACTTTCTTGATTACGTTGTTATCTTTGTTTTTGTTTATGTTTTGAATCAGATTAAAATGGTTATGTATGATACGAATTTTCTTTCACATAAAATCATAATAAGTATCTCATGAAATAATGAATTAGGGTTAGGGTTTGATAAGGTTTTTGTGAGGTGATCCTTGTGAGATGATGTTAATACGTTAAAATGATGTTTAACACACAGGTCATATGATAAATGAAGGTCTCGGATGCGTTTGTGTGCGTAAACATGTGTTATAGTGGTTTAAAAATAACTTCTGAAACAGGACTGTTTTGTAATCCGAATGTGTGTGCCCTATATAACGATTTTATTCTGGGTTTTTGCTTGTAAACCTCAATTAAGGTCCTAATTAAGTTTTCCAATTGGGTTTGAGTGATTTCAAGTTGATTTGGTCATGTTTTTCATTTTTATGTGATTAAGTGTCAAAGCTGAGTAATCGAGTCTGAAATTCAGTTGGAGTTTTTGATTTTTCATGTTCAAACCGTAAGGAGTTAGGAGCTCTCCTTAAACAGGGGAATATTTGGGATATGTGTGACTTCCTGAAATTTTTGTGAATTTTTCTGAAGGGTCTTGATAAGTCTCTTAAATGCAAACTTTCCAGGTGTTCCTGCAGTTCAGTTTCTGGAATGGTTTTGATAAACGATTTTTTAAAGGGTGTTACACTTGGTAATAAATTCTGGTAAAATTCCAGTAGACTCTTAAGATATTGAGGTCTCTTTGAGAATTTTTGTGAATTTTACTTTTGAGCTCTGATGTGGTTCCAAAATTCATAAATATGTGACCTGAGTATGTATAAAATCTGAAATTGAGATAATAAGCTAATGAATAGTGTAACTTAATTATAAAGGATGTATTTTGATCCTAAGCTATACCTCTTCATTAATATGACATTAGAAGATGTAATTAAAATACCTAAGTACATTTCATAACCTAATTTTGATATAAAACATGATTAGTTTGTTTATGAATGTTAAACGATGCATAAAATCCTAAACTACTATTCTTGGTCATGAGACCCTAATGTTACATTAATAGCCATAATAAGTAAGTAAACTGGGTTATGAACACTTGTAAACCCTAAATATGATAAATGTAACCCTAAGATACTGAATCAGGAAACTTACTAATTATAGGAAGTACTTAATATGGAAACCTGCTAAATATGGAAACTTACTAATTCGAGAAACCTGCCTAAAATAGAAAGTTACTTAAAATGGTTAAACTAATTAAAGAGTAAACTTACTATTTTTAGAAAGTTACTATTTTTGGAAAGTTGCTAATTTTGGAAAGTTACTAAAAATGGAAAGCCGACTAAAATGAGAAATTTGATTTTAAATAAGTTATTAATAATAAGACGATCATGTATTCGTGTAGATCCGCTGAAGAAGGAGTTGCTTCCAATCTTTATGTTTCTGTTATGTTTGCACTTGCGGTCTAAGGTACAGGTATTCTGACCTTATCTTTTAAGGTTTCTCATGATTCGTTCACATCTGTTTGATTTTAGCTTTGATTATGATATCCTTGATCTGAGCCTTTATGATATGGCTCTCCTATATGATCTATACCTTTGCTATGCACCCTTAGATATATGAACCTTTGCTTTGATCCTTTGTTATGGACCTTTGATTATGAACCTTTGCTATGAACTTATGAACCTTTGATATGAACCATATGATATGAACCTTTGATATGAACTTTGATATGATATGGCATTTGAACCCTTCAGTTTGATACCCGAGCCAATTTGTTTCCTAGCCATGAAGGTAACATGGTCGTGTCATTGATGCACCAATGGCATGACTCTAGTGTGGTTGAGTGATGTTCCACACCGTCCCATTTTGATTATGATATGTGCACTTTATATTTGTTATGGTCAATATGATTTGTTCGGGGGCGTATAGATGCATCCTAGGTTCGATTTGTATTTGATTGGATATGATATGATATGATATGATATGTTCGGTGACTGATGCTTGTGTGCAGTACACGTCTTTCACATTCTGGGAGCTGATCACTCCAATGGTTACTTATGATATATGATATGATTTGTTTGGGCTCGGGATTGATTACTGACCTTTCCATACACCTTGATAACCATTTGTCTATGCCTTCTGTTTCCCCAATGCACCATATGATATTCTTTGTTCCTTATCTTTTGCTTCGTTTGTATATATCTGTTCACTGGGCTTTTTAAGCTCAGCCACATTTCTTTTCCTGCGGCAGGTTTTAGTAGGAAGATGGGTTACGAGTGGAGAGTACCTTTGGGCTTAGTGGACTATACCTCGATAGCAAATTCTAGATTTAGAGATGACTAGAAGAGATGTTCATCATCAGACTTAGTATTTATTATTGTTCACATTTGTAACTTTGTACTTCAGTTTTCCTTTGTAACCTCTGAGATTCCTTGTATTACTTAAGATGTATGCTTGTGTTTGCTTTGATATGTCATCATAATGTAGTACTTCTACCCTTATCGGGTTGGGGTGTTACACGTTTAGTACCCCAATCATTAACATCTACTCATGCATTAAATACAACCAATAAAACTGTAGTGTACATCCGATTACGTTTCTTAAGACGTTCAACCTTGTTACCGTATAGGTGATTAGCCAGTTTTCTTAAGCCTAACGCGAATCAATCAACCAAATAATAAACAACTCACCAACAATTAATAACTAGGTTTCATTAGATCTAAGCAAACACAATTAAAATTAAGCTAGCATGTTAAAAGAAAGAAAAGCAATAGAGATAATCAAACAACACATAGACATATTGAATGATTAAATGATTACTTATCTTCAATGAAACATGAGAGAAAAGAGGGTTTGGGAACCCTTGAAATCTCATAAAATTCGGCCCTAGGGTTTGCCTCCAAAGTTGCACACTTAATGAATGAAAAATATTAAAGTATATATAGAAAATACAAGCTGACGGCGTCATGTTATGGCTTCTGACGCCGTCAGAACGCCATGATTTAGGGTTTCATATCACCCAAGAGATCTTCTGATGTCGTCCTGTGTTATCTCCTCTGGCCCGTCTCGTGTAGTTGCAAAGCCAGACGGCCTCACTTCAATTGTACCTGACGCCGTCAGGTGCAAACTTCAAACTTCTTTTCTGGGGTGTCACGTGTAAAATTCCACCACTTCTTGTCTTCAAGTGACGGCGTCAGCGTCCAAAGCCTAACGCCATCAGGTGTAAATTCCTGACTTTTCTTGGTTTTCTTGTTTTCTTCATTCTTGAGCTTAAAAACGTCCAAAAAGCTCCAAAATGCTTCATATTCTAGAAATCACGTCCCAAGTACCTAAAATGAGAAAAGAAACGATTTAAGGCAATGTTTGACTATAAAATCACGACTTAGTGCTTAAATGACCCCCTAAAAACGCATCAAATAAATCCTTATCAGTCAACTACGACCCTAACGATAAAGATTTTTTGGATTGGTTAGCTAGTAAATTCAACAACCATAATACCATGGATCGAGCCACTAAGAATGCACTTTGGGTCTATTGGATGAGAGGAGAAGATGAAGAAATTGAAACCGATGACGAATCATCAAGTGATGAAAACATGGAAGAATTGTTTTGCATTGATATTGATGTGTTTGACTACGAGACACCTTTGTGCAAGGAATTCAGGGAATTTAATTGTCTTCTTCAAATCGATGTTGATGCACTTACAGGGGATTTTCCTGGATTCAAAACCTATGAAGATTTCAAGAATGCATGGTATTATGAGTGGAACAGTCAGGTGCCATGGGTTGATGAGAAGCCTTGGCTTGAACATGGGATTTGGGAAGAACCTACTCATGAAATAATCCATGCATGTCAACCATTTTGATTCAAGGATGGACGGGCTGAATGGCCCACGTGCAATTGGGAGACCGAGCATCGTTGTAATGGTGGTAATCTTCCAGGAATATATAGTATCGGGTATCTAACTTATTGTGAAAGCTATGATTGGTACGAAGAACTAGAAGATGGGGATTTAAAGAATAAAGCTTTAATGGAGAAGGCACTTCTAGAAGCACCAAGAGAACATGCTAATGACAAAGGTGCGGATTTTTGCCTTTGGCTTGAACGATGTTTTGGAGACTATAACAAGCTCGACTGTGAACTTATGATGAGATTGGAAGCTTATTGGTGGAACATACGAGATAAGGAAGCATCTACTAATGAAACATGGAACAACTATGCGCTGCAAGGTAATGAACTAAGAAAAAGTAGTAACGTTTCATTGTTAAGAGCCAAAAGTGGATTCGGTAATTATAAACCATGATGGTTGGAGCTAGCTAAACTCATTGACAAAAAGGGCAACGAATGGAAGGATGATCTTTCTAATGAGCTAGACATTAAGGGTACCTTTGACGTTGACGGATTAAAGCATGAAGTGCAATTCCGTGAAGTGTTAAGAAATTTGATAATGAAGTATTGCAAAGGATGGGACAATAAGAAGAACGTTCAAAGGAAAATGCTCGACCATATCAAGAAAAAGATTAATGATGGTTATGAATCATGCTCAAGTGATGATACATGGTATAAGGAAGAATTTGAAGAAGAAGAGAGATTACGATGCGAACAAGAAGGGTCTAGATATGAGCCTCATACAATGAAAGTGGAAACCTATGTGGTAAAGAGATATGAAATCCATGATGATAGATGCCACGTTCGAATGAAGCGGATCAATATTGAAGATGTCCCAATTAGTGGAAAGAATGTTTGGTTATTCAAGAACGGAATTTTAAAAGACGTGGAGATTGAAGATCTCCTGCAAACAAAATAGGAGCTGAAGATGAGTCTAACTTGAAGACTCTAGAATAAAGAAAAGTGCTCACCAGGAGACAACCCGGATTTATCTTTACTGTTTTTTTTTGTCGAGTCAGTCAGATCTGCACTTCGATGCGGCGCATCTCTGTAGAACCCAAGGATCTGGACTCAACTAGGGTATGAATAATATTGATTGAAACACAGCGGAATAAGAATAAGAACACAATCAATACTACTAATAATGTTTTCTTTTATTGAATATAAAATAAACTACACTTCTACTACTACTACTACACGCTCTATGCGTTTCTAGACTCTCATTGGAGAGGCTAGCTATGAATGAATGATTGTAACCTAGACGCCTACCCTCTTTATATAATAGAGGGAGGTTACAAACCCTAATAAGGTTAGCTTACTATGAAAGCTAACTAAATATTTCATCTTAAGTCCTCATTGTTTCTTCTTTCTTCATTCTTGCTTGTGGGTTTTGTAATCTTCAAATCTGTAATTCCCAACAATCTTCCCCTATTTGATATTACAAAACAATCTGCATGAAGAAACAATGCTAAAACATGTCATCACAAATAATAAGCTGCACATCATAATTCTCATAATTCTTCTTCCCCTTTTTGTAATCATCCAATAGGGGTCTTGTGCAACTCGTAAACACTTCCCCTCAAGTAATGCATGTAGATGGTTAAGTATTTTGAACAATAAGCTTCCCCTTAAAAATATACTAACCATCTCATGAATCTCGGACTTTAATCGGCTTCAAATATCCATATCTAATTTAGTGCAAACAAGCATGTTTACTACACCTCAGTTATTCGTGTGGTCCCAGCCATCGCACGCCATAACCGTCCATTGGTCCCAGACCAAATCAAAATATAATAATGTGTGTGGTCCCGGCCATCGCACAACATTATTATGTTATGTACTAAACAACCTGTAAACACCAAACCAAATCAATAAAAGTAACCAATCCGTCATCCAAGATCCATAGGCGGTGTCGGACCTATTAACTAAAATAACAACCAGCAGAATTAAACTAAACAGCAGAAACAGAATCCACCAGTAGAAACGGACTAGTAGACACCAGTAGAAATTGTTTTTTTTTTTTTTTTTTTTTTTACTATCAGCAGAATTCGAGCAGCAGTAGAATCTGATCAGCAGTAACCAGTGAAAGCAGCAGAATCACATCTCTTGAATACAGTAGGCTCCATGGAGTAATCACTGATGAAGAAAATCAAATATAACTGATTTGATGAAGAAGTGGAATCTCCCAAACTTGCATCTTATGTCTTGCACTAACCACGTGACGTTGAACTCATAAAATATGAGTAGCAAAAGCCTCTTGACAAACTCCTCATTGACTTATCCAATGAGACACTGAGCACAAATAACGTAACTCCTTCAAGTGATAGCAAATGTACGCATTAAGCACAATAAGATAGATCGTACCCCTTCGCTAGATTCGTCAAGTCTTCGTCACCATACAAACCAAGCAAGTTATCTTAAAAAGGTCCTGCTTCCTTTTAAGATATGATAAGAGCACAAAACTTGTGAGAATCAACTACAACTTCAAATAAGCAATAATCAAATGTCTTCGATAAGTAATCATCTCAACAAAATGATGATGGTTGATAACTCCGTCCTCCCTAACCATTAGTAATCTCACGTGACTAGTAGGAACCAAAACCGACCAAAAGAAAAAGTATACAACAAAGCCAGCAGGAACCATAAAGAAGTCAGTAGAAACCGTATGTATCAGCAGGAACGAATAACCCATCAGTAGAAACGAGCAGTAGGAACCATCAGGAGGAGGAACCGAAAATTATCGTCAGCAGAAATGTTAATCAACAGCAGCAACATAAATACACACTTATCTCTCTCATTATAACCAATCAATCAAGCAATTTAATAACCAGATCCCCCATTCATCAGACGACAAACCTTCATCAAAACTGTTTCACGTCGACACTTTAAGGATACTTTTTTTTTAAGTATCCAGACGACACTTGAAAAGTGTCACAAAACAGTTGCAAAGTCTGTCACTAAACTGATTAGCGACACTTTTTCTGTTACTGATCTGTTACAAATCTGTCACTAACATGCATTCTCCTTCCTCCCAAATCTGTTAGTGACACTTTTTCTGTTGCTGAACTGTCGCTAATCAGCAAGAGAAACTATATAGCAATTAGCAGCTCCACTTTCAATGACCTCCACATGTATTTTTCAACACAGCAGTAATACATGTACAAATATTCATCCCACAATCACAGCTATCAATTCTTTAAAAGATGACAAACACCAGACCCACGATATATGATGAATCAATGATCATTAATAATAAACGATAAAGCAGCCCTACAACTAACCAATCGAAAAGCCTCTTGCAAACGACAAACACAGCAGCAGCACACTTCAATAATAATTTTTGACCCATTATCTTTTAATTAGTATGAGGTAATTCCCTTTCAAAAGATACTAAATCAGATCGATAGATAACAACCGGAATTAATGACCACAGACACCAATAATTCCTAGTACGAGGTTTAATTATGAATTTAGTACCATATAGGCAACGACAAGAAGATTAATAAATGTTACTGTGTTGTTTTATGTTGCCATTCATCACAAAAGGTCGACACCCTTAAAACCTTTACATACAATGTACCTTTTTGAATCTGCTATTCAACACCAGATCTAAAATAAACCCATCGTTTCATCTCCACAATCAGATCTGCTCTCGAAACTGCTTTTTTATTAACAATGAAAACCTTATAAACCCTAGATCGAGAGCCACGAGGCTCTGATACCACTTGTAGAACCCAAGGATCTGGACTCAACTAGGGTATGAATAATATTGATTGAAACACAGCGGAATAAGAATAAGAACACAATCAATACTACTAATAAGGTTTTCTTTTATTGAATATAAAATAAACTACACTTCTACTACTACTACTACACGCTCTATGCATTTCTAGACTCTCATTGGAGAGGCTAGCTATGAATGAATGATTGTAACCTAGACGCCTACCCTCTTTATATAATAGAGGGAGGTTACAAACCCTAATAAGGTTAGCTTACTATGAAAGCTAACTAAATATTTCATCTTAAGTCCTCATTGTTTCTTCTTTCTTCATTCTTACTTGTGGGTTTTGTAATCTTCAAATCTGTAATTCCCAACAATCTCCATCATAGGATGCGGCGTATCACCTGTACAGATCATATCTATCATTTATTTTTCTGCATTTTATTTTTCTGAACTTAAAACTTTCTGTCAGTATTTTAAATACGGCGTATCCCTGGTTAAGGATACGACGCATCTATTTTTTCTGACTCGTATTAATTCCAGGCTCGATACGGCGCATCCCTTTCCATGGATACGGTGTATCGACTGACCTGATGATTTTCCAGATTTTTATTTTTTAATTTTTTAAGTTTTATTTTTACTAACTACTAATGAATTATGCACAAGTTTTGATTTTCTTAACTCATGTGTGTTTAAGAATGGTGGTATTTATATATTTCTGTACTTTATGTGGAGACGTCATTCATGGAGGGTTGAACGCCTTTCGCTCCAAGAAAGAAGAAGTTGCTCACAAACACATAATGGAGGATCATACCGAGCAAATCTCAGGGGAGTTCTCCGTTCTAATTCTTTATATTTCCTGTTTTTAATTTCAAATACAAACAACGAGGACGTTGTTTAACTTAAGTGGGGGGATGGAGAATTAGAACGTTACTTGTCCTTAATTTTTCAAAAATATGCGTTAATTTGTCCTTAATATGTTAAATTTAAAAAATTTTAGCATGTTTTTGTTAAATCTAAGTTGCATAGCCGCACACATAACCTTATTTTCAAAAATATTTTGTGCTTGGAACTTGTAAACTTTAGAACTTGGCATATACACTATTCGAGACCACCATAATGAGTATTATTGATATAATTGGAATGACACTTCTAACTTGGTAAATTTCTAGGATTACACCCAAAAAGCCTATATATGTTATGTTTTATTAACTAACTACACTGGTTAGTTAACCCCCGTATAAACCCTTTTGTTACTCTCATTTTTAGAGTAAGATACCCCTAGAAAAACCCTCAGAGCCATTTCTTTCGTTTCTTACACCTTTGTTAAATGTTTCATTACACCTTTACACCTTAGCCTACCCTGTAGATTAATGTCCGTGGTTAGTTGCTTTAGGCAAAAGTGTGTTTCCTTGCGTTACCTGTTTTCGTGTGCGTAAATTCATTATTCTTTTGTTAGGTCGGGAAATTGCACAATGCAATTGGAGTCAAAGTAGATATTGTATATTTTTCGTTTTATTTTTCGTGTGTTTACTACTTTCACTATTACCTTTATTTCTGAAGTATGAAAAGTATGGAAAAATTATCCAGAGTTATCGTTGTAGTGATGTGGTGAAATTTTACACCATTTATGTTTATGTTTATTTGATGTAAAAAAAAAAAAAAAAAAAAAAAAATTGAGAAAATGAGAAAAGGAAAAGAAAGAAGAAAGTTGCAAGTTTGTTAAACCAACATTGTAAAGTTATGTAAAGTTATCGTTATTGTTGTTGTACTATATTTATGGATTGAATGGGATTTGGACGTTACGGGAACGCCAACTAAGGTTTATTCTTTGTTTAAGATGATATTGAGTCTAATTCTTGTCTATCTAAAGCGTGAGTTAGTCAATGATATGAGTCTTATTCATGGGATGGTTGGGAAAGTGATTAACCACACATTAGGACTTAATCTATTTGTTTTGTTTATTTTTTTATTTTACACCAATTTTTATCCCAAATATCATCCATACCCAACCGTATTATTGTATTCGTTGTTAGCTTTCGAGCATCTGAATATGGTGATGGCTAAGTAAGAATGTTAAATGTATGAATGAGGTAGTGACCATCCGAGTATTAGATTAATCAACTAGCGCGCTAGCGATCTAGTGTGTGACTTGGTAACCATACGTTATGCAAATAACGCGCTAGTGATCCAAGAAGTGCACTAGTGACCATCCGTTATTTGAGGCATCGAGGACTTGCGCTAGCGATCTACTAAGTTTATGCAGGAGATGTTTGAAAAAAGCTAGGTTTAACCACTAAGCCTCAAAACCCAATTTACGGCTTTAGACTTGTTATTCCTTAGCTTTAGTGGGGGAGATGTGTGTCCTTGCCAAGCATATGATAGAATATTCGTCACGATCAAGCAATTAAACGATTTAGATAGGTTTTGATATTGAAATTTTTAATTTTGTTTTCTACTTCGTTAAGTGTTTGGTTGTGTAATTATGATGAAACGAATAAGTGCTTAATTATAAAAACATCCTAACATTTATTTAGGATACATTTTCATAAGTATAATCTAAGGTTTACTTGTGAACAAGTAAAGTTCAAGTGGGGGGATATTTGATGACATCAAATAAGTACATATTATTGTCGTCATTTGTCCAATATATTTGACTTGTTTTATTATATTATATATGAGAATTGATACTTAATCATTTACTTTTGTAATTCTCAGTTAAAAACAAGCTTTTGGTGAAAATTAATGATTTTGGACGAAATATGGAGCTAAATGATCAAGATGGAGAAAGTCTAATGAACTGAAGGAGATACTCCGTATCATTCTAGACATATACGCCGTATTATCATACTTAGATGAATTCAAAGACCATTGCCTGGCTTTGAAGAATGCGCCGCATGTAATTATCTCATGCGCTGCATATGAAACTTTGGTCAACGAAGAAGAACCAACTTGTTCTACTCCAGATACGCCGCATCACATTCCTATCATACGGCATATCACTCTCAAGATTTCACCAAAGACGATCCAAGATACTGAAGGACATGCGCCGCATAGAAGAATCAAGTTACGCCGCATCTGAAGACATATATTAATCTTTGACCCCACGCAAAGTTAAATACATGCGCCGCATCTACTTAGTTGATGCGCCGCATCGAACCCTCAGACAGAAACTATAAATACCCCAAGAGATAGCCAAATTTTGTGTACCATACCTAAGAGCTACAGAAGAATATCAACGAAAAGGCAACACAAGACACACCCAATTGAAGATTTCAGAGCAGTAAGAGGGTCCTGCTTGTGTTTTAATTCTATTAAGTAGTTTTGTTTCATTGTAATAGTACACTTTATAATCCATCAGGATTGATGGGCTTGTGACCGCCATATTGCTCCCTTTAAAATTGCTTTCCCATCGATTAAAGTTTATTTGATGTTTATTTGGTTCTTGTTATATGTGCATTGATAACCTCTGTGTCTAACAGTGGCTTGCTTGGGGCTGCCATACCCTCTCCCACGGTTACTTAATTAGCTTTAAGTTAGTTAAATAATTCCTAGACATAAGTAATCATTAAGGGTTTACTCGCCTATAATTAAGATCCAACGAGACAGATTTGATTACGACACTCATCATATAAAACTAGCAATAAAACAAGTGACAAGCTACTTAATCATTCGTCAGGCCTCTTATCTGTATCTGTTATCTATCTGTGTACGTGTTCGCCATTCGTTGTATTCCATATTATTAGTTTTATTAGTTTTAATTAATCAACTCAAATTGTGCTAGTCTCTCAGACTAAACCCCCTTGCGTTAGATTAGGTTGTAAAACTAACATAGGATTTAAAATACTGATAGACTTATTAGATATTACGTTCCACTCTTAGTGATCGACACTCTGCTTACCAACTATCTACATATTGATCGGGTACACTGCTCGTTAGTGTGTGTTATAGGATAAGTCGGCTAAATATAAATTTAAAACTTGATAAGAATAATTAATTCCGTACCTACAACGACAAACGCACGCATCAACATGGTTGACATGCACCTTAGGAGAACAACCCCTGAAGGTAAAATATTTAAATGTCTAGTTGGTCATTTGCAAGGTCCTTTTGAGTACTCTTAGAGCTTATGTGCTTATGTGGCTAGGACTTATGTGAAGGTGATCCGTCTGAAAACGTATATAAATATATGCAATCTCAGAACGAATGCTCGTGTGTAGTGTGAAACCAGGCAAGTGATCACCTGGGTCGTTTCCCAACGAGGTGCGAAATTGACAAACTGTGGAAAGCTTTGGATTAAAGTGATTGATGAATCAGATGTTTTGATTTTGATTTAACAAGATAAAATCTATTAAATAGAAGCTATCACTATTTTTCTATTTTTCGTTTAATCTAAATTACACTAAAAACGCGAGTCGGGATTTAATTAAAACGCGTATAATACTGAGAAATATGTAAAATTAACCCTACAAGTGTTCTAATATTTTTTATAACTTAAAAATGACAAAAGAAAATTATCTAAAAAAGATTTATATTTTTCTGATTTTTATATTTTTTATTATAATTTAATTACTAATTTTAACTAATAAATAGATTAAAAATAGTAAAACTATTCTAAAAATTACGAAACTTTTTTTATAAATTACTCTAAGTGATTACTGATCTAATAAAAATAAAGTGGAATAGACAACTTATTCTAAATAAGCTGCAAAAAAGCTGGAAGGTAAATAAGCTACTAGTAAATAAGTTAATAAAATTAAACTGCTAATATGATACTTAAATAAATAAGAGCGCACAGATATAACGAAATGACCAACTAGCACACTGGTTGAGTGTTGGGCTTGTGTACGAGGGGTCGCTGGTTCGATTCCCAGTTTTGCTTTTTTTTTCTAAACTTTATTTTTTTTTTGATATTTTCTTTTTGCCAACTACTTTTTAGCTGAATATAAGTATCTTTAATTAAGGAACCATTTTTAAAACTTATTTAATAAGCTGAAAACTAGCAGCTATCTTAACAGTTAACTTTTTTTGGTTTTTTAAGAACTAGAATATGAACAATTAAGCTATAAGCTTGATGGTAAGCTAAGAGCTTATGGAACAGGGTACTAGGGACTGAGATATAACTAAAGAAGCTATAGGCTATGGAAAAAGCTCAGGCTAAGAGCTTAAAATTTCTAAATAAGCTGATGCTTATTTAAGCCTGCTGATGTGCATACCCTGCACAGGGCAAAACTGCCCGACTTCAAGGGCTTGTTTAGGGCTTCTAGATGATTACTAAAATTGAAATAAAAATACTACACTATTGTTGAGCTGGTGGAGATTAATGATCAAAAAGAATCAGCTTGAATGAGCTTAAGGTGAGGGAATGAAAATTGCTCAAAGTTTCCAAAAAATCACAAAGACTGCCTAGCAGTCTGTTTAACTGAAGTTGGTTGCAACTTTGTGCACACTTGTGCACAGGTTCTAGGATTTGGTGTACTCACTAAGTGGACTATAAAGAGCTCAAAACTTCCAAAGTATAGGACTAAATAAGCCTGTGGCTTAATATGGCTTGTATGAGCTTTATGTGGACTGATTTTAACACTAGTGATGTAAAACTGCTATATCTGCCTAATGAGCTTATCTGGACCTGGAAACAGCTTATTAGGACTAAAATGAGCTTGAACAAAGTTGGCTTAATGGTTAATCTACAGTAGCACTAAGTTTTGCCTATGTGACAGTCAAAACCAAACACCCCTTAATGGGTGCTGTTTGGGTTTTTTAAACTAAAAAAGGCTGACTTAAGCTGAGATATGGAACACTAATTGATCACTGACTATTATTAACTATGATGAGCAACTTTAAAAGCAGAAATAAGCAGATTGATAAGCTTAAACTAATAAGGTCTATTTTTGGCTTTTATTAAGTTTTTTTAGTAAAATGAAAAACAAATGCTATTAAAACTTATACTACTGATGAAATACACTCATAAACCAATAATAAGCAGGAAATGATAACAATAAGCTAAAAATAAGCTATACTACAGTAAACAAGAAATAAAGCAAAATTTTGAGAAAACTTACAACTGAATGGTATAAGAAACAGAGGAGAACTAGATCAGAACTGAGCTTGGAATGTCACTTACCAAGTTTAGACCCCAATCAGTCTTAATCACAACTGCTTAACCCTTCCAATTGCTTATTTGACATAACTTTGACTTTTCTTGACTTTTCTCACTTTTCTTGAATTGGAACAGATAATCACTAAATAAACTTACAAAAAGCTAAGAAAAGCTTTCATAAGCTTATAGAAAAGGTGGTGAGTGTTTTTGATGTGTTCTTAGTGACTGAACATCTTAATTCGAATTAACAAAGAACATGGAAATTTGAAATTCATTAACCCTTGGAATAATTACAATACAGAAGTAAAATATTGCTTGAAACAAACTGAAATTACAACTGAAAACATTACATGAAATTGAAATAACATTTAAACTACCTTCTACACTAATTTTTGGTCCTAATCTACTGACACTTATTCTCTTGGTCTTCTCATCCTTTTATAGCACTCTCACATGAATCCTTGATGAATTCCGAACACATCCCCACCATTTAATTAAATTGAAATCATCTTGACCATCCACAGCATTTTTGGCGGGAAACTAGACATGTGGGATTTTGGCAGACCTAGTGGTGGTGAGGAAACATTAAATGAGTTTGGAAGTGTTAGGTAGTGTGTTTGGAGGGGGAATGATGTGGGGAGACAGCTGTTGAAAATGGTGAGGTGGGGGGGTGACTGGTTTTGTGTCAGTAAGAGTGGGAGGGAAAGAGACGGGTCAAACTAATGTTTGACCCTGGATATTATTTAAGAAAAAAGTGGGCCGGGTTAGATAAATAGGTATTGGGCTTGGTTTATGGTTTTGGGTTGTAACTGGGTAGGATTTAGTAATAATATGGGTTGGGTTTATTGGTCAGCTGAGTTGGGTAGTTTTTATTATTGGGTAAGGTTTAAGGATTTGGATTTAGGGTATATAGTTGATCCGGTTTTAACCTTAGGGACCATTCTTGTAATTTTGGATTTTTGAGGGGTTGATAGTGTAATATTTCCAAAGTTGACACAAGGATTAAACATGCCAAATTTTAATATCCCAAGGACCATAAATGTTATTTTTCCATTTTATACAACCAGGGGTATTTTCTGACAACTTTGAAAGTTCAGGGACTGATTTTGCCAAATTATGAAACTTTGCTCGTTTTTCATCTGTTTTCACTCCTTTTGCACCTGAATCATATAAAAACACATTTTATGATATTTTCTGAATTATTTGACTTTTCAAAGTGTTTTTGGCTGTTTATGTGGGTTTAAACAAGGTAAATATATGTGTATTTAGACACATATCAAATCCCCCACACTAAACTATTGCTAGTCCCTAGCAATCATTTATGAAGATTTAATGGATTTTTTCTCTTTACCAAAAGCCATTACTTCTGGAGTAGCCAATGTTTCAGTATGTGATACTTTGGTACAATGATAACCAAATGATTTTGAGCAAACCATCAGCTGTCAACGGTTTTGATTTGTCTTTACCAAAAGCCGTTTGCTTCTGGACTAGCCAACTCTTAGATAAATTATAACTATTATCTTTGGTGAGCTGATTACCAATCATGGTTTTTCACTGCCTTTACCACAAGCCATAACCTTGCGGGCTAGCCAACTCTTCACTTATAAGGATATGGTGAGTCGAAAACCATACAATTTTGGGCAAATTGCAAGCCATAAACGGATTTGATATATCTTTACCAAGAGCCGTTTGCTCTCGGATTAGCCAATCCTTATGTGGGTTAGACATGGCGGACTGATAACCATTTATTGCGTTCTAAGTGAGAAAAAATTTTAAAATTTTGGCTAAAATGGGGGTGCTAGATGGTACATTTGATCAAATTCGCGAGAATTCCCCCTGATGTGCTGCGTGATGTGTCGTTGCGGTTTAGCAGTTTTAATGCCTACTCAAGTTTTAAATTTATATTTAGCCGACTTATCAATAACACACACACTTAACGAGCAGTGTACCCGGTCAGTATGAATATAATGGTAAGTAGAGTGTTGATCACTAAGAGTGGAACGTATTATCTCGTTATTCTAATCAGTATTTTAATATCCTAACGCAAGGGGGTTTCAGCCTGAGAGACTGGCACGATTTTGTTTGCAATTAAATAATAAACTAAACTAATAGGCACGAATCAGCAAGTAGCACACACGTACACAGATAAATACTCGAGACAATAAGAGGGCTGTCCTTATAATTAAGTAGTTTGTCACTTGTTTTATTGATAGCTTTATATGAAGTGTATGTAGTTAATCCTTTCTCGTTGGTCCTAAGCTTATCGGCGAGTAAACCCTTAATGATGACTTATGTCTAAAAGTTATTCCTAAGTGATCAATTTAGTAATTACCGTGGGAGTGCAACCTTTCCGTTGCCACATTACACAAGCCACTAATAAACACAGAGGTGATCAATGCACTAATAAGTAGTAACCAAAGACATCAACATATAAACTTTAATCGATGGGAAAGCAATTTTAAGGGGAGTTGAAGTGAATGATAACATAACACAAGCCCATCAATCCTGATGAATTAAAGTTTGCTAACACAATAAAACAAAACTACTTAATGAATTAAACACATGCAGCACCTTCTTACAGCTCTTGTATCTTCGTTTGGTGTGTCTTGTGCTGCCTTCTTGACTGAATTCGTCCTAGGGTTCTGTCCTTCGGTTCTGATATATGTCTGACAATAGCTTTTGAATTCGTCTGGTCTTGGGGTATTTATAGTTTCTGTCTGAGGTGAGATGCGGCGCATCTAGTAAGTAGATGCGGCGCATTGACTTAACTTCGCGTGGGGTCCAAGATTATAATATTCAGGAATATTCGTACACCGCCAGAAGATGCGGCGTAACTCCATGATTAGATGCGGCGCATGTCCTCTTGTATCTTGGATCGTATCTGGTGGAATCTTAATAGAGATGCGCCGTATGTAATAGGTGAGATGCGGCGCATCTGGAGCAGATTTAACTTGATCTTGTCCATTTCAGTAGACTCTTCACTTTATGCATGTTTTGCTCCATAATCAGTCCAAAATCGCTAAGTTTCACCAAATGCATGTTTTTACCTGAGAATTACAAAAGTAAACGATTAAGTATCAATCCTCATACATAATATAGTAAAACAAGTCAAATTAATAGGATAAATGATAGTAATAAAATGTACTTATTTGAGTTCATCAAATATCCCCCCACTTGAACTTTACTTGTCCCCAAGTAAACCTTAGAATTTCTCTTATGAAAATGTATCCTAAAAGATGTTAGGATTTATTTTTATATCAAGCATGTATTCGTTTAATTCATAATCACACAACTAAACACTTTAACGAATTAGAAGTATAATAAAATAATTTGATAAAAGCAAATCTAATCGTTTAACTGTCCAGTCGCGACGAATATTCTATCATAAGCTTGGCAAGTATACACATCTCCCCCACTAAAGCCAAGGAATAACAAGTCTAAAGCGGTAAAAAGGGTTTTTAGGCTTAAGGGTTAATTATTCTCTTTTCACTATCGATCTCAAATTCCAGAAAAGGCGACAAAATCACAAATACATGATCGAATCCACGAACACGATACTTGCAATTGCTCAAATCCTTAACTCGAATAGGCTAAAGATAGGTCCAAACTTCACCAATAATAATATATCAAAAAGGGCGACAAAATCATAAATACATAGCCGAATCCACGACTACGATACTTAAGATTGCTCAAATCCCTAATCTCAATAAATCAAAGGTTTTGTTGGATAAAGAATAATAAAGGGCATGGATAATATTTGGGATATAAATTGGTGTAAAAATAAAAATAAACAAAACAAATAAATTAAAATCCTAAGTGTGGTTAATCACTATCCCAACCATCCCATGAATAAGACTCATATCATCGAATAACTCACGCTTTAACACTTGAAACACACGCTTTAGGTAGACACGAATTATACTCAACAAGATCTTAATCAAAGAATAAACCTTAATTGGCGTTCCCATAACTGCCAACTCCCATTCAATCCATAGATATAGTACAACAAATAGTGGCCATATGAACCACTTACATAACTTTACATCGTTGGTTTAAAAACAAACATCCAACTCTTTTTCTTTTTCTTTTTCTTTTTCTTTTTCTTTTCTCATTTTTTCGATTTTTTTTTTTTTTTTTTTTTTTAACTAAAGATGTGTAAAATTTTACCACATCACTATAATGATAATTCTGGATAATTTTTCCATACTTTTCATACTTCAGAAATAACGGTAATAGCGAAAGTAGTAAACACACGAAAAATAAACTCAAAAATATACAATATTTACTTTCACTCCAATTGCATTGTGCAATTTCCCGACCTAACCAAAGATAATGAATTACGCACGCGAACACAGGTAATGTAAGGAAACACACTTTGCCTATAGCAATTAACCAACCACGGATTCTAATCTACAGGGTAGGCTAAGGTGTAAGGGTGTAACGAAACATTTTAAACATAGGTGTAAGAAACGAAAGGAATGGCTCTGAGTGTTTTTCTAGGGGTATCTTACTCTAAAAATGAGAGTAACAAAAGGGTTTATACGGGGGTTAACTAACCAGTGTAGTTAGCTAATAACACATAACATATAAAGGCTTTTTGGGTGTAATCCTAGAATTTTACCAATTTAGACAAGGCATTCCAATTATATAAATAATACTTATTATGGTGGTCTCGAATAGTATACAAGCCAAGTTCTAAAGTTTACAAGTCACCGGCACACTCATAGATTTGTGAATTTTGAAAAATCACAATTTTTGAAAATAACGTCATGTGTGCAGCTATGCAACTTAGATCTTAAACAAAAACATGCTAAAAATTTTTAAGTTTGATATATTAAGCACATTTTAAGCATAATTTTTGAAAAAGTTTAGGACAAGTAATTGTTAAGTGTTCTAATTCTCCAATCCCCCCACTTAAGTTAAACAACGTCCTCGTTGTTTGTATAAAAGGTTAAAACTGGAAAATAAAAGAATTAGAACAGAAAAACTCCCCTGAGATTTGCTCGGTATGATCCTCCATTTGTATTAGAGCAAAAATCAACTTCTTGTGGATTAGAACGTTAAAGCTTCATACTTGATGTATCCACAGGAAATCCAGGAAACTATAATACCACCAACACTTTAAAACACACCTAAGATAAGAAAGGTTCAAGCTTGCATAATACATTAGTAGTTAGATAAAAATAAAACTTAAAAATTAAAACTGAAAATCATCAGGTCAGTCGATGCGCCGTATCTTATTGAAGAAGATACGCCGTATCGAGCCTGGAATAAATACGGATCAGAATAAAGATGCGCCGCATCCTTAACCAGGGATGCGCCGCATTAAAATAAACTGATAAAAAGTTTTAAAGTCGGAAATAAAAATGCAGAAAATTAAAATAAGATATGACCATTGCAGGAGATGCGTCGCATCTCAGGATGGAGATGCGCCGTATCTTCATGCGGGCCTGACTGACTCGACACAAACAGAATAATAAAAGATAAATCCGGGTTGTCTCCCGGTAAGCACTTGTCTTTATTCCAGAGTCTTCAAGTTAGACTCACGTTCAGCCCTTTAATATCGATCATTGAAGGAGTCGGAATCATCGCGCTCCCTCATCGCCAATTCAGTAATATTGAATACTCCTTGCTCGTCTTTAATTTCCACGCCGTTCTTCTTTAATATCTGTATAAACAAAGTCCTGTCCCTTTCGGGCAGAGATGACAAAATGATAGACGGGAAATTCTTATTATCATATAGGCACAAATAAGCAAGGTGGGGTGGTAGTTCAATAAACACATCATTATTCAAATTCGTTTTCTCAACTATTCTCCTACGTTTGTTAATTACTACGCAATCATACCACTCATCATCAGAATCATTAACAACATTGCGTCTAAGTTCGGTAGGTACATTAAGGTCAATGAATTCCTCAAAGTTCTCATGATTAGGATTAGTTGAGTTGTTTTGAATCAATGTTTCTCCCATAAGTCTAGCTTCAAGATCAAGGTCCATACGCTCTCTTAATCCTAGCACATAAACACCTCTAATTATGCTTTTAACCGGATCTTGGCACTTATAGACTAGTTTATTATTCCCTACCCTTAATGAAAATTTTCTTTTAAACACATCAATCTTAGCATGGGCAGTAGACAAGAAAGGTCTTCCGAGGATTAAAGGAATCTTAACATCTTCGGGCATGTCTAGTATAACAAAGTCTACGGGAAAAATAAACTGCTCAATCTTAACTAGCACATTATTAGCAATCCCTTCAGGTTGTTTTACCGTTTTATCAGCCAATTCAATAAGTAACTTAGTTGGTGCTAATTTTCCTAGTCCTAGGGTAGCGAATGTCTTAAGAGGCATAACACTAACACTAGCTCCTAAGTCAGCTAACACATTATTGAAAGATATATTATTAATAGAACAAGGTAGAGTAAAACTTCCTGGGTCTCTTTCTTTATGAGGCAAGGCATTTGAGTCGGTTGCAGGGCTCTCTTCTTTCATTGTTGCCTTGATCTCCTCTTCAATCTTTGTCTTCTCTTTTAGTAGTCTCCTTAAGCTGATTGAAGAATTAAAGAAAAATTCGGGTCTTGCACCATCATTACCATTCATCGATCTTCTAGGTATATTAGGAGTGACTTCTTCAGTGGTGCTTATGGCCTTGACATGATCTCTTGGGTTGGTTTGAGTTGAGCTCGGTAAACTTCCATATCCCCTTTCTTGAAGAACTTTGCTCATTTGACCAATTTGTTGTTCCAATGCTTTGATCGAAGCCCCTTGATTTCTTGTAGTAGTGTCCGTTGAAGCTCGGATTTCTTTGATCATAGCAGTATTCTCTTCATGTCTTTTAGCAGCATCGGCCATAATTTGCTTTAAAGTATCATCTAAAGTCTGCCTCCTTTCTTGATAAGCGGGATTGAAGTTGTTCCTTTGATATAATCCCGGTGTAGCTTCCCTAAATCTCCCCGAAGGTCGGAATGGTTGTCCAAATTGGGTGTAATATGCTTCTTCAAACGTCTCACTTTCATTCTTATTCGGGCAATCTTTAGTGTAGTGAGGTCCTTCGCACTTCTCACATCCAACTTGGGCAGCATACGCTCTTTCATCACGCTTCTTCATTTCTCTACTAATTTTATCCAATTGAGCTTGAATAGCAGCAATCCCGTCAAAATTAGTGCTGCTCTTAGATCTAGTAGAGGTCCCATCGTGCCATTTTTGAGAATGATCGGCAGCTTCTTGGATTGCTTTCCTAGCATTAGTTGCACTCATTTGAGGTACAGCTCCCTTAGCATCCAAAATCTGTCTTGTAGGCACGTCCAATCCTTGATAAAACAATATTATCTCCTGCATAGGGGTTAGATAGTGTTGAGGACATTTTATTAATAAATCTTTAAATCGTTCCCAAGCTTGATAAAGGGTTTCATCAGGTTCTTGCTTGAAACTATTGATAGCCTCCATCTTTTTAGCAATCTTAGCAGGTGGTCAATATCTCTTCAGGAATTTGCTCTTCAAATCTCCCCATGTAGTGATTGAACTAGCAGGTTCATTCCTTAGCCATTTGTTAGCAGCTCCTTTTAGCGAGATTGGAAAGATTCTTAGCATGAGTTGATCGGCATTGACTCCTTCTGAAGTAAACAAATCTGCAATCTCCAGGACCTTTTCAACATGCTCATTAGCATCCTCATGTTCCGTCCCACTGAAAGCATTCTCTCTTAGCTCTTTGAGAAACTGACCCTTCAACTCAAATTTTGACTTATCATCAAACTTAGGTCTAGCAACTCCTGAAGTGTAATCAGCACGGGTACTGTTCATGTATTCCTCCATAGTAGTGTTTTCGCCCATTGTTTCTGTTTCAACTTCCTCTTTATCTTCAGAAAAGTAATCAAGCTCGAGGGAACTTGAAAGATCAAAGCTTCTTGTGTTGAAAAGCCTTTTAAGCGAATGTAGGGCTCGTTCAGGATCTTCGAAAGGTTGAATCAAGTTCTTAGTCGAACTCCTGGTCATGCACTTCCTGAAATCAATCACAAAAGCATCAGTAGGGTATGCTCGAGAAAGTAATATATCAGATAATTAATAACGAAAACGGAATACGAAAAATTAAAGTTACTGATATCTGCAGACGATGCGCCGTATCCAAAAAGTTGGATACGCCGTATCTTATAATCGTTAAAATTAAATCAGACTTTATCCAGAAAATAGATACGCCGCTTAGAATTTATGAATGCGCCGTATCGAATTAATTAATCAAAAATCGATATTTATTTAAAATTAAATACGTCGTATTAACGAAAGTTAATGCGCCGTATTTTCGTTACGTTTAAAAATACAAGATTTTTGATTCAGAAGATGCGCCGTATCGACAGAGATCGATACGCCGTATCTGTTTAATAATTCGCAAACTATTTTTAATTAAAATAATAGATACGCCGTATCTGCGAAAGCAGATGCGTCGTATGGCGTTAACGTTTAGAAAAAAAAAATTATCAAAAACAGATACGCCGTATCTGCTAAAGCAGATGCGTCGTATTACTTTATCGCTTAGAAAAAATTTCTTATTAAAAACAGATACGCTGTATCTTGGGGAAAAGATGCGTCGTATCGAATTAATTAAACGCGTTGTATTTTATAAAAATTAAACGCAATACGCCGTATCTGATAAATCAGATGCGCCGTATCGTTTGATTTAGCACAGTACAACGATAGCAGAACAGAAAAAATACGAAAAATAAAAACAAAAAATTAAAACACACAAACAAAAATAAACACACAAAAATAAAAGAAAAAAATTAACACACAAAACAACAAATATGCAAAATAGTACAATGATGCAATTAATCTAATAAAAAGAAAAAACCTAATTAAAATACTAATCAAATTAACAGATAATAACAATTCACTCCCCGGCAGCGGCGCCAAAAACTTGATGTGCTGCGTGATGTGTCGTTGCGGTTTAGCAGTTTTAATGCCTACTCAAGTTTTAAATTTATATTTAGCCGACTTATCAATAACACACACACTTAACGAGCAGTGTACCCGGTCAGTATGAATATAATGGTAAGTAGAGTGTCGATCACTAAGAGTGGAACGTATTATCTCGTTATTCTAATCAGTATTTTAATATCCTAACGCAAGGGGGTTTCAGCCTGAGAGACTGGCACGATTTTGTTTGCAATTAAATAATAAACTAAACTAATAGGCACGAATCAGCAAGTAGCACACACGTACACAGATAAATACTCGAGACAATAAGAGGGCTGTCCTTATAATTAAGTAGTTTGTCACTTGTTTTATTGATAGCTTTATATGAAGTGTATGTAGTTAATCCTTTCTCGTTGGTCCTAAGCTTATCGGCGAGTAAACCCTTAATGATGACTTATGTCTAAAAGTTATTCCTAAGTGATCAATTTAGTAATAACCGTGGGAGTGCAACCTTTCCGTTGCCACATTACACAAGCCACTAATAAACACAGAGGTGATCAATGCACTAATAAGTAGTAACCAAAGACATCAACATATAAACTTTAATCGATGGGAAAGCAATTTTAAGGGGAGTTGAAGTGAATGATAACATAACACAAGCCCATCAATCCTGATGAATTAAAGTTTGCTAACACAATAAAACAAAACTACTTAATGAATTAAACACATGCAGCACCTTCTTACAGCTCTTGTATCTTCGTTTGGTGTGTCTTGTGCTGCCTTCTTGACTGAATTCGTCCTAGGGTTCTGTCCTTCGGTTCTGATATATGTCTGACAAAAGCTTTTGAATTCGTCTGGTCTTGGGGTATTTATAGTTTCTGTCTGAGGTGAGATGCGGCGCATCTAGTAAGTAGATGCGGCGCATTGACTTAACTTCGCGTGGGGTCCAAGATTATAATATTCAGGAATATTCGTACACCGCCAGAAGATGCGGCGTAACTCCATGATTAGATGCGGCGCATGTCCTCTTGTATCTTGGATCGTATCTGGTGGAATCTTAATAGAGATGCGCCATATGTAATAGGTGAGATGCGGCGCATCTGGAGCAGATTTAACTTGATCTTGTCCATTTCAGTAGACTCTTCACTTTATGCATGTTTTGCTCCATAATCAGTCCAAAATCGCTAAGTTTCACCAAATGCATGTTTTTACCTGAGAATTACAAAAGTAAACGATTAAGTATCAATCCTCATACATAATATAGTAAAACAAGTCAAATTAATAGGATAAATGATAGTAATAAAATGTACTTATTTGAGTTCATCACCCCCCCACACTTAGAACTGAATATTGCCCTCAATATTCAAAGAACCGGTTGTAAAACCAACACTGAGAACGTGAAAGGGGAATACTAATAGCCATTATTTATATACACTTTTTTTTTTTTTTTCGAAAATTTACATATATACAACATGTGGGGCATCTCCCCCACACTTAGGTGTTAGAAAAGAGAAAGAAATCAGAAATATGGGTGAGAACCCATATGGTTTGCTAATGTTTTTGATCACCGAGTCACTAGCTTGACTCGACCCCGCATTCATTGGTTCATGGGGAAGCATGTGGAACAAAAAATCTCCATCGGACTTTCATTCAAAATGTTTGGATAAACACTGAAGTACTTGAAAGTTCCACTCCGATGAGATATACACAGACCCGGCTCACAAATGATAAATGAAAATGCCGGGGTCAAAAACTTTGTCCTCACTCCCGAATGAGTGAAGAACAGGAGAAGTCACCGTGTAGGTGAAGAAAAGAAAGAAAGTCATGATAAAAATCATGACTAACTCATCATCATCAGAAGGAGAATTCATGATTTCAGTATCATGATTCTCATCATTTAAGCTCAGTTGATCAAGACACATTCTGGGTGTGTCTAGATCAAAATAGAATTTATCATACTCCAGTGGAGATATGATATGAGTGAGTTCACAGAAGAACTCATCAAAGATGAATGAATCATATTCGGATTTGATGTGAGTGAGTTCATCAGCGAACTCCTCAAATGTAAATGATTCATAATCGGGGAGAGAATTATGAGAATGAGAAGTGGTATTGCCACTAATTTTCTCTCCCATCTGATCAAAACAGAAGGCTTCCATTTCCGGAATAGAATCATCGGAAAATAGGTCACTATCCTTTATGGGGATAGGAGATGAAATGGGTTTTTCTTTGAAAGCCTCAATTTTAGAAATGAGAAGATTAACATTTAATAATGTTTCACGAAGAATTTCGTCTTTGATTATTTCTTCATCATTCTCTTCTTCTAAGCTGACAAGCTCAGAAGGTAATTCCTCAACATAATCGATGTCCTCACAAAATAAAGAATCATCATCACTTGAAGTACAATCATCGTCAGATTTGGAAAACATCTCAACATGATCATGTGAAATGTCAAGAGGAGGCAAATCACACACATTATCAGAAATACCCTCGGGCTCACTTGGGATTGGGACAAGGTTCTCAACACTAGATGACTCTGTTTCCGGATTAGTGCTAAGAGGCTCATCTCCCATAATACGAGAGTCCTCGTCGTTACCCTCATCAATATAAATGGTTTTTATACGTTCCATTTGCTCGTCTGCTAGCAATTCTGCAATAGTCTTGTCTTCCTGCCTTTTCTGGACAGGTGTGATTGCAGCAGATGAATTCTCGCAAACTCCCCACATAGAATCATCATCATCGTCATCGCAATCGCAAATGAAAGTTTGACGACATTTGGACTCTATTCTAGCTGTTTGTTCTTCTTCAGCCAGAAGCTCTCCAATGGTTTTATCATGACGATCTTGTGAGTAAGATAAGTCAATGGGAGGAGCATGTTTTCTAAAAATCATCTCCTCAAGATCGTCTATTTCAGTTTGAAAATCCATGTTGAGTTGATTTTGATCTTTGTTGAGTTGATTTTGAGAAATAATCATTTTGGAAATCAATTCAGCTCTAGTCAACTCGCTTTGGGAAAGATGGTGAGGGTTTGTGTGCTGTGAAGGTTGGTGAAGTCCGGATGGTGTCTGATTGTTATAAGGGTTCTGCTCATAGACAAGCATATTTCCTGTTTGACAATCAAAACTTGAGTGTGGACCTCCACAATATTCACAAAGATCATTTGGCATATTTTGAAATGATGTGTCATTGAAGTTTTGATAACACGGCTCTTGCCAAAATGAATCCTGAGAAGGGGTACTGAAATCGTTGTGAAAATCTGGATAATCAAGTGTGAATGGCTGATAATTGCGAAAACACTGCTTACACTGTGAATCATCCTCCAACGGACCTTCACACATACAATAATTAAGCTGAGTGGGTGAAGATGGCTGGGGTTGTGGAGAGTGTTCGGAAGAAGAATCCGGAGGTGGGACAAGAGGTGTGCTCTGAGAGCTAGGAATTTCCACCACTTCCGTTATGGTCTCTGGTTCTTGTTCTTGGCAATCGTGAAGAGTATTATCGATGGAATTAAGCTCTCTTTCAAGGGCTAAATCACACCAATAACAAGATCCGTGTGGTGCATCATTTCCACACTTCTTACACGAACACTTGGGACAACGAAGAAAATCACCCACCGGACTTCTACAACGAGAGCAGAGATAGCCTGGTGATGACATGAGAATTAAGTATTAAGGAGGGTTAAGAAGATAGAATCAAACGGTTTAAGAGGATGAGGAAAAATATTTTTGGGGTTTTTTTTTTTTTTTTTTTTTAAAAAAAAACAAGATCAAAGTAAAACACAAGGAACTTAAACCTTAAATCAACCAGCGTACGGTAGCTCTCTGACTGAAAAACGCACAGGATGGCGGAGAAGCAAAGGTGGGCAATAAATGCTCCTTAAAAACCCGCTTCTTTCGGTCTGCAATTTAATGTCAAGACCTCCTTAGAACCTCCGTAGAGTTTGTTTATCAATCAAAGGTGAGCCGAATTCGCAAGCGACACAAAAGCAAGTTTTTATCTTTGGTTTGGGGATTTATTATGGCCGTACCCCCAGTTAGGTAGTACTCAGTCTTGATTTTCGATGGTAATTTTTTATTATTTATACAAAGAAAACGGAAAATCTTTTTGGTGTTTTTATTTTTTATATGATAATATTAATAATAATATATATAGAAAAGAAAAGAGAAATATTTTTGTGTTTTATATTGTTTATGGGAAATAGGAACTTCTAGAAGAAGGATCTCGAATCACTAATCGCCTGAACTTTAAACAATAGTCGCAACACACCTCCCCGGCAGCGGCGCAAAATTTTGATCCGTCTGAAAACGTATATAAATATATGCAATCTCAGAACGAATGCTCGTGTGTAGTGTGAAACCAGGCAAGTGATCACCTGGGTCGTTTCCCAACGAGGTGCGAAATTGACAAACTGTGGAAAGCTTTGGATTAAAGTGATTGATGAATCAGATGTTTTGATTTTGATTTAACAAGATAAAATCTATTAAATAGAAGCTATCACTATTTTTCTATTTTTCGTTTAATCTAAATTACACTAAAAACGCGAGTCGGGATTTAATTAAAACGCGTAAAATACTGAGAAATATGTAAAATTAACCCTACAAGTGTTCTAATATTTTTTATAACTTAAAAATGACAAAAGAAAATT
This sequence comes from Artemisia tridentata subsp. tridentata, assembly GCA_021014915.2. Classification (NCBI taxonomy): domain Eukaryota; kingdom Viridiplantae; phylum Streptophyta; class Magnoliopsida; order Asterales; family Asteraceae; genus Artemisia; species Artemisia tridentata. The sequence continues at coordinate 442,276,073 of CP139507.1, read as the reverse complement.
ATCTAAAAAAGATTTATATTTTTCTGATTTTTATATTTTTTATTATAATTTAATTACTAATTTTAACTAATAAGTAGATTAAAAATAGTAAAACTATTCTAAAAATTACGAAACTTTTTTTATAAATTACTCTAAGTGATTACTGATCTAATAAAAATAAAGTGGAATAGACAACTTATTCTAAATAAGCTGCAAAAAAGCTGGAAGGTAAATAAGCTACTAGTAAATAAGTTAATAAAATTAAACTGCTAATATGATACTTAAATAAATAAGAGCGCACAGATATAATGAAATGACCAACTGGCACACTGGTTGAGTGTTGGGCTTGTGTACGAGGGGTCGCTGGTTCGATTCCCAGTTTTGCTTTTTTTTTCTAAACTTTATTTTTTTTTTGATATTTTCTTTTTGCCAACTACTTTTTAGCTGAATATAAGTATCTTTAATTAAGGAACCATTTTTAAAACTTATTTAATAAGCTGAAAACTAGCAGCTATCTTAACAGTTAACTTTTTTTGGTTTTTAAAGAACTAGAATATGAACAATTAAGCTATAAGCTTGATGGTAAGCTAAGAGCTTATGGAACAGGGTACTAGGGACTGAGATATAACTAAAGAATCTATAGGCTATGGAAAAAGCTCAGGCTAAGAGCTTAAAATTTCTAAATAAGCTGATGCTTATTTAAGCCTGCTGATGTGCATACCCTGCACAGGGCAAAACTGCCCGACTTCGAGGGCTTGTTTAGGGCTTCTAGATGATTACTAAAATTGAAATAAAAATACTACACTATTGTTGAGCTGGTGGAGATTAATGATCAAAAAGAATCAGCTTGAATGAGCTTAAGGTGAGGGAATGAAAATTGCTCAAAGTTTCCAAAAAATCACAAAGACTGCCTAGCAGTCTGTTTAACTGAAGTTGGTTGCAACTTTGTGCACACTTGTGCACAGGTTCTAGGATTTGGTGTACTCACTAAGTGGACTGTAAAGAGCTCAAAACTTCCAAAGTATAGGACTAAATAAGCCTGTGGCTTAATATGGCTTGTATGAGCTTTATGTGGACTGATTTTAACACTAGTGATGTAAAACTGCTATATCTGCCTAATGAGCTTATCTGGACCTGGAAACAGCTTATAAGGACTAAAATGAGCTTGAACAAAGTTGGCTTAATGGTTAATCTACAGTAGCACTAAGTTTTGCCTATGTGACAGTCAAAACCAAACACCCCTTAATGGGTGCTGTTTGGGTTTTTTAAACTAAAAAAGGCTGACTTAAGCTGAGATATGGAACACTAATTGATCACTGACTATTATTAACTATGATGAGCAACTTTAAAAGCAGAAATAAGCAGATTGATAAGCTTAAACTAATAAGGTCTATTTTTGGCTTTTATTAAGTTTTTTTAGTAAAATGAAAAACAAATGCTATTAAAACTTATACTACTGATGAAATACACTCATAAACCAATAATAAGTAGGAAATGATAACAATAAGCTAAAAATAAGCTATACTACAGTAAACAAGAAATAAAGCAAAATTTTGAGAAAACTTACAACTGAATGGTATAAGAAACAGAGGAGAACTAGATCAGAACTGAGCTTGGAATGTCACTTACCAAGTTTAGACCCCAATCAGTCTTAATCACAACTGCTTAACCCTTCCAATTGCTTATTTGACATAACTTTGACTTTTCTCACTTTTCTTGAATTGGAACAGATAATCACTAAATAAACTTACAAAAAGCTAAGAAAAGCTTTCATAAGCTTATAGAAAAGGTGGTGAGTGTTTTTGATGTGTTCTTAGTGACTGAACATCTTAATTCGAATTAACAAAGAACATGGAAATTTGAAATTCATTAACCCTTGGAATAATTACAATACAGAAGTAAAATATTGCTTGAAACAAACTGAAATTACAACTGAAAACATTACATGAAATTGAAATAACATTTAAACTACCTTCTACACTAATTTTTGGTCCTAATCTACTGACACTTATTCTCTTGGTCTTCTCATCCTTTTATAGCACTCTCACATGAATCCTTGATGAATTCCGAACACATCCCCACCATTTAATTAAATTGAAATCATCTTGACCATCCACAGCATTTTTGGCGGGAAACTAGACATGTGGGATTTTGGCAGACCTAGTGGTGGTGAGGAAACATTAAATGAGTTTGGAAGTGTTAGGTAGTGTGTTTGGAGGGGGAATGATGTGGGGAGACAGCTGTGGAAAATGGTGAGGTGGGGGGGTGACTGGTTTTGTGTCAGTGAGAGTGGGAGGGAAAGAGACGGGTCAAACTAATGTTTGACCCTGGATATTATTTAAGAAAAAAGTGGGTCGGGTTAGATAAATAGGTATTGGGCTTGGTTTATGGTTTTGGGTTGTAACTGGGTAGGATTTAGTAATAATATGGGTTGGGTTTATTGGTCAGCTGAGTTGGGTAGTTTTTATTATTGGGTAAGGTTTAAGGATTTGGATTTAGGGTATATAGTTGATCCGGTTTTAACCTTAGGGACCATTCTTGTAATTTTGGATTTTTGAGGGGTTGATAGTGTAATATTTCCAAAGTTGACACAAGGATTAAACATGCCAAATTTTAATATCCCAAGGACCATAAATGTTATTTTTCCATTTTATACAACCAGGGGTATTTTCTGACAACTTTGAAAGTTCAGGGACTGATTTTGCCAAATTATGAAACTTTGCTCGTTTTTCATCTGTTTTCACTCCTTTTGCACCTGAATCATATAAAAACACATTTTATGATATTTTCTGAATTATTTGACTTTTCAAAGTGTTTTTGGTTGTTTATGTGGGTTTAAACAAGGTAAATATATGTGTATTTAGACACATATCAGAAGGCATGGAAGGAAATACAAATAAATATTTTCCGAGAGGAAATATATCTATCAATACATTATTCAAATGATGGTTGATACTATCAGTTAATCTACATGTCTATACTATGTGCTATGAACAAGAAAGTTTGACACAAAACATCCTACTACACTTGCTAGGATTGAAAGTCTTTTGAGTCAAATTACCAAGACTAGATAAAATTTCGGATCACAACTTACACTTGTGTTGAAGATTTAATATCTACATATACTTGTTGAATATATGTGAAAATTGCATGCTAAGTGTTTTAGGGTAGAAAAGAAAAGATAAAATGCAAACATACAAACTATTTACATAGTTGAAGAGAATTCTCGTGGGTTGAATTCGGTATGGTATTGCATAACAAACTAAAATACCAAATGAATAGACTTGATAAACTAAGTATTTCATCCGAAGTCTTAGAAACTTATTTTGTTAATGCAAGTGACAAATAAGGATTATCAAAGTCGACATACTACACAACAAACTATAAACCGGAGATATCATGCATTGTATATTGACTTTCTATACATGTTTGATGGTTTATAGGATCTAGTTTATGTATCTAATAATAAAATATACACTTAATTTCTATGCACAAACAACTACATTCTTGGGATGTATTGCATGAAAATACTTGCACTTGGTTCATGCATGATAAGATGTATGATCTATATTGTGTAAAAATATAATCATTTAAATTCTAAAATGTTGATCAAGGATCTATACACAATAAACTATAATGGGAAGTATCATGCATGCAAAACTGTATGAACTAACTTGTGTTACTTGATCATATAATTTCAACCAAAAACACCAACAATGAATTCAGACTTTTGGAACTTAAAACCAAAGCAAGTTGTTTCAAATCAAGAGAAATAACAAACCAACAATAATTCCATCAAACATCTAAAAGAAAATATTACAAGCATTAACTTACCAAACTGTTAAGAACATCATCCTAGACTTCATGTAGATAGTTGAATGACATACTTGAGTGATTTTTGTGATAGATGATTATATGCCTACTAGTGATTGTCTGTATGTGATTATGTGATGTTTGCTACTTATGATTGAAATGGTATGCTTAGCGATATGTTATGCTCACTTGTCGTAATGATTAATTGATGATAGGTTAGATACTATGTGGTTACATGCTTACTTGTTAATGTTATTAAGCTATGATATGAAAAGTATGCTTGCATGAAAAACATGTTTTAATACTACTTGCTTATGTGCTTACCTACAATGTTATTTTCTACATGCCATATGCTTAGTAGTTGTATGAGAAATGTGCTTACATGAGAAATATGTTTTGATGTTATTTGCTTACATGCCTACTTGCCTTGATTTCATGCTTGTTGCTAACATGCTAATTGCTTGCACAACTATTAAAGATAGTATATCGTGAGCTCACAACACTAACACATTATTAGACATAAGGTGCTTAATTGCATAATATGAAATTTTACATTATCCACTTATGATCATTCGTCATGCATGCATCTTCAAAATTTAGAAAAGTAAGTTTTAAAATGAGGTCATTGAAGGAAATGTGAATGGTGCACATCTTCATGTTTTTCTAGATCTAGGATAATCTAGGCATTTTAGATTACACTTGATTTAGATGATATTAAGCTCTTAAAGCTTAATTTATGTGCTTAGGAATTAAGTGAAAGACATGAAAGGGATTATAATTAATTTGTTTCCTAAAACAAAGGATTTGTTGTAGTTTTTGAGGTTGCCTTAACATCATAAAGGTGTTACTTTGAGAGGTCGTGTTAATATAGGGAGAGAGTAATAAACGGTTTCAATTACCCATTTAGGAATCCTCTTATGCCATGACTTGTTATTAGGAAGTAACTTGTGTATAGGTCACTCATATAATTGGCATTATTGGGGTACTGAATATGATTGCCTTGCGTACATACTTAATATGCCTTCTCATGATTTGAATAAGATTGTGTTGGAAAAGATAGTATAAAATCTAGACTTTTGATTAGTCTTCTCACCTTAGGATTATTTATGATCATATTCACATGTTTATTTGCAAAACTATGCACTCTAATTTGAATATGTATTATGTTTACTTGAGTATGTGACATATTGATGCATGTTTGATAAATTTGTCCCATGAATAAATATATGATGATTTTATGCATGTGAGTGCTTGATTTTATTATGTGATATAATTTTATGATTGGACTAACCCATGTAATCAAGTATCCAAATGGTAACCTAACCCATTCTTGGACTTGTACATGTGAGATTGTTTGTTGTCTGTTGCGTGTTGTTTGTCTCTTGTGTAGCCAAGAACACCGCAAAGGTGAGGCTCTTGACCCATGGATCCCCGCCTTGGAACATTGGGGAGCAACTATCAAGGGGGAGCTATGTTCAAGGGGGAGCATGTTATTGGGGAAATAAAGTTCAAGCTTATATCTAAAGATAAAGTCCAAGTGATTCCCGCCTTTTTGATTTGACAAAAGGGGGAGAAAGAAAGCAAACAGCACAAGCTCGGGTGAAGACCAATTCAAGATAAAGATCAAGGCTTCACCAAATTACAAGGCAAGGTCAAGACGCGAGCTACACCAAAGGCGTTCTTAATCTTTGCTACGATTTGTAATTTTATTTGCTTTCGGAATTTATTTGTCATCATCAAAAAGGGGGAGATTGTTAGGACAACATTAATTAGGTATCCTTATATTTTAATGATGACAAATAAACCTTAGAAACACATAAAATCACAAACAATAGCCAAAATTATCCCGACCCAATAACTGGGCCCGGCGCACGGCCAGCGCTCCGACGCGCCAGCAGCGCACCAGCCTTTTGTTAAGGTCGGGACGAATTTTGAAAGTAGGCTTTCCCCTTACCCGACAAATGTGGATGTTTCAATACAGGTATGTATATGTTATGTGCTTCATTAGGAACACTCGAAACGAGTTTTAGAATTAGAGGGATCTAAAATCACGACCTCTTGTTTTTGGAAAAACGCCAACTCAAGTATTTTGATAAACGCCTCTAGCCAAGGCCTTTCTAAACCTAGGGAACTTATATACTTCACGTAACATCAAGTGAAAGTATTCATATGACCATAACCCGTGCTTACGTCTTCTCTAATCACGTAACGGGTTTACTCCCTTATTGGTCAAACTAAGTCAAAGGTCCCTTTGCGTAAACGCATCCTTTCCCGTATGGGATATGCTTTACAATGATGCAAAGCACTTAGCTTGTTTGCATCAAGGTGATTATTGAATTCGTCGAGTCGTGGAAATTCACGAGTTATGAGATTATGAATACTCGATGTTGAGTTACTTGGAATTATAAGTAACCTTTGATTTTCTCAACCCATAATTATAATTGTCAACTCTTTTCTTTTTTAATGACATTATGATTAACTCCTAATCAATCCTTTGATTATTCCCCACTTCAAACAAATCCTCCAACCATTTCAAAATCCTCCCAAATCTTATCCCCCAACATCCTCTAATATTCCTTGTACTTCATGTACTTCTTGTCCCCTACATTCCCACACCAAATCTCCAAAACATTCCCTTTACAACATTCCCATCCGACGACTAAGAATCCTCCACATCTTCATCTTCATCTTCCTCACCCAACCCTTCATTTCAACCAAATAAACCTTCACCACAAAACACCTCACTTCCAACGCCCTTCTCATTTCACCACGTGGGTATTTCAAATTTGAAATCAAACCAAAGGCTCCCCATCACTATCACAATCCCATCCTATCCAACTCATTCCTTACACTTCCAACAACTATATTTTCAAATTACACACACTCCTCTCACAATCCTCTCCTCCCTCACACACTAGCCAACTCTGTTGGGAATTATACTTACCAGTACAAACTGCTAAGCTTATTCTGAAGACTGCTGAAGTTAACACTAGCAGTACTAACTGACTTAGTACTATTAGTACAGAAGAGTTTGTACTGCTTATGTTCTATTAATAGAAGAAACCGTGTATAGTGATAAGTATGAAAAGATCTTGTGTATATCTTATTTAGTTAGAAATATACGAATATTGTGCTAAGATAGTTATCTTGTAAAGGACTCCTTGTCCTATAAAAGGATATCCTATGTTATAGTCTACATACGTGTCTTTTAGAAAATCTTCACGGTTGTAACCCTAGTGATAAGCAAAGATCACTCGTATTATATCAATAATATTGAAGTTGTTTGGTTAAAAACACTCTTGTTCATTCTCATACAAATACTGTTCCATTCATACACTCAAATACATAATATCGTCTAAGTGTTGCTTAGTAAATTCCGCGTGCTAATCAATATATACTCAAAGTATCACCAACACAAGGAGTGTGTTTAGATCCTCACAAACTCACTCCTCTCACACATTCAAATTTGAATCCTCCTCCAAGGCTCCCCATCCCATCAAATCTTATATTCCTTACACAATCCAACTCATCACCTTATCTATTCACTTCTATTCCATCACATGCCTAATTCACTTTCAAATTCAAATTTGAATTTCAAACCAAGGCTCCAATCTATCACATCCAATCCAACTCACCCAACTTCATCTCAACCATCCATCTTACCCAAACTCATCTCAACCTTTCATCTCAACCTCTTCTCCAAGGATGGAATATTCCCTTGGATATCCTTCTTAACTCAACCATGGTTTCCTTTCTAACCTAACCATGGTTTGTTCTCAACACACTCTCTTCTCACCCAACCATGGTTACTCTTTTAACTCAACCATGGTTCAACCTAACCCAACCTTACTCTCTCACTTCTCCCTCTCACACCATTTGAATTTCAAATTCAAATTCTTCCATCTCTAACATCCACACTTCCTTTCCAAGTAAAGGAATATCCCATGGCATATTCTTTCTCTCTTTTCTATGCCATGTGAGGAATACCCAAACTACCCCCTATCCAATTATCCTTTCTACCCTTATCTCTTTGATAATTGGTTTCTCTTAAACACTTCACAAAACATTTTTTGCAAAATGGCTATTTGAGTTGGTAGACCTTTAGAATGATTAATGTTAAGGTCTAATTGTGTGAAGTACAATTGGGGGTTTAGCAAGGTTGGATATTTACAAGACCAAGATCCCACAAATAATAATTTACCAGTTAGTCTGGCGCGCTGCCCGCGCTCTGACGCGCAGGCGACGCGCAAGTCTCGGTAAATTATTCTCATTTGGGATCTTGGCCTATAAATACCCACCCTTGCCTCTTGTATTCCTCACCCCTTGCCAAACATTCTTTCTCTCTAATTTATTTTCTCTCTACCCTCTAATTCTACATCTTGTGTTCTTAATCTATCACATAACATCTTTAAAAGAACACATCTCCTTGCAAGGGAAGAATCACAAGAACCTAATCCACTCTTGTGATTGTGTCGAGGGTCTTCTTATCTTTACCCTTTCTATTACAATCGAGACTGTAGGTTAGGTTAGGGCTTGATTAAATAATCAAAAATTTATTAATTCGATTTGGTTGTAAGGGAAGACTTGTGTCTTAGTGACCAAGCCTAGATCATTGGGGATCTAGTTTGAAGTCTTGAGTCTTGGTGACCAAGCCTAGATCATTGGGGATCTAGTTGGGGTTTGATACTTCCGGTGGGAAGTCGTGTTGGTCTTAGTGACCTTTGTAGTGGTCTTAGTGACACTAGTGGGAAGTCGAATCGCGAGATTCTTTTGGGTGGTTTCCGAGGGCGGAATACCGTTGGGAGTAGCTCTTTCTTAGTGAGCGCCGATCTTAGTGCATATCGGTGGAGTGAAGTTGTAACGGTTTATAGTCCACCCAAAGGATTATACTTAGTGAATAGTATCGGTGTAATGGATTCGCAACTGGACGTACGGATGGTATAAACCCCCCATCCCGAACCAGTATATATCGTGGTGTCTCTTTACAAGCTTTATATACATTGGTTGTGATTGTGGTTGTCGATTTGTTGTACAACCACTTGTTGATCTTTGAGGCTTGAAGTTAAACTTTGAAGAATCCGAAAAGACCGTATTCAACCCCCCCCCCCCCTCTACGGTTCTACATACAAGAAATATAAGGGAATGTTGGGGATAAGATTTGGGAGGATTTTGAAAGGGTTGGAGGATTTGTTTAATGTGGGGAATAATCAACGGATTTGATTAGGAGTTAATCATAATGTCATTAAGGAAGAAAAGAGTTGACAATTATGATTATGAGTTGAGAAAATCAAAGGTTACTTATAATCTCAAGTAACTCAACGTCGAGTATTCATAATCTCATAACTCGTGAATTTCCACGACTCGACGTACTCAATAATCACCTTGATGCAAACAAGCTAAGTGCTTTGCATCGTTGTAAAGCATATCCCATACGGGAAAGGATGCGTTTACGCAAAGGGACCTTTGACTTAGTTTGACCAATAAGGGAGTAAACCCGTTACATGATTAGAGAAGACGTAAGCACGGGTTATGGCCATATGAATACTTTCACTTGATGTTACGTGAAATATATAAACTCCCTAGGTTTAGAAAATCCTTGGCTAGAGGCAAGATTCAAAATACTTGAGTTGGCGTTTTGCCGAAAACGGGTGTTTGAAAATTGGGATCTCTCTAAATCTAAAACTCGTTTCGAGTGTTCTCAATAAAGCACATAACATATACATACCTGTATTGAAAGATTCACATTTGTCGGTTAAGGGGAAAGCCGACTTTCAAATTTCGTCTCGAACAATACAGTAGCCTGGCGCGTCGCCTGCGCGTCGGAGCGCGGGCAGCGCGCCAGGAGCAGATATTGTTTCGGGAGAAATTTGGCTATCGTTTGATATTTTATGTGTTTCGAAGGTTTATTTGTCATCATTAAAACATAAGGAGATCTAGTCAATGTTGCCCCAACATTGCCCTTAATCAAAATTGATATTTACAAAACTAAAAGTGCACATTAATTAATTGTCAAAGGGTAAAACTGTCTTTTGTTTGGCTTTCATAGAATCCAAAGCAGTAATTAATGCATTTTTCTTAAACTGTGTATTTTTTATCCGTGGACAATAATTTTGATACCGGGGGAGGGGTCGGGGATTAGTTGTTTGTTCAAATCAAGCCATAACCTAACCTAGAAACCCGATTATAATAGAAATGGTATATAGAAGAAGACCCTCGACATAATTCACAAGAGTGGATTAGGTTCTTGTGAATCTTCCCTTGCGAAGATGTGTTCTTTCAAGAATGATAAGATGAGAGAATCACCCATAACCGCCCGTTTATGGGTGAAGTTGTTCAAGCATTGAAACTTGTGTGTAACGAGTTTGATGAGATAAAAGATATGGCATCAAGAAGCTATAGCCGTGATGATGATCTTGACTTTGAACTGACGAGATAAGTGGCTACGATTCAAAGATTGGATTATCGGCTACCGATTTAAGGAGCACTATAGATAACGTAGAAGGTTTGCAGTCTGAGTCATTCAGAAGGCAGTTCAATTCGGCTCCTTTGAAAATGGGGAAAAGGAAGCAGTTCTGGCAACGGTTAAGAGGGTTGTCTAGAGGTAGTATGAGTGACCACGAACATGAACACGGTTTCTTCTAACTTATAAAGAATAGGATCGTTTGACGAGTACGAGATATAAAGGTGATGCGGATGATGACGAGGCGAAAAATGTACCGCTTTTGGGGGGTCATTTAAGCCCGAATTCGTATTTATTTGATCAATTATTGCCCTAAATCGTTCCTTTTGTCATTTTAGGTACTTTGGAGAAGAAATCTGGAAAAGGAAGCATTTTGGACGTTTTTGGAGCATAAAAGTGAAGAATTCGACAAAGTGCCAAAAATCTGCTGGAAGTACCTAGTGACGGCGTCAAGCCTTGATAGGCCAGAACGTATTTTTGGAGTTTAAAGGGAGACGGCGTCAAGGTGGCCATCCGAGAAACCCTAGCACGGCGAGGTGACGGCGTCAAGAGCTATAACGTGACGCCGTCAGCCCCTATTTTCTATATATATTCTCATGTTTTTTAGTCATTGTGTGCAACTTTGTGAGGAGAAACCCTAATACGATTTTTCTGCTATTTTTAAGGGTTTTATACCCTTGGATCTACCATGTTCAATTGAAGATAAGTAATCAATTAATCATTCAATATGTCTATGTGTTGTTTGATTATATCTTGTTCTTGTCTTTTATTTAACATGTTAGGCTAGATTTATCTTGTGTTTGCTTAGATCTAATGAAACCTAACTATTGATTATTGGTTATTGGTGTGTTATTAATTGTATTGGATGATTGTTTATCGATGTTAGGCTTAAGAAAACTGGCTAACCTCCTATATGGTAACTTGCTTGAAATTCTTAAGAAACATGAACCAAGGCGTACTGAGGTTATTATGGTTGTATTTAATGCATGAGCGAATTCTAGTGATCCCATGTTAGGAGCTTCTTAGCCGGCTCGACATAGGAGTGAAGTAGGAGTTCATAGAGTTGGGGAAGTACGTACGCCACCCCACGAATGGTATTAAGGAATACACCCGTCATCCACGCAATTAATACACACTAATTAACCGGTAAAAGATAGTTAGGGAGTAATGAAATCTAAGTAAACACATTTCTCTCCATATAAGTTCCACAACCTTTTTATTTTCAGTTATTTTATTTTATTTGCATTTGTAGTTATTTGGGTTAGTTGACTAGCAACTAATTCCGCCCACTCCTTCAAACCCGAGATTTTACTTGCTTTCCATAAAATATAAAAATACAAAAAAGAATCTTCCCTCACCCTTAGACCTATTAGAGTAGTTTTTCAATCCTAACGACACTATTCCCCTAGAGAACGATCAATCCCCCGGTACTTGCCACTACACTATACTACATCGGTCAGGTACACTGCCTGGTGGGGATTGCAAGCCTCTTGAGATCCCTTGAGAGGTAAAACCTGTTGTAAGGTCGCAAAACCACGCATCAAGTTTTTGGCGCCGCTGCCGGGGAATAGTTATTGTTTAGGTTGAATTTTTTATTTTATTAGGTCTACTCACTAGATTCCTTTCTAGTGAGATTTTTATTTTATTTTTCTAGGTTTTCTTTAGTCTATCTTATTTCTTTGTACTTTTGTTTGTGACACCTTCCACCTACCTCATGAGTAATAGTGATCGCTTGATCCCTGTTATTCGTATTTTCCGCCGTGCAAACTTCCAACTACCTGCTCCCGCCCCCATCGTAGAAAACAACAACCTTTCACCCGACCACCACTTTGGTAACAATTCTGAGATGGAGGAGTCTGACCATGAGAATGACTAAGCAGTTAGTCCGTTTTACGACTCAGACTCCGATGAGGATGCTGGTAATGGAGAAGTAGTTAACGAGGTAAGGAGAAAAGAGGAAATTGATCCCTTTAAGTATGTTGACCCTAGGACTAAGATCGAAAAGGATAGCCTCTTTAACATGCAATTTCCATGTAAGATTGGTTATCATAGTCTTCATGCTTATCTTAACTCATCTTTGCCTATGAACATTATCTCTCGCACTAATTATAATAAAATCATGGTAGATGAGCTAGAATACCAAGGAGATAACATTGTTGCTAGGATAGAGCCACTACACGTATTCGTAGGAAGTTTTGTGTATTTGGTGGATTTTATGGTTATGGAGAACTTAGGAGAATTTATTGTTAACAAATTAACCCAAGTCATTTTTGGGGAACCCTTCAAAAGGTTGACCAACCTTGACGAAAAACTTGTGGACGGGTTAATTACATTCTCGGATGGGGAAGAAGATTTCATTTACCAAATGCCCCGATCACATCCTAGGTTTAAGAACTTCTCCATTGAGTCTTGTAATAGACTTATGCCTATTAACTTGTTAAGTGAGAGTGATAAGAGAAAGGGACTCAAATATCCACATGAGAAAAATAAAAGATATTATCATGGATGTCTGGAGCTGAATGATGAATACAAGAAAGATGAGGCAACAATTAGATGGCTCACACTCGGATATGTGAGCATAAACGACACTAGATAACCCTGACTTTGAGTCTAGCTACAAGACTCGTTAATAAAGAAAAGCGCTTCTTGGGAGGCAACCCAAGCTTTATTAGCTTTGTGTGTTTATTTATTTGTTTGTTTGTTTTTATTTGCTTCCGTATGCATGTTTAATTTTTATTGTTATTGATTCATGTTCAAAACTAATTTGTGAAAATGCTTTATTTTGTTTTTAACTTCGTCTTAACTACATATAAAGGTATTTTGCAAAAGATAAGTGTAAGGGAAATCCAAATCAGTTTATTAGAACGAATGAACATGAATCATAACAATATTAAATTAACATACATATTTGTAATTGTTTGAGTCAAATGCTTGTATCGAGTCATAATGATATTTTGCAGGATTTCCAGGAATTAAGAATGAAGTTTTTCCAAGAAATTTTCCGGAAACTTAACATGAAAATCTGTCAGATCACTTCTGACGGCGTCAGGCTCCATCTTGACGGCGTCAGGTGCAGTTTTCTGGAATTTTTGAAAGTTTTGTCGTTTCTTCCGGAATCAAAAAAGTTTTTTATTAAATCTCTAACTTATAAACTCCAGGAATCTGCAAAATAATCATTCCACAAGCATTATATCCTTATACAGATTTATCCCGCCGATGTTATGCAGGTTTTTCGTGTTTGTTTTCTCAGGTTTAACAGGTTATATTGGACAAGAAGATGATTTATATTTCGGATGGGAAGCTTTCAACGTTCATTTTCTTGGAGGAGGATTTAACCATGTTACCTCATTATCCTCATCGAACGAATCAGGGGAGTATTTGATTTCATTCTTTTACCTTATTTACTTTTACATCTTGTTATTTGAACATTGGGGACAATGTTCATCTTAAGTGTAAGGGGGGTAAATTACGATATCTTAGAGAATACAATTACGCTTGATTTTTGTTTGTTTAATGGTAGATGTGTAATAAAACTGAGAGAAATACCTGTTAAGGCAATTTTAGTGCCAAATTTAAAATTTTTTACAACATATAGGAGTGAAACTTTGGTCTTAATGAGCGTCTCATGGATAGGAGTTATATGACTAGCACAAAACCGTACCACTAAAAAATTTTCCACCCCAAATATGTGAGGTTCGCCCCTAGAATTGGTAGGAAAAGCATTTATTCTATGATGTGTGTACCGGTAGCACTTAGATTCTAGAACTTGCGTTAGGACCATTCCGAGGCCACAAGTGAGACTACATTCGTGTAGTTAGATTTACTACATGATAAGAGGCATTAGGATTAACCCATTGTTTTACACCTGTGTTTTTGTTATAATTACGTTGGCTACATTGGTCAAGTAATTCTCCCACACCCTTTGCGTTGTACTCATTTTTAGTACACGATACCCCTAGTACACCCCTCAGAGCCTATCTTTTCGTTTCTAACTTTAAGCATTTTACTTAAAGGAAGAATTTGTTTACACCCCACTTAAATGTACACCCAAATCGCCTTAGCCTACCTTGTATGCACTCATCTTTAGTGCATTATTGTGACAACATTTGTTTAAACCCTTAGTTAATTATCTAATTGATTACATGGTTGCTAAGTCGAGTCATATCCTTGTACATATTGTTTTGGGACGATTGGGACTCATGGGTAAAGTACTAGTGTAATGAGTAATGGGGAAGAACATCAATTATTATCCCCATATGTGCGTTAATGTTTTAAAGTACTCCAAGTGTTTTGATTATCTTAATTCGAGTCATTAGAATAGTTATTTGTAAAGTTATGTAAAAGTTCAAGTGTAAGGGGAGAACCGAGACCCCTTTGATGTATTATTTTGGATGGTAGGGCAAGAGTGTATGCACAAAAAAAAAAAAAAAAAAAAAAAAAAAAAAAGTAGAAAAAACATACGGACTACCATCCCGTTTCATTTTATGTTTATTTTAAGTCTTTGTTATTTTTGTTTTATTAGCTTAAGTCGAGTCGAGTCGAGTCTTGGCTTAGCAACGCCTTATTGTACATGTAATTAATCAAGATCTTTAACTCGCCACCAGTAAAATATCCTTTATCCAACAAAACCGTGTTTATCATATCCCTACACCTAACGTTATAACCCGTTTAAAGCCCTCTTTGATAGTTTATCTTAGGTGCTTACGCCTAGTGGAGAAGGTTTTTTATCCTTTCCCAAGCCTATGGTAATCTATTTGCTATGACAGGTAGTGAGAGATATTATTCATTTTCATTTATGAGATATTTATATTTATGACACCTGAGAGATGTGAGTATCTAAACACTACTTGTGAGGTGCTAGTGTGTAATCTCCGTGCTTATTATGATTAAAGTGGAACGACTATTTGTTGTAATTACTTTTATATTAGCATTAAATGATCCCTAACTTGTATTTTGATTAGAATAAAAGCGCATTTGCTTGAGGACAAGCAAATCTCAAGTGTAAGGGTATATGATGAGGCGAAAAATGTACCGCTTTTGGGGGGTCATTTAAGCCCGAATTCGTATTTATTTGATCAATTATTGCCCTAAATCGTTCCTTTTGTCATTTTAGGTACTTTGGAGAAGAAATCTGGAAAAGGAAGCATTTTGGACGTTTTTGGAGCATAAAAGTGAAGAATTCGACAAAGTGCCAAAAATCTGCTGGAAGTACCTAGTGACGGCGTCAAGCCTTGATAGGCCAGAACGTATTTTTGGAGTTTAAAGGGAGACGGCGTCAAGGTGGCCATCCGAGAAACCCTAGCACGGCGAGGTGACGGCGTCAAGAGCTATAACGTGACGCCGTCAGCCCCTATTTTCTATATATATTCTCATAATTTTTAGTCATTGTGTGCAACTTTGTGAGGAGAAACCCTAATACGATTTTTCTGCTATTTTTAAGGGTTTTATACCCTTGGATCTACCATGTTCAATTGAAGATAAGTAATCAATTAATCATTCAATATGTCTATGTGTTGTTTGATTATATCTTGTTCTTGTCTTTTATTTAACATGTTAGGCTAGATTTATCTTGTGTTTGCTTAGATCTAATGAAACCTAACTATTGATTATTGGTTATTGGTGTGTTATTAATTGTATTGGATGATTGTTTATCGATGTTAGGCTTAAGAAAACTGGCTAACCTCCTATATGGTAACTTGCTTGAACGTCTTAAGAAACATGAACCAATGCGTACTGAGGTTATTATGGTTGTATTTAATGCATGAGCGAATTCTAGTGATCCCATGTTAGGAGCTTCTTAGCCGGCTCGACATAGGAGTGAAGTAGGAGTTCATAGAGTTGGGGAAGTACGTACGCCACCCCACGAATGGTATTAAGGAATACACCCGTCATCCACGCAATTAATACACACTAATTAACCGGTAAAAGATAGTTAAGGAGTAAGGAAATCTAAGTAAACACATTTCTCTCCATATAAGTTCCACAACCTTTTTATTTTCAGTTATTTTATTTTATTTGCATTTGTAGTTATTTGGGTTAGTTGACTAGCAACTAATTCCGCCCACTCCTTCAAACCCGAGATTTTACTTGCTTTCCATAAAATATAAAAATACAAAAAAGAATCTTCCCTCACCCTTAGACCTATTAGAGTAGTTTTTCAATCCTAACGACACTATTCCCCTAGAGAACGATCAATCCCCCGGTACTTGCCACTACACTATACTACATCGGTCAGGTACACTGCCTGGTGGGGATTGCAAGCCTCTTGAGATCCCTCGAGAGGTAAAACCTGTTGTAAGGTCGCAAAACCACGCATCAGATGAACATGCTCATGATTGAAAAAAGTTGTCATTGTTTATGTACAGATTAAACCTCTTGACATAAGATATCTAGCTTTGTTTGATTCAATAAGTAAAGGTCAGCTTATCTGATAAAAACCAAGGAACATTTTTTATTTGTCGAATGCGGTAGAGGAAATATAAGATTTGTAACTGTAAGAAACGGTTCAGAAGTGGTGGATGTCGAAACTGAGTTAACATCCTCAAGTTTAAGAACAAAATCTTGCAATCATTTTTTACTACAACTTTAATATAGGTTGTTGCAACTACTCTAACAACTTCTTTTGTGAAATAGCACGGATCATATATATTGTTTGAGATGCGACCTTTGGGGAAGGGTAGCATCAGGTGCAAAATGGACCACAGATTAGGGATGCCCGTCTAACAACTTCTTTTGTGGAATAGCACGGATCATATACATGTAAAAGACATGGTATATACATTGCGTGAGATATGATTTTTTTGTCCAAAATGAATCCCGGGATTGAATTGTCCATCTAACCAACTTTTTTTTTTTTTTTTTTTTTTTTTTTTTTTTTTTTTTTTTTTTTTTTTTTTTTTTTTTTGTGAAATAACATGAATCAAATACATGTAGACGATATGGTTGCAGAACAAGTGGGTGATCCATGTGATAACCGATATAAATCTGTGGTCCGAGATATGAAGGTGATGCGGATGAACATGCTCATGAAAAAAGTTGTCATTGTTTATGTACAGAATAAACCTCTTGACATAAGATATCTAGCTTTGTTTGATTCCATAAGTAAAGGTTAGCTTATCTAGGGAACATTTTTTATTTGTCGATTGCGGTAGAGGAAATATAAGATTTGTAACTGTAAGAAACGGTTCAGAACTGGTGGATGTCAAAAGTGAGTTAACATCCTCAAGTTCAAGAACAAAATCTTGCAATCATTTTTTACTACAACTTTAATATAGGTTGCTGCAACTACTTTAACAACTTCTTTTGTGAAATAGCACAGATCATATATATTGTTGAGATGCGACCTTTGGGGAAAGGTAGCATCAGGTGCAAAATGGACCACAGATTAGGATGCCCGTCTAACAACTTCTTTTGTGGAATAGCACGGATCATATACATGTAAAAGGCATGGTATATACATTGCGTGAGATACGATTTTTTTTGTCCAAAATGGACCCCGGGATTGAATTGTCCATCTAACCAACTTTTTATTTTTATTTTTGTGAAATAACATGAATCAAATACGTGTAGACGATATGGTCGCAGAACAAGTGGGTGATCCATGTGATACCGATATAAATCTTGATTGTTAAGCCTTAAAAATCTATCATAACCCTCAATCAAGATGAACATTATGAAATCTATGTTTTGGATTCGGCTAGAGCATTTGACTATTGAATGGTTTCAACAATTCCTCTGAATGGCCAACTTTTTATGATCACCAATCCAAGTGATGACATTCAATGTATCAAGTGATAAAAAAGGATCACCAGTAGCAAATGAAGAAATGTCAGACTTTTTTTAGCACATGCACTTGTCAAATAGTACAATTATCACAAAGGCATTAAGTTCAAAGGTATACTTGTCTAACAAGCCCAAGATCAATTTTATCTTCAATGAACAATTTCTCGTCTCCATTCGTATTATACAATGTGTCAAATTTTATTCTATAACATTCTACCGCTTTCTCGGCGGTTTTTTTTTTTTTTTTTTTTTTTTTTTTAACGTAGGTATAATGTTTAATCAATGAGGCTGTGTAAATTTAGCATAACAATTTACTTAGCATATAGATCATAAAAATAATATGAAAAAAAAAAAAAAAAAAAAAAAAAAAAAAAAAAAATCTTCGACCTTTTTCCGTTTGCCTTGATTCTTTTTTACCGTTTTACGTTCATGATTTCCTCTCCCTCGGTTTTGATTTAACTTCTCTTTTACCATCTTGGCGCTTTTACTGGAAACCTTTGAGGTGATGTTTCAAAAACCTAACAAACTAGGGTGCGTTTGGTTCACAATTTTAAAAAACGTGGGTTTAAAATTTTGGAGTATTTAGAATCTTGAAGGGTTTCAAACACTGATATTAAAAAATCTGCAACATGTTTGGTTGACTAAAATATGTAAAAAGAATTGCAATGTTAATAATGATAAATGACAAAATTACCCATATATTATCATGGTTTTATAAATGGAAAACCTGTATCTTCAATGGTGGACTCTTTTTCATCATAAAGGGATCAAACATAAAAACAACAAAGTAAAACATGAAGCAACCAACAGTCTGATTATAAATAATAGCACATACAAGATTGAAACAATCAAAATCCTTTGCATAAGAACACCACAGTCCAACGGGTTAAACTTTCTTGTATCTAAATAACCCCCAAAAAACGAAATTAAGCAATCTACAACATTAGCTATAAAATTTGTGGGATGGGATTGGGAAGAAGGGTGGAAAGGATAAGGGTTAATTTTGTCCACTTGAGACACTTTAAAGTCCCACATCTAAATCCTCTCCCCATCCGGTGGATTAAAAAAACCTCCTTTTTGATGTATTAAAAATATAAAACCTTCCTCAATTTTTGAACCAAACATGTTGAGAAAGTGGTTTTAAAATTCAAAACCATCCAAAACCTTCAAATATCTTCCAACCAAACAGCCCATAAAAGGGTTTGGATTTGGGGGATGTTTTTGCTCAGGCCCGGCCCGTCCCTGGTATTGGGTCAACTGGGTGACGGCCCAAGGCAGCAGAAAGAAGGGGGCATCATATAAATTAAAAGGCACGTGCTAGGCACATTTTCAACACCACAGCCAGAACTACGATTTGGCAATTGGGAAAATTATCGCTACTCCCCGTCGTCTTCTTATCTGTTTGTTTTTCACCATAAGAAATTTGTTCACTTATTATTCAGTTTCGTTTTTGTTGCTTATGTGCCCCGTATGATTTTGATTCATCATATATTTACCTACTCTTGTTAATTTATTGCAGTAATGGTTTAATTGTTTTATAAACATACTTGATTTTCTTTTCTATAATTGGAGTAGCAAGTGTCTTTAGGAGTTGAATAAGAATGAGCATCATGTGGTATATTTGTTTTAGTTCTAGAAAAAGATTACAACATTGCTTAAACATATCTAGTCCCTTGAATTATATCTCATCTCTTAAAAATAGAAACAGATCAATGATAAAACAAACAGCCTACAACTTGGGGAAAATAGCAACCCCATTACTACAGAATACAAATGTTGTCAATTTTTATCTCCATGTTGTCCTTTCAATCACCTTTTTCCCGTGATTATCAAACCATGCTATATTCTAATTTTTGTTTCTTTGTTTTATATACATGTACTTATGTGTCCTGGTGTAAAAAATACATGTAGATAACAAGGTCGCTGTTGGATGGCAGCAGCTACATTTGCTGTCACAATACCCACTAACACCATGAACTGTCCACGCGTCATATGTTTGATCGGGGAAACCATCATTTTCGATTAAACAGTCATCATCCCGGTCAAATTGGTCCATGTAAGCCATGGCAGCACAAACAGCAGGCCATACCTCGGCTCCAAATGACAAATCACCGGTTGCAGCAAAGTCCCGGTAAACTTGAAGCACAAATTTCGGGTTCAAATCTTTCCATTTACTTGTATCATGTATGTTGTATGCATTCATTTCATGCCATGGATCATGAGTTCCGAGATCATGTGGAACCGCTCCTTTGACTTTTCGAATTCCATTTTTTCCATCAGCTAAAAATTTGACTTTTCTTTCGTCTTCAAACAACACAGCCCTCGCGAATTCCCGTTGAATGCTGAGTTCGATCTTCGGAAAGAGTTCAAGAAGAGCAAAAGATGCATAGAAATGAACATCATAAGTACACCACATGATGTATTCTACACCTTCTAAATATAGAAAGCTACCAACATCATCACCATCATCATTTGGATTTAAAGAACGTATTTTGTCGTCTTCCTCGGGCTCATCTTCGCTAGAGGCCGTAGCAGAACTTTCATCATCATATGATAAACCATTTTCGTTAATACCATTACCATTGTTTGTGCCGTACTTTATTTTTGGTTGTTGCTCGCGATCACGCACAAAATCAGCTGCTGGTAGTTGCGTGTCTGCAGGAAAGGGTCACTTGAAACATAAATCAAAAGCTAAAACAAAAGATTATGTTGCATTCATAGGGATTAGTACCAATCCAGATTGTTCCACCAGCAACCAAGAAGTAGAGCTCGTTGAATAACGTAAATTTGTACCTGAAAAAAGGATCAAATAACATTAGGGCAAACTTTTGGAAGTGAGACTCTGCAAACTTTGATCATTTGAATCCTATATAGAATAAGGGAATAGCAGTTTAAAAGAAGTTAGAACTTACCATTCTGGTAGCTTGTCGTTTTTAAGGATTGGATTTTGCCATTTCTCAATCTCTTCTTCCCACCTCTTGTAATCTAAACCAAAATATCAAAATGCGTGAAAAAAGGTTAACTGCCTATAAAGGAAACATAACTAAATTTCGAAACAATGAATCCAAGCTACAAATATTTAAGTGCCTACTTGTTAATGCGTCATGAACCAAATCCTTAGCTGCCCCCTCAGAAGTACCATAGTATCTAGTGTACCTCCTGTAGAAATAAGTGGAAAGAATTATCTAAAATGAGATACCAAGACTAATTTTGCTGAACAAATCGTCAGCATATGTAACTGAACTCAAAAATATAAATGCCAACCTGTGATATGATTTCCCCTTCATAAATTTGACTTTTGGAGATGACCACGCAATAGCAAACGCAATAGTGCACTTCCCATTCGGTTCAACCCATGTTGAAGCAGACACTGCAGCACAATTGGCGTCCCCAGCTGATGAAGGGACAGTTGGCCCGGAATTGAAGTTACCCTGATCAAACTGTCCGTCCTGCAGGCAAACAGAGTTGGTAAACAAGACAAAAACGACTATTAGAAAACAAAAAGTGATACATTAAGGTAATATAACTGAAAGAAGGTGGAACCTTTACCTGTGCCATTTTACTCCACATTTCTTTTGCGGTAACAGAACTTCCCTCAGACAAACCAAAACTCGGTAAAACCGTCACATTAACATTCTGAGTTTCGCACGCTGCTACAGAGAAAGTAACAGGATGGTTCCCTTTGGCTGTCCTGCAAATCATCATCACCAATAGAATTAGATGTGGCAATATGAGCACGTTGACGATAACTGATGTGTTGATTTACTTGATTATAATTACTAGAACAATATCATCAAAATAAAAATCTGAATCATCGATTAAGATGATTTTTGGGAGGTTGTATGCATAAGAAATACGGCTAGCTTACTTGTGATGTAGAAGCACGCCAGAGACTCCACCTTCGCCCCTGTTGATAAAAGAACCAAAATTAAAAGGCAGACAAAAATGGAAGTTGTTCATTCTAAAATATTGGGTAAACTAAACTCACCGGAATGGCTCATTCACATGATCCCCAGAAAGATGTGATATACCCCCAATTGAATTCTGCACAAACCGAACTATTAGTAACATTTAAAAATTCAAGAGACCAAAACGGATCCTTTCAATTTCTCAAAATGGAAACTTACTGCCCACGTTAATAAAAGGCTGACGTGTGCTCTTTCTTTCCCAGTATTCACCAACTGAAAAAGAAGTCGAGGCCTCGAGGGCGTGTTATTATATCATAATCACAATTTAACGGGATGAGCTAAATCATATTTATCCATAATTTTATACCGTATAAACAAATACAGATGTGGGA
Source organism: Artemisia tridentata subsp. tridentata (assembly GCA_021014915.2). Classification (NCBI taxonomy): domain Eukaryota; kingdom Viridiplantae; phylum Streptophyta; class Magnoliopsida; order Asterales; family Asteraceae; genus Artemisia; species Artemisia tridentata. The sequence goes on along the minus strand of CP139507.1, from coordinate 442,253,739 downwards.
AGACTACTATCTCGATAATTATGAGGCAAAAATGGTGAAATTTGGCGACAAGATACTTTTAGCTCTGGATCAGGCTCGCCTGATAGTAAGCAAAAAGAGAAGGCAGTTTAATAAAGAGGGAACTTAAACACGTAACATGACGTATTGTCTATTGAAAGAAGAATGCCCAAATGATACCATCATAAACGGTCCATGCACGTGGGAATAAGGCGTGATATGTGGAATGTTGGCCACTCAAATTCCAGCCCCATGATGATAAACCATGATCATCTGTGCATTTCCTAATATGAATACAAAAACAGAAACCATTAAACTTGCAATTTATAATACGAAATAAAAATACAAAATTACGGGGATTGAGATTCACTCCCTCACCCCCCTTCATGCTGGCCCGGTGATAACACTGATGCGTATTTTTTATTGCTACCTTCTCTCGTAATAAAAATCTGCGAATAGATATGATAGGATTCAGAATTAAGTGGCACATCATAACGTTCACTGAATAGATAAATACCATCTAAATACCATTTTCCTACAAATTCACTTGCATATATGACTGTTTCATTTTGAAATGCTCTACATAAGTTTTTACTTCATGATAAGATTACTTTTACGGAAAATGAGCATGCAGATAATAAGTGATAAAATAGAGGCAGAGCTTTACAGAGAACTGATTGGCCATCACAGGGGAAGCCTCACATGTACCTGGAAGGATTTGGAATTGCCTGAACTCTCCTCTAAATCCTCTCGTTATGCTGCCACTTCTGAAGAATACAAATAAAAACTTGTCAAACGGGCGCCCAATACGATATTATTGCAATACGCAATCTGTTAATTTGTTCACAACTTACCCCATACCACCAAGTGGAACCCCTTGTGATGCTAATGGTTTTCCTTCATGGTTGAAAGGATCAATGGGTGCCCTCTGCACATATTAAACCAAATAACTAATTAAATCCATTTCACAAAAGACTCAATGCTAATTATGGAAAAGTTTATAAGACTGATAAGATCACATTTCGCAATTAGAAATGCAAGTATATGACCACCCTTAAAAGAGATGAGGGAAAAGTTTGGATGTGTGTTTTGGAAGTGATAGCCGTTTCTCAGTTTCTAGTGTTCAGATAAACTACTATGTATACCGTAGTTTCCTACTATTACTTTCCTAAATAACAGGAATTCGCCAAACACTCAAATACAAGACCTCACGTATCCAAACCTTATCTCCTCAAACACGTTTTATCAAATTTGATTACCTGATTCTCAATTCTATCCTATAATGAATTCTCACTCCCAAAACAGCAAAAACCCCCTAACCCCATATCTTCCTTACATTCAAAACAAGAACGATACAAAAAAAATAACACAGTTGATAACAGTTATACCAAGCCGAAACTACAACCTAAAAGGGATGCTTGGATGTTTCAATGCTCATTTTCTAGTGTTACTAATTAACTATAGTAAATCACCAAACAGTCAACAACAAGACCTCACATAACCAATAACTTATCTCCCGAAACACATTCCTGCAACTCATTCTATAACATTTGATAACCAATTCGCAGTCCGTACAATTACTTTCCTAAATAATGGGAAATTGCCAAAACCTCACGTATCGAAACCTTATCTCCTACATCACATTCGATTACATTTGATACCTAATTCTAATCATTTAATATCACATAATCAGGGTATGTTTGGTAGCAAGCATTTAAGAGCATTTTGAAACAACTAGCAACTAGCGGTTAGCGTTTTGCACTAAATGCTTGTTTGGAAACAAGCCACTAGCGTTCCTAATTTTTCTAAACGCTCCAAATCAAAACGCTACTTCGAGTAGCTTTTACGAGCAACTAGCGTTTTCACTTACTAAATACTAATTATAACTATACAACTATGTTACCAAACAGCTACTGCTTTTGGTACCACTATATTCGCCAAACATCTCTCAATCTCAAAATGCCTAAAAAATAACGGGAAATTGCTAAAACCTCACGTATCGAAACCTTATCTCATACACCACATTCGATACCTAATTCTAATCGTTTAACATCACATAATCAATCACAAAATGCCTAAAAAATACACGAAAATGACATAGATGTTTACCCTTCCATGAGACGCCTCTTCTCTAACATACGACCACAAACGTATACCAAGCCGAATCTGCAACCAACCAAACAACAGAAACAAACAAATACATCTAAGTTATCCACATTACACAGTACACACTAGTATCAGCAAAATGTATACATTCAAATAACGATATAATTCTTCGCCACGCCTGTTCCGGCGGTGCACCGCCATCGAAATATATTTCCACTAACCATACTTTTCAACTAACTAACTGAATTTGTAACTGTATAACTTAATTTTTTTTTTAATCTGATTATTATATGAATCAAATTCAGATGTAATTTTTGATCTGTTTGATTACTGATAACAACTTATAACCTATAAATTATAAGTGTCTTGAACTCAAAGTAAAAGTCAAAATTAGAAGGAAAGAAAGTCAAAATTAGTGAAAATGAAGACTCAAAAATGTGATGAACCGAACCGACTGAGATTGAAATAAAGTTGAATATAAATTTATATAAATTTATATAAAGTTATAAATTTGTTATAAACTAGTGGCAGTAACCCGCCGCGTTGCGGTATCGTAACTGTTGCATCGCTTTCCCTTTGGAAAACCCTGTTGCACCAGCCACCAGCTATAGTTTCTTTGAAAACCTCTACGGTTAACACAATAACAAACTTTTCCCTTTGACTACAGTTACTGTTTCAAAACATGTATTGGGCCCAAATAAGCCCTTTGTACACGGACGTATGACGCAGCCCAAGTAATACAAAGACTATACTGTATACACGTTGCTGAAACGGCGGACATAAACAATATTTTATACGTACAACGGTAACAATAATATTTTAAGGGCATCGGAGTTCGCTCCATCGACAATTGTTATATAGATATAATATAGATTGTGAATGATAGTAAAAAAAATGGATCAAGTTACGAGAAAGTTGGATGGATTGAATGAGGGGCGATAACATTCACACGCCGTGTGTGACTGTGTGTGTGTTATGTGGAATTTTTGTGACTAGGAGAAATAGAGTGGGAGTATTCTTCTTCAATGGCGTCTCACACGCACTAGGAAAATAGCATATACACACGGTTTTATATATATATATATATATATATATATATATATATATATATATTTTTTTTTTTTTTTTTTTTTTTTTTTTTTTTTTTTTTTTTTTTTGTGCAATGGTGAATATTTATATTAACATCCAAAAGACTTACACATCATAATCACAGTCTCTATTTTGGACAGCCCCAAGAACAGATATAACATCTACCAAAGACATACAACTGAAAACAAAGCATTACATACAGAACTCAAAAACCAGAACATTCTTCATCATAAACTGCTACTTCCATTCTTCATCATAACAGACTTCATCATTCACCATTATAAATGCACCATTACCATCAAGCTACATTTCCATAACTTCTCCTACCAAGATTACTCATCCTGCCACCACAGTAATACAAGGTAGAGAGAAGAATGACATCACTTGGCACCCATAACCCATCCATAGAGGGGCTCTTCCAAAGCCACCTACATTTCCCACTCTAGAAGGGCTTCAGTTGCTTGGAAACACTCTCCCCCAATGATGACCAACCTATCCTCCTTTGACAATGTATTGGGTGGACCAGAAAGTCCATCTTTCATACACTCTCTATTCCACCCATCATACATTGTCCCCCCAGCCATATACCCTTCACAGTGCAAAGCCCTACTTTATGGTACACCTTATCTGAATTAGACCTCCTTTTCACCCAAGGTAGCTACTTGTTTCCTCCCAAGGCCAAACAAGCATCTGCTACAAGAGTTACTCAGGTACAGTCACACCAGAATAGGCTCCAAGGTACAAGGTGCTTACATCACTGTTATGGCCTGATATTAAGTGATCTTATACATGTAAAGATCCATTCACCAGTATCATATCAAAGTTTCACAATTATCCCATACTATCCAGTTTGTATCTTCATTGCCAAACATTCCTTTAACTGACATTCATATAGGCAGCAGATCTCTTATAACAACTCTTCAACCCAAATATCTTGTCTTCTCACATTCATGTGTACTTGCCATTCTTTGCTGACATTAGAAATTTGAGCAGAACTTTTCACTTTAAGGCTTGCAATTTTCAGTCTCACATTATCAATTATTGCTTTAAGTATCTCAATAGAACTTTTCTTCTCCCCTGTGAACAGCCTCTTATTTCTCTCATTCCATATAAGGTATACACTAGCAGCCATCACTAACCTTCTCACCACACTGGCAATTGTGTTATTGCAGGGCATACTAACCATTTTGCTTATAATATCTTCCCATTCACCAGGCAGTTCCTTCAATTAATTCTTCTTTCTTAGCTCAACCCAGATTATCTTAGCAAAATTGCATTCAAAAAACAAGTGCTTAACAGAATCAGGGCATTCTTCACATAATGAACACTGCATTTGTCTATTGGGGTACCATTTCATCAATCTTTCTTGTGTGCTTAGTCTTCCATTTAAAGCAAGCCACAGAATAAAGGAGTGTTTGGGAGTACATTGGGAGAACCAAATCAGCTTACCCCATTGAACTTTATCACCTTCTTCCCTCCATTCTTTCCAGACATTACTAATAGAGAAGCTTAACTTTTTGTTATCTTTGGTTTCCCATAGGGTTTCATCTTGAATCTCACTGCTCAAAACTGGGACTGGAATATTGTGTAACAGATCTTTTTCCCATTGTTCATCAGTTCTCCATTCAACATTATCAACCATTTCACACAACTTAATTCTTTCATCAATGATAGCACTTGATCATTAATTTTGTTGATAAGTGACTGTGGTCCCCACCATCTGTCATGCCAGAAGAAGATCTGTTTCCCATTACCCACTTTGCAATATACATGATTCTGAATTCTATCTCTTAGACTCAATAATTGTTTCCATCCACAGCTAGAGTTTGATTCACATTTAATCTTCCAGATGCTATCACCTTTTAGTTTGTTTGCTTTAATCCATTGAACCCAAACTGACTCTTTGTTGCTAGCTAAGTTCCACATGTTAGCTAATAAGGCCTTTAGGCCCGGCCCACTTGTTTAGGCCCGTTTACTAGTTAGGGTTACGTTCGTTTCTTTTCTATTTAATGTCTTGTAATGTCAATTGTTTAAAAAATCTGAATAATACAGTTTTCAGTATTCCTTTGATTTCTACATGGTATCAAGAGCTAGGTCGAAAATGAAAAAGAAGAAAAAGAAGAAAAAGAAAAAGAAAAAAAAAGCAAGATCTGTTCGTTCATGTCAACTTCGATTTAAGTATATTTGCTTGTCGGTTGGTCTTTACGATCGGTTAATATCATTATTAAAAGGTACTGATCAAAAAGTTCATGGTAAGTCTTCATTGGAAGTCAATTGTAGTGGCCGTTTAATTGACATAGTTTATTCTTTAACTTAAATATGCTTGTTCGCTATTGAGTTATGCGAGAAAAGATTATTTTATTATTAGTTGGGAATGAATTCGTTAGTATGATGCTACTGGACTATGTTTGACACTCTGCTACTGGACTTTCGTTTGTTACTGGAATTCGTTTGTTTTTCGGTTTTGAGATTTAAGTTTATTGGATATTGTTCGATATGTTTGTTTGCGATTTTTCTTATTCGCATCGTGATCTGAAGTTTGGAATATCGGATTTGAAGTTGTTCGGTGATATGTTTGGAGGGATTTCTGGAAATAATATTTTGGTTTGAATTTGGTTTGTTCGAAGTTCGGGTTCAATTAGTTGTTTTTATTATTAGTGTTGGTATTGGTATCGGTATCATTATTGGTAATAATCATAAATTGGTTTGGTGTTGGTGATGATGATGTTATAGTCTTAACTAATCCGACTATGTCTTGAGTAGTTATGTGTAGCATCTCGGCATCAACAACATGTTTTGGTTCTAACCGGTTTCGCCTGGTGATTAGTTTGGTGAGTTGAGATCCATGAAGAACCCCGACATGCCATAGAACCAATCAACAAATCCTAACCATACAATCCAATTTGATCCAATGGCTTAGATTAAATCTAATATTTACACTTGAGGGGCAAAAAAGGACAATTACATAAAAAAAAAATCAATACCTTCATTCTTTCCCAAAAAAATTAGGGCAAAACACACACACACAAAACCCCAATCACTGCCACCTTCACCGGAAAACCTTCATCAACACCGCCACCTTCATCACCACGGCCACCTTCATCACCACCGCCACCTTCATCACCTCGTAACACCTTCATCACCACCGCCACCTTCATCACCACTGCCACCTTCATCACCTCGTAACACCTTCAAAAAACACACACACAAAACCCCGTACACCTTCACCATCGTCAAATCCGCCATCGTTATGGAAGAAGAAAATTTACCTGAGATAATGGTGGATGCTGATGTGGAAGAAGGTAAATCATATATGATTCTTCTGTTTTTTCTATTTTTTCTAGTTTTATGTTTTAAATGTGATTCTAGTAGAATCAGATATGATTATTTTCAGAAAATAAATAGTATTTGATCGTTGTAATGTAAATACTATATATATATATATATCTTGTAGAATCTCAGATCGTTATGGTGGATGATGAGGTTATGGATGAAGCTGAGATATTGGTGGATGCTAATGTGCAAGAAGAAAATATTGCTGTTATTCAAGGTAAATCATATGTGATTCAGCTTATTATTTTGCTTTTTAAGCTTATTATTGGGAACCTGTTTATTATATATTCTGTTTTATACATTCTGTAAATCAAAAAAGAAAAAAATCATATATGATTCTTGTAGAATCATATATGATTCTTGTAGAATCATATATGATTCTTTCATAATCATATATGATTCCTGTGAAATCATATATGATTCTAATGAAAATACTATATTTCAGTATCTGTGACGACACCAAGGCCGACTTTATACGCACATGAAGAAACTCCCGGGGGATCTGTTACTTGGGAACCTGTTGTTGATGATATTTATTTACTTGTTGAGGGGAAAAAGTTTAATATGATAGAGGAATGTATTGAAATGTACAACAAATATGCTGAAGTAGCAGGATTTGAAGTTAAAAAATCGGCGCAAAAAAATACAAGAAGTGGTTTGGTAAAAAGTAAGTATCTTATGTGTAATAGGCAAGGGATTCCAAAAGAGATAAATATAAACACATTGGATCTTGAAAACAGTGATAAGCAAGTAAGAAATACAAGACAACGGGTAACAGGTTGTATGGCGCGAGTATTAATAACTTTGGATGAGGTTTCTGGAAAATATGTAGTAAATAAATTACATTCTAAGCACAATCATTTAATGATTCCGAAAGAGTATCAGCATCTAACAAAGAAACAAAGGAAGATGACTCAAGCGGAAAAGGTGTTCGTTGTGAAAGCTTCAAATATGAAACTTGGTGCGACAAAGGCACACCGTTTGTTATGTGGCATTAAAGGTGGTTATCAATATGTTCATGGCACAAGCAGTGATTTCAAGAATCATCAAAGGGATATAAATGTGTGCATAGGTGAAAGTGACGCGCAAATGCTGATAAACAAAATGGAAAACCGAAAGAAATATGTGCCGAACTTTACATTTCATTATAAGGTTGAAAAAAGTGAGTTGGTTGCACTGTTTTGGGCGGATGAAGTTGCCAAATGCAACTATAAGGAATTTGGAGATGTAGTGTCATTTGATGCAACATTCAGAACTAACAGTAAGTAACTTTTAAAATCTGAATAACATGTGATTTATAAGAATCATATATGATTATGTGAGAATCATATATGATTCTCATAGAATAACATGTGAAACTTTTGATTCAATTTTGAAATTTTTGTGTGAAACTTTTGATATTCAGGTACGACATGGTGTTTGTTCCATTCACTGGGATAGATAATCACAAGAAGTCTGTGACATTTGGTGCGGGAATGCTTCTAAGAGAAGATGAAAAAGCTTATACATGGCTACTAAAATCATTCATGACGGCACATGGAAAACAACCAAAAATGATTGTAACGGATCAAGATGGAGCCATGAAGTTAGCAATTGAAGCTGTTCTTACTGAATCCAAACACAGATTATGCATGTGGCATATCACCCAAAAAATTCCAGCAAAGGTATTCTAATTCATATACTATTTTAAAGGAAATGTGGATTCTGTGGTGAGAAGACTAACAAGCACACCAAGTTGACATGTCCATTGAATCCAAAGTATATTGCAAAACTTGCGAGAATTGCTGTTGCACAAAAGGATGGAACTGATGCAAGTGAACAAGCAACGAGAAATGTCGCAGCTGAACAAGCGACTAACGCTTCTTGAATAACAATTTCTTTAAATTTATTTATTATTATTGCACTGTTGCAAAAAGTGTTAATGAGGATCTTAATTCAACTATGTTTAATTGAATTTTTTTGTTATTTGACAAGTGATTCTGAATATATGTGATTCTGAATATATGTAAGGATTATTATGTTTACTTTTAATATATGATTCACATTGAATCATATATGATTCACATGTGAATCATATTGAATCATATATGATTCACACAGAATCATATATGATTCTATGTGAACCATATATGATTCACACAGAATCATATATGATTCACATATATGATTAATATATGATAAAATTAAAACATATACTACCCATCAGAAAAATTAAAACATACATCAAAATACCATCAGTTTACCATCAGAACTTGTTCAATACCAAATACATCAGTTAACTACATCTATTTATCAACAGATTTTACCAAAATACATCAGTTAACTACCATCAGATTTAACCAAAATACATCAGTTAACTAGGAGCACCAGAGGGACCCATCAGTTTACCAAATACATCAGTTAACTAGTACACAATCACTTAAGCACATTTTCTTGATTGCACATTTTCTTTATGAACGTCTTTTTCTGGATCACGATCAGCCATGTTCTTGATTGCATTCACAATAATCGAGATCCTTGTTTGTTTAGCTATCTCGGACTGGAACTTGAAAGCCAAATGATACATCTTTTGCGAATGGAGATTCAACTCATGCAACAAAATCTTGGTAGCAATTTTGAACCTCATTCGCCTCAACAACATGAACATCTTGTCATATATGATTCTATTTATCATCTCTTTATGTAACACCCCCAAAATTTGGTACAGCGGAAGACTTATCAAGCTTTCGGGGTGCTACGAGGATTGGTATACATCACAAGCATAAAGAACAAGATAACGTAACTCATTACATAAACTGGTCAAACTTCAAGTCAAATAAGTTTACATTATTTCAAATAGTCAAAAGTACGGCCCATAAGAAAATAAAGGATAGGTCCCATAAATTATTATCAGAGTCCGATCGATCCTTCGACCATGCCTCGATTGCCAAGCCTCTCCGAGTACCAATCCAAAACCGTCATACTAATCACCTAAGAAAACATGCTAAAGTCAGCTAATGCTGGTGAGTCTATAGGTTTAGACACGAAATATACCAGTGGACCGATGCATAAAACTCTTGCTAACCTGGACTAAGTCACGCGTCATACCACACAAACCCTATAGGTGCACACTATAGTCTCATACACTGACGACATGCTCAATAAAGGCTCGCCCAAACATAACAATAATAGCTCGCACAATTGCGACATGCTCAACACACACTTAGCCAGGAATATATATATAGCAAGTTTTCAACCAAATCAAAGTAAAAAGGTCCACATAAAACAGTTTTGCATGTTTCTCACCCCAATGCTCAAAACAATAAAATAGCAGTAAAAACGGGGCTATAAACTCACCTCAAGTCCAGCAAATAGCAAAAGAATCAACAGAAGCAACGAATGTATCAACTATCTGGCAACGGCGACTACTGACTCGGCACTACCTAATAATATCAATACGCCTCAGTACATATATATACTTCAATTAAATAATTCCCAATCCCGAACGTATTCCATTTCTATTTTCGAAAACTCATTTCGTATATGTTTTAATATTTGGTATCCGTGCGTGCAGTATCGACTCAACACAACTCAAGTGAACTCACACTCGAAAGAACTCAATCAACCAAGCACTCGATCTACGTGTTAAGTTTCTTAGTTAATAAGTCATCCCAAATAGATTGTCAAAATTTATTGGGCTCGTCAACTCGATAAACTTTACAAAGTATTCGTCGTACTTATCATTCTAAAACCATACCACGACCTAAGGCGTCGTAGGATAATTTATTCATTAATAATTCTTTCCGAGATACCTAACGAGGTCTTATTTGGTTCGTCAACGAAATAAGTTCGTTAGTTAACTAAGTCGGATATATTAACGTCCGTTATCCGTGACTAGCAACAAATTCACAATGATTGGCATTAATGACAATTCTTAGTTTCCGTGCCCTCGAACATTTAATAACCCTTTGCATTTAATTATTGCTTTCGAAAACCTTTTTGGGGTTTTATTAATAAAACATCACATTTAACTCGAAACCGTTTCGTTTCCATATTTAATAAGTTCCCGATAAATATTACTCTAACTTAATAGTTAACATTTATCGTTCTCTTTATAAATTGTCGCACTACTTAATTATTATATACTTATATATATATACTTTCGTATATATATATATATATCGATATATAAGTTAATTTGCGGTTTTTAATTTATGTTCAACGAGTTATTATTTATTCGAGTCACAAGTCCGAGTAATCATGTCTCGTCTTATCAGACTAAGTCCAATGTCACGGCGTTTGTCGAAGTCGACCGTTGACTATTAAGTCAAGGTGACCTCGACGTCGCACAAAACACAACATATATCGATATATCACAAATCAATTCCAAAACTAATACCGCGTCAACACAACTTCAACAACACGAGGCCGTCTACGGCGCTCGACTAACCTATCCCCGTCAACTACGACCGTCTCACAATCGGTCCCTTTTTAACCGCTTCGTCAACACTTCGTTCCCAATAAATTTTACCTCGCCACTAATATTTACCAAATCAATAAACCCTTGCCGAGACTCAACGTCTCGGCTCCTTTCCCCCTTCCGCCGATTTCAACAACAACTCCTCAATACACAACAACAACATAAGTGCGACAACAATATGAAACCCCGGTGGTTGCCGGACCCATAGGGGTCTCGGCTCACCACATACGAGCCACAACACACCGAGAGCACCCTAATGGGTCTCGGTTATCTCTCGTCGAGACACAACAACCCAAACGGACCCTTAAGGGTTGCGACTCGTATCAACCCGAGTCTAACCATGCCACGAGAGCCCTCGGGTTCCCGGCTTCTCCTCGAATACTAACCACGAACAAAATAAAAATATAAACATCAAATCTAAACACTATCCGAGTTTCAAACTCGTGCCGTTCGACCTCTCGAGGTCTCGGCTACGAAACCCACGGCTAACCTGTGTTCGAATCCCATCAATACCTCCACAAATCAAGACCCAACAACAAAAATCACATTACATCGACACTAACACGGATACCGTTCCATTTTCATTATCAAAACTATTAACCCATTTCGTTTCCCATCGAATCGACCCAACAAAATAATAAAATCAAACCGAGTTGACTCGGTTGAGTCAACCCACGCGTGAGAATGCGCTTCTCACCTTCAACTCCAATAATAACCGAAAAGATGGTGTGGTGGTAGTGGTATACGGCGGCGAAACAAAAGAACGAGGGTGAGGGTTTGTTTTCGGGGCGCGTGTGGTATATCAAACGAAAGAGAAGGTGGTGAGGAGTATTTTTAAGATGGCGGTGAGGTTTGGTGGCCGGCGGTGACGGCGCCGGAGGGAGGTTATTGCCGGCGGCTAGGGTTTGTGAAAAAAAGAGAGTGTGTGTGTTGTCGTGGTGATGATAATGAAGAAAGAGAGGGTAGGGTTTGGATTATATATCCCATTTTTACAATTTGGTCCCTCCAATATCTATTTTTCTCCTCAAGGGTTTAAAACAAGGACCGCCGGTGCAATATCTTTTTAACTTTTCCGAAAACACGCAAAATAAATCATGAAAAATATATAACGTCGTCCACGACACTCGTACACGTCACCGATCATTCCACACACGCTTTTCCAATAGTTTTGATAATAAATACGTTTATATAAAACAAAACGCAACCTTTCTCGATAAATCTCACATTATTAGGGTTACCTAGTGCCAGAGTCAAAGTAGTGCCTAAACAATGCCATAGAAATAATCCGACAACATAATATTCCATATCAAAATCCACAATACAAATCGAATTTAACACAATCCAAAATGTCATAACCAAATATTCGTCATAATTTAATTTCGACATAATGCGGTATTTTAAAACGACTCCCAAATTTTCCAGTTGTCACAGCCTCCCAGCCTCAGAAGAAACCCATCCCGGGTTTCACTTTGAATTACCCGAGGATGAAAAGAGTTGAGGATACTTCCTCCGAAACTCATCTTCTCGTTCCCATGTGAATTCCGGTCCATGCCTGGAATTCCAACGAACATTGATAATAGGAATGCGACTGCGCTTCAGTCGTTTAATCTCACAATCCAAAATCTCGATTGGTTCCTCAACAAAATTTAAACTTTCATCAATCCGAATCTCTCTCTTAGGTATAATTGTAGTCTCATCAGAAAGACATTTCTTCAAATTACTGACATGAAAGACATTGTGCACATTACTTAACTCATATGGTAGCTCAAGCCTGTATGCTACTGGCCCAACTCTATCCAAGATTGGAAATGGCCCAATGTAGCGAGGGTTAAGCTTGCCACGTTTGCCGAAACGTATCACTCCTTTCCAAGGAGAAACCTTTAGCATGACACGGTCTCCCACTTGGAACTCTAGAGGCTTACGTCTCTTATCAGCATAACTCTTTTGTCTGTCCCGTGCGGCTTGTAAACGATCACAAATTTGAACAACCTTCTCGGTAGTTTCTAGAACGAGCTCGGACCCGTGAGTTGGCTGTCGCCAACTTCAGTCCAACATATAGGAGAACGGCATTTTTGGCCATACAACGCCTCGAAAGGTACGGCCTTAATGCTGGTATGATAGTTATTGTTGTAAGAGAATTCGGCCAAAGGCAAGTACTTCTCCCAGCCTTTGCCGAAATCGATCACGCAAGCTCTAAGCATATCTTCCAACGTTTGAATGGTCCTCTCACTTTGACCGTCGGTTTGAGGATGGTAAGCAGTGTTCATGTCGAGTTTCGTCCCCAGGGCATTCTGAAGGGACTGCCAGAAATTCGACGTGAAACGACTGTCACGATCAGAATTAATCGATATAGGTACTCCGTGACGAGACACAATCTCCTTCACGTAAAGTCGGGCAAGTTTGTCGATAATGTCATTTTCACTGATAGCAAGAAAGTGAGCGGATTTAGTTAGTCGATCCACAATTACCCATATGGCGTCACACCCACTAGCCGTTCTCAGAAATTTGGTGATAAAGTCCATTGTAATTCGCTCCCATTTCTAGACCGGGAGTTCAGGCTGAATTAATAGTCCTGAGGGTTTCTGGTGTTCGGCTTTTACTCTGGAACATGTTAGACATTTGCTGACATATAGGGCTATGTCTGCTTTCATGTTCGGCCACCAGTACAACTTCTTCAAATCTTGGTACATTTTATCAGAACCGGGATGAATAGAGTACTTTGATTTTTGTGATTCGTGCATAATCAATTCACGGATACCTCCATAAAGTGGAATCCAACTTCTCTCTCCGAAACACAACGTTCCATCCGAGCGCTTCACAAATCCATTTGGGTTTTCTACCATTCCATAAATCTTCTCTGCGGGTCTATTTTCTCCTTTCAACGCCTCGACTTGAGCCTCTAATATCTGAGATGGTAATGGTGAATTAATCATCATCCCTAAGGATCTAACTCGTAGTGGTGGTATCCTCTCTTTTCGACTAAGAGCATCAGCAACTACGTTTGCCTTACCAGGATGATAACGAATCTCACAATCGTAATCACTGAGCAATTCTAACCAGCGTCGTTGTCGCATGTTCAGCTCTTTCTGGTCCAAGATGTGTTGCAAACTCTTATGATCAGTAAATACTACACACTTCGTGCCATATAAATAATGTCTCCAAATTCTGAGTGCAAAAACTACAGCGCCTAATTCGAGGTCATGAGTGGTGTAGTTCTTCTCGTGCTTCTTGAGCTGCCGGGAGGCATACGCTATCACCTTCTCCCGTTGCATCAAGACAGCTCCTAAGCCTTTGTGCGAAGCGTCGCAGTACACAACAAAATCTTCGCTACCCTCAGGCAGGGCTAAAATAGGTGCACTACACAACTTCTCCTTCAGCATTTGAAACGCTTCCTCTTCTTTTTCTCCCCATTCGAACTTGACATTCTTCTGGGTCAATTTAGTTAGCGACTTGGCTATTTTAGAGAATCCTTCTATGAATCTCCGATAATATCCCGCTAGGCCCAAGAATTGTCGAATTTCTGATGGAGTTTTAGGAGCGGCCAATTCCTTGATTGACTCAATCTTCGCGGGGTCCACGTGAACTCCTTGTCTATCAATCACGTGGCCCAAGAATTGTACGGTTGGGATCCAAAATTCACACTTAGAGAATTTGGCATAAAACTTCTCTCGTCTCAGTAACTCCAAAATGAGTCTTAGGTGTTCTTCATGTTCCTCCTTATCCTTCGAGTAGATTAGTATGTCATCTATGAATACTATCACAAATTTATCCAAATAGGGTTTACACACTCGGTTCATGAGATCCATGAATACCGCTGGTGCGTTGGTCAGACCAAAAGGCATCACTTGAAATTCATAGTGCCCGTACCGAGTCCTAAAGGCGGTCTTCGGTATGTCCTCTTCTCGAACTCTGAGTTGATGGTATCCCGACCTCAGATCGATCTTTGAGTAGATGCTCGATCCTTGGAGCTGATCAAACAGATCGTCGATCCTGGGTAGAGGGTATCTGATGTGCCCGGTTCGGTGCAAGTTTTAAATTTATAAAGGGTGAATTACCGAATCTAATAACAACACATACGAGCAAGTATACTCGTCCGTTGTAGCAAGATTTTGATGGTAAGTCGGGATCGTTCGTAGGGATTTGTGTAGTGAATCGAATTGCAAGTTAAAAGCAACAATCTCAAATAAGCAGTAATGATATAATGAAAATTCAAATGATTAAAAACTACACTTGCTTAGACTAGTGTACTCCAATTGACTAATATGATTGTGATAACTTTGGAAAACATGTTGGTTGTGATAATTAGTTTTTACACTAATCTATTGTTCCTACAAATTAAACCTTCGTCAAGATTTTGGTTTATAAAAACAAGCATTACGATTAACCAATCAATTCAAGATCAATTCAAGGTTCATGAGTTGGTGTTCCTCAAACACAAAAACAATCTTTTGTCTAATCAAACAAGCTTAGGAAATGGTCAATACAAAAGGTAACAAATTATAGACAAAAGGTCACAATTGAAAGCAAACTATTAATCTTTCGACCTTTAAAGTGGTTTACAATCAATCCGTTTTGATAGACAAAAGCTTTTTCATTACAATCACAATTAAGTTCCTTTGGTTAATCAAGAATAGTGGTAGACAACAATCATTCATAGACAAATGATTATAACTAGTGGAATAACAATAGTTCTTTCAACCCTTAAGATTACTAGCACTAGTTAAACTTGATTTCCCAAATGTCACTATGAAACTTTATCACAATTAGTTCTTAGAATTGACTTGAAATTGAATTAAAACATGTTATCACAATCATATGCAAATCAATGAATAATACACATCATCTAAGCAAGTGCACAAAGGCACTAGCCACTCATAGCAAACATAAATGTAAACTCAATAATTTGAACATTAGAAACCATGATTGAAAGTCTTACAATGATTTGGAAATAAGATTACAAGTGAAAGACAATGATTCCACAAGCAATGAAAATGGTAAATTCGACTTTCTCCCTTCTCCTGGACTTATGGACGAATTTCTTAAGTTTCTTCTGTGAATGGTTCTCTCCTAGCACTTGTTTAGCATGTATGTATCTCTCTAGATTGATTGGTATATAAATACTCAACTAATGGTTCCATAAATTGCTCCAACCAAGGGTCTAAGTGCATAAATGCTTCTCTTGCTCTCCAAGTAGTATTGAATGGTTAGAATAATGACAAGAAGGGCCTAGAACCGTAGTTATAAAGTCACAATCCTTAATAAAGAAGTCTTGGGTAAAACAGCGACTTCCAACCGATCGGATGGAATGGTCTACCGATCGGTTGGTCTTCTCGGTAAATCCACTTTCACTCCATCCGAATCGGTTGCGGGCGGCGACCGATCGGATGGTGATGGCTGCTGAACCTATTTCTTGGTCTTTTGCGTATGACTTGTTTCTCGGACGTAGCTCTTGATTCTTCGGTCTTTCTCTTTATCCTAAAGCTTATGAACTTGACTACTTGAACTTTAACTCCTTGAAGTACCTTACGAAGCGGAACTTGACACAAGATTCACATGAAATCTCAAATACTTCCTTTTTCTTCATTTTTGCATCTTTTCCATCCATTTTCCTGTCTTTGGCTACAAATGCTTTGCAAACACACTTTGGTACGATTTAGTAACAAAAGCATATAAATATAACCACAAAACATATATAAAACTACCAATAACGCTATCAAAAACATGTTAGATTTAGGCGTTATCAAATCCCCCACACTTGAACTTTGCTTGCCCTCAAGCAAATCTAGAATTAAAAACAATTATCCACATGGTATGCACCAATGATTAGGAAAATGTGATGCAAATCTATCAAGCACTAGTACAAGCTAGATTCATCATTTTAAGCTTTTATGGTTGAATCATCGAGATGTTTGACAATACCCATATGATTTTCTTGCATGATACACATTACTAAACACCTCACGAAAGGGAAATGAAATATAATTCACTCAAACACTCATTTGTATGATTGGTAGAGTATATAAGCGGAATGACACTCATTTGCTCAGTCATGATCTAAATATTACCATAAGCTTGTACAAGAAACAAAACTACACCGAAATGGTGTGAGCTCCAAGTATACATATCAAAGAGGGCTTTTATTCGGGTTTAAGGCTTAAAGGGATATAAAAGACTAATGCGCCACTATCTCATGCAAAACATAATAGCTTCCTAACAACGAATTCTTGCATCACCAAATAACGGATGGTCACTAGATTGTACCTTGGTTCGCTAACGACGTTACTTGCATAACGGATGGTCGCCAAAATACTCCCTAGATCGCTAACAACGTTAGTTAATTCCTCAAGAAATCGGATGGTTACTACATGTCCATACACTTAATAATTACACAAAGTCAAAAAGGGTAGGATAAGGCATGGGATATATTTATGAAATTGTTTGAAAATAAAAATAGAATAGTCAAAGTCTACGAACCAAATGTTACTAGCTATTACAAACCATTATCATGCCATTTTGTGAAAAACTCCATACTTCCTTTATTCATACTTGATTCACTTAGCCCATTGGCTTATTCTTGTCACCTTATAGTTGCAATGACTTTTCCTCTTTTTTCTCTTTTCCTTTTTTTTTTTTTTTTTTTTTTTTTTTTTTTTTTTTTTTTTTTTTAACTTGTCATCTTATAGTTGCAATGACTTTTCTCGTATAACAACCTTCGGAGTTTACGCTTCCTTAGAACTTTCATGATTTCCACATAACATCCATCTTTCCAAATAGCTAGCAACCAACCAAGATTTGACTAAAAATAAGGCTAGGCTTAAAAAGGTGTAAAATCTTTTTGAATTTTTCTGGATTGTATCAAAAGAAAAGATAGGCTCGGCGGGTGTAACTAGGGGTATCTAGCATTAAAGATAAATGCTAACAAATGGGTCCATATGAGTGGTTAACTAGCCAATGTAGCTAGCTAATATAGCATTATATGAAAATGGAAGGCCATTTGGGATAAAACCTAAGATTGCCTCTTATCACGCATATACACTTATATCACAAACGAAATGTGATCTCACAACGGTCCTCGTAATGATTTACAAGCACAAGTTCTAGAATAAATAAAATCACCGGCACACTCATAGCAAAAGATCTAAGCATAAAAGATGTATGCTGTATATAGAACAGGCTCAAATTCTCACACTTTAGTGGAAAGGGCTATAATCTGTGCTAGCTAATGTTATCGATCCCAGAATGGATTGCAATATTAATCGGGACACATCTCGAATTTTCAAAATTACAGATTTCACCAGTGGATAAATCCAGTTATTCTAGAATATGATCTTTAAAATGACAAAAGACTAGATTACAAGGGCAAACAAAATTTTAAAATTCAGCTCAAAACTACAATCTATCCTTATTTTCCTATTCACCCCCCCCACACTTAAGTTAAGCATTGTCCTCAATGTGATAAACGACAAAGAATGAAATAGGGAAATAAGAGAATAAACCGTATTTTCTTCTCATGAGGAGTCTTGATCCTAGCGTCCAAGCTTCGAAATCATTATCTGCAGTAATCTAAAAACAAAAGAAACACACATACGAAATATTTCTTCGCTTATTCAAAAGGCAGTGATACACCCCCACACTTAAGTTCAACTAAGCAATTTAGAAAAAACTTTGGGGTTTAATCACTAGAAAATAAAAATGAAAAATAAACATAGCAAACACACGGGTTGCCTCCCGAGAAGCGCTTGTTTTATTAACGAGTCATCAGCCGGACTCGAACTTCTCTTTCTTCATGTTGGTGTTGACTTCTTCATTAGAAATTTTGGAACGTACAACACATTTCCAATCACTATTCCCTCTCCAGTTTCATCTATGTATTCCAACTTAACTTTCTCCCACGGTCTTGGTAGAACATCATAGATATAACCAGAATCTTCGGCCCACGGAGTGTTTTTCTTGAAATCGGCCGGAAAGGGTGACATAAAGGTTATAGCTTTGATGCGTGGGTTTTGCAACCTTACAACAGGTTTTACCTCTCGAGGGATCTCAAGAGGCTTACAACCCCACCAGGCAGTGTACCTGACCGATGTAGTATAGTGTAGTGGTAAGTACGGGGGATTGATCGTTCTCCACAGGGAATAGTGTTCGTTAGGTGTGAAAGGCTACTCTAATTAGGTCTAAGGGTTGAGGAAGATTCTTTTTATGTTTTTATATTTTATAAAAGCAAGTAAAATCTCGGGTTTTGAAGGAGTGGGCGGAATTAGTTGCTAGTCAACTAACCCAAATTACTACAAATGCAAATAAAATAAAATAACAAAAATGAAAAGTGGTGAGAAACTTATGTGTAGAGAAATGTGTTTACTTAGATTTCCTTACTCCCTAACTATCTTTTACCGGTTAATTAGTGTGTATTAGTCGCGTGGATGACGGGTGTATTCCTTAATACCATTCGTGGGGTGGCGTACTTACTTCCCCAAACTCTACAAGCTCCTACTTCACTCCTATGTCGAGCCGGCTAGGAAGCTCCTAACATGGGATCACTAGAATTCGCTTGTGCATTAAATACAACCATAAAAACCTTTAGTACGCGTTTGGTTCATGTTTCTTAAGACGTTCAAGCAAGTTACCGAATAGGAAGTTAGCCAGTTTTCTTAAGCCTAACATAGATAAACAATCATCCAATACAACTAATAACACACTAACAACCAATAATCAATAGCTAGGTTTCATTAGATCTAAGCAAACACAAGATAAAATTAGCCTAACATGTTAAACAAAAGACAAGCATAAGATAGAATCAAACAACACATAGACATATTGAATGATTAATTGATAACTTATCTTTCAATGAAACATGGAAGATCTCAAGGCAAAAAGCCCTGAAAAAGTAGCTAAAATCGTCTTAGGGTTTTATCCCAAAATTCCACACACTAAGCTCTCCCTTAATGACAAAAAATTAGAAAACTATATATAGACTTTGACATCTGACGGCGTCACCTTATGCATTGTGACGCCGTCACCTCGCCGCTTTTAGGGTTCCCGGATGACCATCTTGACGCCGTCCCTCTTTAGCTCTTCAAAAATCCATTCTGGCTTATCAAGGCTTGACGCCGTCGGATCATGAACGTGACGCCGTCCCCTTATGATTTAAGCCGTGACGCCCTTGATTTAGTTAAAGCGTGACGCCGTCAGAATTCTCATGCAAACTCACTGGCCCGTCATGAGTAAATTTCACATCCAACTTTTCTTGCCAAGGCATGACGCCGTCCCATGTTAATTGTGACGCCGTCAAGAGTAACTTTTAGCCGATTCTTGAGACTTTGCCGTTTTCTTCACTTTAATGCTCCAAAAACGTCCAAAATGCCTCCTTTTCCAGATTTCTCCTCAAAAGTACCTAAAATGACAAAAGGAACGATTTAGGGCAATATTTGATCAAATAAATACGATTTCGGGCTTAAATGACCCCTTAAAAGCGGTACACTTTTCGCCTCATCAAATACCCTTACACTTGAGATTTGCTTGTCCTCAAGCAAATGCGCTTTTATTCTAATCAAAATACAAGTTAGGGGTCATTTAATGCAAACATAAAAGTAATTACAACAAATAATCGTTCCACTTCAATCATAATAAGCACGGAGATTACATACTAGCACCTCACAAGTAGTGTTTAGATACTCACATCTCTCAAGTGTCATCAAAATAAATCTCATAAATGAAAACGGAAAATATCTCTCACTACCTGTCATAGCAAATAGATTACCATAGGCTTGGGAAAGGATCGAAAACCTCCTCCACTAGGCGTAAGCACCTAAGATAAACTATCAAAGAGGGCTTTTAAATGGGTTATAACGTTAGGTGTAGGGAAAAGGAAAACACGGTTTTGTTGGATAAAGGATATTTTACTGGTGGCGAGTTAAAGATCTTGATCAATTACATGTACTATACAATGTTGCTAAGCCAAGACTAGACTCGATCTTAAGCTAATGAAAGAAAATAACAAAACATAAACATAAAATAAACATAAAATGAAACGGGATGGTAGTCCGTATGTTTTTTCTACTTTTCTTTTTCTCATTTTTTTTTTTTATTTTTCTTGATTTTTTTCGATTTTTTTTTTTTTTTTTTTTTTTTTTTTTTTTTTTTTTTTTTTTTTTTTTTTTGCATACACTTTTACCCTACCATCCAAAATAATACATCATAGGGGCGTTGCATCCCCTTACACTTGAACTTTTACATAACTTTACAAATAACTATTCTAATGACTCGAATTAAGATAATTGAAAAACTTGGAGTACTTTTAAAACATTTAGCACATATGGGGGTAATAAATGATGTTCTTCCCCATTACTCCATTACACTAGTACTTTACCCACGAGTCCCAATCGTCCCAAAACAATATGTACAAGGATATGACTCGACTTAGCAACCATGTAATCAACTAGATAATTAACTTGGGTTTAAACAAATATTGTAACAATAATGCACTAAAGATGAGTGCATACAAGGTAGGCTAAGGCGATTTGGGTGTACATTTTAGTGGGGTGTAATAAATTCTTCCTTTAAGTAAAATGCTTAAAGGTCGAAACGAAAAGATAGGCTCTGAGGGGTGTACTAGGGGTATCGTGTACTAAAAATGAGTACAACGCAAAGGGTGTGGGAGAATTACTTGACCAATATAGCCAAAGTAATTATAACAAAAACACAGGTGTAAAACAATGGGTTAATCCTAATGCCTCTTATCATGTAGTAAATCTAACTACACGAATGTAGTCTCACTTGTGGCCTTGGAATGGTCCTAACGCAAGTTCTAGAATCTAAGTGCTACCGGTACACACATCATAGCATAAATGCTTTTCCTACCAATTCTAGGGGCGAACCTCACATATTTGGGGGTGGAAAATTTTTTTAGTGGTACGGTTTTTGTGCTAGCCATATAATTCCTATCCATGAGACGCTTATTAGAACTAAAGTTTCACTCCTAAATGTTGTAAAAAATTTTAAATTTGGCACTAAAATTACCTTAACAAGTATTTCTCTCAGTTTTATTACACATCTACCATCAAACAAACAAAAATCAAGCGCAATTGTATTCTCTAAAATCGTACTTTTACCCTCCCCTTACACTTAAGATGAACATTGTCCCCAATGTTCAAATAACAAGATGTAAAAGCATAAAGTAAAAGAATGAAATCAAATACTCCCCTGATTCGCTCGGTGGATAATGAAATTGCACGGTTAAATCTTCCTCCAAAGAGAATGTTGAAGCTCCATGACTAATGCATCGCCATAAGCTTGATTCCATAAACATCTCCTTGTCCAAAATAACCTGTTAAACCTGAGAAAACAAACACGAAAACCTGCATAACATCGGCGGGAAAAATCTATATATAAGGATATAATGCTTGTCGAATGATAATTTTGCAGATTCCTGGAGATTATAAGTTGGAGATTTTAATAAAAACTTTTTATGAAAACAAAACTTTCAAAAATTTCTGGAAATTAAATCTGACGCCGTCAGGTTATAAACCTTGACGCCGTCAGAAATGACCTGACAAAAATTTTCATTTTAAGTTTCCGGAAAATTTCTGGAAAAACCTTTACCTTACTTCCTGGAAATCCTGCAAAACATCATTATGACTCGATACAAGCATTTGACTTAAACAAATACGAATATGTATGTTATTTTATTATTATTACGATTCATGTTCATTTGTGTTCTAATAAACCGATTTAGATTTCCCTTACACTTATCTTTTGCAAAATACCTTTATATGTAGTTAAGACGAAGTTAAAAACAACATAAAGCATTTTCACAAATTAGTTTTGAACATGAATCAATAATGATAAAAATTAAACACACATACGGAAACAAATAAAAACAAACAAACAAACAAATAAATAAACACACAAAGCAAATAAAACAAATAACGCTTGGGTTGCCTCCCAAGAAGCGCTTGTTTTTGTTCGAGTCATGAGCCTGACTCTACCCTTATTTAATGGATAAAAGAGAGGTTTTCCCTACACTTAGGATTAAGTGCGGGTGATAGTAGCGATACACACCAGCTCGGTAGGAGTATGCCACGTGAGGAAAGAGTGGTGGATGAATTATATGCTCAAAGGGGTGTGCTCCTTTCATCATAACCTTACCTAGTTCACTTTGGTCAATGGGTGAATTAAAGTTTTCTCCTAAAAAGGGATCATTTTCTAACAACTTCGAGAGACTCCTAATTGGGAATCCATCTTGACCCAATAGACCCGGTTTAAACCCATAATGTTTCTTGTGATCAATCATGAATGGGTGATGTAGACATGTAAGGTCATTTTTCACTCCTATATTGTCTTCCTCACTACAAGGCTTAGAGTCTACTACCTTAATCTTAAGACTATATGGTTTGATGGGTGGGTCGGGACCTAATTCAATTCCTAAGTTCACATCTAAGGATGGAAGATTAGGTAACGTTTTTGGTTTAGGCTCCGGTTCATCAAAACTAGGAACTTCCATAGAACTAAAAGAAAGGTTATGACTAAAAGTATTCAAACCTATTTCTTCTAGTTTTGTTTGGTCCAAGGGCTCTACCTCTATTGGGGTTCCTATAGTCTCCTCAACTTCTTCCGGGTAAGTCACGGGCGGTGTGTGTGCCTCAAATGATGGTAGGACTTGTGGGGTACTTGGTGGGCTTATGTTACTTACCTCATCATTCCTTATGTCAAGATCACCTATATCCTCATCATGTGTTTTAGTATGATCTAACCCTAACATTTTACCAAGTATCTCAAGTACTTCTCTAGGCATCTCAACTTCAATGTCCGAATCATAAGGACCATCCTCAATATTCTAACTGCTATATTCAAATTGCCCAAAAGATTCATCATGTGTTTCTTGAGATTCATCATCATCGATCATAAAACCTAGGTCTTTTTGATCAATGTGATCATGCTCGGCTAGATCCTCCGTCATATCAAGGTCACCTATGTGTTTGTTTTGTAATATGGCATTACATGACATCCACTTAGGTATCTCAACACTAACATATTCATCCCCAAACAAACTTGTTTCATGATCCTCGAAATTTGTGGTCAATTGACTTGTACTAACGTTTGTTGGGTTGTCTACTATATAATAATATTGGGCACACTCTTCAATAGCTTCCCATGCTTTCTCAGCACTTAATTCCCTAATATCCCTGCCGGCAATATGGTAAATGTCCCTTTGGGCATGTCGGTCGACATGATTGTAAAAGATTTGAGTTAGGGACCAAAAAT
Source organism: Artemisia tridentata subsp. tridentata (assembly GCA_021014915.2). Lineage (NCBI taxonomy): Eukaryota > Viridiplantae > Streptophyta > Magnoliopsida > Asterales > Asteraceae > Artemisia > Artemisia tridentata. Next base: position 442,229,498 of record CP139507.1, on the reverse strand, counting down.
CGAAGTTATGATGAGGGACTTTTTGGAGTAAATATTTAAAACGAGTCCATGCATCATAGAGAGGTTCATCTTTATGTTGTTTAAACATCAAGATGTCATATGGAGTGGGTGAATTACGTGGTTGGTGGTATGGTGGATTCGCATTCTCCATAATGGTGAACGGAAGAGTCAATGGAAATTACGAACAAACAAACAAAGAAATAAGATAGACTAAAGAAGACCTATAAAAATAAAATAAAAATCTCACTAGAAAGGAATCTAGTGAGTAGACCTATAAAATAAAAATTCAACCTAAACAATAACTATTCCCCGGCAGCGGCGCCAAAAACTTGATGCGTGGGTTTTGCAACCTTACAACAGGTTTTACCTCTCGAGGGATCTCAAGAGGCTTACAACCCCACCAGGCAGTGTACCTGACCGATGTAGTATAGTGTAGTGGTAAGTACGGGGGATTGATCGTTCTCCACAGGGAATAGTGTTCGTTAGGTGTGAAAGGCTACTCTAATTAGGTCTAAGGGTTGAGGAAGATTCTTTTTATGTTTTTATATTTTATAAAAGCAAGTAAAATCTCGGGTTTTGAAGGAGTGGGCGGAATTAGTTGCTAGTCAACTAACCCAAATTACTACAAATGCAAATAAAATAAAATAACAAAAATGAAAAGTGGTGAGAAACTTATGTGTAGAGAAATGTGTTTACTTAGATTTCCTTACTCCCTAACTATCTTTTACCGGTTAATTAGTGTGTATTAGTCGCGTGGATGACGGGTGTATTCCTTAATACCATTCGTGGGGTGGCGTACTTACTTCCCCAAACTCTACAAGCTCCTACTTCACTCCTATGTCGAGCCGGCTAGGAAGCTCCTAACATGGGATCACTAGAATTCGCTTGTGCATTAAATACAACCATAAAAACCTTTAGTACGCGTTTGGTTCATGTTTCTTAAGACGTTCAAGCAAGTTACCGAATAGGAAGTTAGCCAGTTTTCTTAAGCCTAACATAGATAAACAATCATCCAATACAACTAATAACACACTAACAACCAATAATCAATAGCTAGGTTTCATTAGATCTAAGCAAACACAAGATAAAATTAGCCTAACATGTTAAACAAAAGACAAGCATAAGATAGAATCAAACAACACATAGACATATTGAATGATTAATTGATAACTTATCTTTCAATGAAACATGGAAGATCTCAAGGCAAAAAGCCCTGAAAAAGTAGCTAAAATCGTCTTAGGGTTTTATCCCAAAATTCCACACACTAAGCTCTCCCTTAATGACAAAAAATTAGAAAACTATATATAGACTTTGACATCTGACGGCGTCACCTTATGCATTGTGACGCCGTCACCTCGCCGCTTTTAGGGTTCCCGGATGACCATCTTGACGCCGTCCCTCTTTAGCTCTTCAAAAATCCATTCTGGCTTATCAAGGCTTGACGCCGTCGGATCATGAACGTGACGCCGTCCCCTTATGATTTAAGCCGTGACGCCCTTGATTTAGTTAAAGCGTGACGCCGTCAGAATTCTCATGCAAACTCACTGGCCCGTCATGAGTAAATTTCACATCCAACTTTTCTTGCCAAGGCATGACGCCGTCCCATGTTAATTGTGACGCCGTCAAGAGTAACTTTTAGCCGATTCTTGAGACTTTGCCGTTTTCTTCACTTTAATGCTCCAAAAACGTCCAAAATGCCTCCTTTTCCAGATTTCTCCTCAAAAGTACCTAAAATGACAAAAGGAACGATTTAGGGCAATATTTGATCAAATAAATACGATTTCGGGCTTAAATGACCCCTTAAAAGCGGTACACTTTTCGCCTCATCAAGGTTATAGCTTCATATTCTGATTCAGGCGGAATCTCTTGAATAGAAACTTCATTCATTTGCTCCTTGTCATAGTATAACTTAATTCGGTGCCCATTAACAATGAAACTTCCACCATGTTTGTCATGCAATTCAACATATCCGGATGGAAATCCATGCTTCACTGTATACGGTCCGAACCATTTCGGTTTCAGCTTGGGAGCTTTGAACTTATACTTCATGTTAAAAAGCAGAACTTTGTCTCCAGCTTTGAATTCTTTTCTGATTCTTAGCTTTCTGTCATGATAAGCTTTTGTTCTTGCTTTGTAAAGTTTGGAGTTCTCATAAGCTTGTAGTCTAAGCTCATCGAGTTCATGCAATTGCAAAAATCTCTTTTCTCCAGCTACTTTGAGGTCTGGGTTACAATTTCTCAATGCCCAGTAAGCGCGGTGTTCGATTTCAAACGGCAAATGACAAGTTTTTCCATACAACAATCTGTATGGTGTTGTACCAATTGGTGTTTTATAAGCCGTGCGAAATGCCCACAGAGCATCATCCAGTTTTCTCGACCAAACGGCGGGATTGTCTTTAACCGTTTTTTCAAGTATCCTTTTTAAGGCTCTGTTGGTATTTTCGACTTGACCACTTGTCTGTGGGTGATAAGCTGTAGCGAAACGATGATGAACTCCATATCGCTTCATAATTTTCTCCATTTGTTTATTACAGAAATGGGTTCCACGATCACTTATCAAAGCTTTAGGAATTCCATAACGAGCGAAAAGCTTTTTGAGAAAATTAACAACTACTCGTGCATCATTTGTGGGTAGAGCTTCTGCTTCAGCCCATTTGGAAACGTAATCAATAGCAACGAGAATGTATTCGTATTTGTGTGATTTAGGAAACGGTCCCATGAAATCAATTCCCCAAATATCGAATAATTCGCAGACCTGAATGCTCTTCTGAGGCATTTCATCTCTTCGAGAAAGACTACCGGATTTTTGGCAAGCATCACAATTTTTAACAAGAGTATGGGCTTCTTTAAAAATAGTCGGCCAATAGAATCCAGCATCAAAGACTTTTTTAGCGGTGGTGGAAGGACCATAATGTCCCCCAGTTGGGCCATGATGACATTCATCGAGAATTCTTCTTGTTTCAGAACCATAAACACATCTTCTAATCATCCCATCGGGACACATTTTGAAAAGATAAGGCTCTTCCCAATAATAATGTTTAAGATCCGAAAAGAATTTACTTCGTTGGGCATGAGTTAATCCTTTCTTTAGAATTCCTCCAACGAGATAATTTGCATAATTGGCAAACCATGGAATTTCGTTCTCATCATCTGTATCAACAGTCATGAGTGTTTCATCTGGGAAATAATCGTCAATCTCATCTTCTTTTAATTCTTCCAGATTTGGATTTTCTAAACGAGATAGATGATCAGCGGCTAGATTTTCTGCTCCTTTCTTATTTTTGATTTCGATATCGAATTCCTGGAGTAGTAAAATCCATCAGATGCGACGCGGTTTAGCATCTTGCTTCTTAAACAGATATTTTAACGCTGAATGATCGGTGAACACGATTGTTTTCGAAAGGACAAGGTACGATCTGAATTTATCAAAAGCGAAAACAACGGCTAACAATTCTTTCTCTGTAACTGTGTAATTCTGCTGAGCATTGTTGAGTGTTTTGCTGGCAAAATATATAGGACGAAAATGTTTCTCTTCTCGTTGTCCTAATACGGCTCCAACAGCAAAATCGCTTGCATCGCACATAAGCTCGAATGGTAGTGACCAATCAGGTGAAACCATAATGGGTGCACTAGTCAGTTGTGTTTTCAATGCTTCGAATGCTTTCATACAATCTGCATTAAAATCGAAAACAGCATCTTTTTCAAGAAGTTTCGTCATTGGACGAGATGTTTTGGAAAAATCCTTAATGAAACGACGGTAAAATCCTGCATGTCCTAGGAAACTTCTAACGGCTTTGACGTTAGTTGGGGGTGGCAATTTGGTAATGACATCGATCTTTGCTTTGTCAACCTCCATTCCTGCACTAGAAATTTTGTGTCCTAACACAATTCCTTCAGTTACCATGAAATGACACTTCTCCCAATTGAGAACAAGATGTGCAGCTTTACATCTTTCAAGCATTTTATCGAGGTTAGAAAGGCAAGCTTCGAATGAGCTTCCGAAAACTGAAAAGTCATCCATGAAAACTTCCATAGACGTTTCAAGCATATCTTGGAATATGGCAATCATACATCTTTGAAAAGTCGCGGGGGCATTACATAATCCAAAAGGCATACGCCGATAAGCGTAAGTTCCAAAGGGACATGTGAATGTGGTCTTTTCTTGATCAGCTGGATCAATAGGAATTTGGAAATATCCTGAAAAACCATCAAGAAAACAAAAGTATTTGTTTCCTGCTAATCTCTCAAGCATTTGATCCATGAAAGGCAAAGGAAAATGATCTTTTCTGGTGGCTTTATTTAATTTTCTGTAATCAATACATACTCGCCATCCGGTGACAGTTCTAGTAGGAACTAGTTCATTCCGTTCGTTGGTCACAACAGTCATTCCTCCTTTTTTCGGAACACAGTGAACAGGACTCACCCAAGGACTATCCTCGATGGGGTAAATGATACCTGCATCAAGCAGTTTGATGATTTCTTTTTTAACAACTTCTTTCATGTTGGGGTTGAGTCGACGTTGTCTTTCTACAACTGGTTTGGCATCTTCTTCGAAATTGATTTTGTGTTTGCAAAAATCAGGACTGATTCCTGGGATGTCAGAAGTTTTCCACGCAAAAGCTTCTTTATGCTTCTTAAGAACTGAAATCAGACATTCTTTCTCAAAATCATTTAGCAACGAAGATATGACTACTGGAAGTAGCGAATTGTCTTCCAAGTAAGCATACTCAAGATTTTCTGGCAGTGGTTTCAACTCAAGATCAGTTGGTGGTTCTTGAAGTGATGTTTTGATCCTCATCTGATCATTAAGACTGATTTCCTCAAAATCTTCTTCTATTATCTCTCCTTCTTCTTCTTCTTCTTCGTCTTCTTCAATCTTAACTTCCATAAAATCAGCGAATTCTTTATCAAAAGTTGTTTCACTAATCTTCTCTGAAATAGTCATGAATGGATCAGAATCTTCAAGTAATGCATCCAATTCTTCTTCAGTGACTTCATCGATTACATCAATGTTAAAACAAGTGTCATCACTGGAATGTGGATATTTCATTGCTTTATCGATTAAGAACGTGATTCTATCCTCTCCAACTCCAAGATTGAGTTCTCTTCCTTTTACTTTGATGATCGCATCAGCGGTGTTTAGAAAAGGTCTTCCTAAAATAAGTGGTACTCTACTATCTTCCTCCATTTCTAGAATTACAAAATCCACGGGAAAAATGAATTTACCTACTTGGACAAGCATATTCTCAGCAATACCAACAGGATATTGGTAAGTATGATTAGCTAATCGGATACTCATCCTTGTGGGTTTCAAGGTATTGATTGAAAGTTTCGTATACAGCGAATAAGGCATCAAATTGATACTCGCACCTAAGTCGGCTAAAGCATCGCATGTGATGTTGTTTCCTAATATGCATGGAATCAGAAAACTTCCGGGATCTCCGAGTTTTTGTGGAATTTTGTTTTGAACAATAGCTGAACATTCTTCATTGAGAAAGGTAGCGGATATTTGCTCCAACTTGTTTTTGTTGTTAAGAAGTTCTTTCAAAAATTTCCCGTAATTGAGCATTCCAGCTAAAACATCAATGAGAGGTACATTGAGTCTAACTTCTTTGATTATTTCAACAAACTTCTTATAACGCTCCTCCATTCTTTCTTTCTTAAGGCTCTGTGGATATGGAATTTTTGGAGTGTAAGCCTTAACTGGTGGTTTGGGTTTGGGTTTGGGTGATGTTTTTGGTGTATTTTCCTTCTTGGATTCTTCATCTTCATCCTCACTATCGAAATCGATAGTTGTGGTGTTGTTTGGGTTGGGTGGTGGATCATAAGACAGGCCACTTCTTGTGAATACAGCATTGATATGCTCATTTCTGGTTTGTGGTGGACGATAAGTCTTATCATTCGATGATGATGATGGTTTTGGGTTGGTTTGGGTGTTACTAGGCAACGAACCTGATGGTCATGAAGAAATTTGATCAGAGAGTCTCCCAAATTTGTTTTCAAGATCTTGGATAGATGCTTGATGATTTTTCTGACCTTGCTCAACTTCGGTTTTGAGATTGAAAAATTGATTCTTGACGAACTCGTTGGTTGATTTTTGGGCAGTGACAAATTCTCTCATCATTTTTTCAAAATCTGTTTCTTCAGGTTTCTTGTCGGAACTTTGTGAGGTTTGGTTCTCTACTTTTGGTTGGGACTCATGGTTGTTATCCCTTTGTCGGCGATCTTGCCAATTAGCAGAGTTTCTTCCGTAATAATTTCCTCGATATCCTCCTCCTCGGTATCCTCCTTGGATATAATTAGCTTCTCCTTCTTTTGGTTGATCCATAGGTTGATCATCGCATTCTGATGATGGGTGGTTACCTCCACAGTTGTTACAACCATCTCGCATTTCTTTCATCTCTCCTCTAAGATCTTTGTATTGCGAATCGATTTTGGAAACCAAGGTTTCCATTTTCTCCATGAGTTTAGATGAATCAGAACTTTCGGCGAAAGCAACGGTTTTTCTTAAGGGTTTTGTCTTGGCATCTTTTGACCAGTCGAGTTTGAGAAGAACTCGGTCTTCAAGCAATTGATATGCCTGGTTAGGAGTCTTATAAAGAAAAATTCCTCCAGCATCAAGAATTCCTTGAGATGTTTCATCAAGTCCATGGTAAAAGATTTGAATAATGGTTCCCCGTCCTAAACCATGTCCATGACAACTTCGAAGTAAATCCTTCATACGAAGCCAGGCTTCGACGAGTGATTCATTAGGATTTTGTGTGAAAGCACGAATTTCTCCCATGAGTCGATCAAACATTGCAGGTGGAAAGAATCGGCTTACAAAAGTTTGCCTCATCTCCTCCCAAGTAGTGATGATTCCTGGTGTTAATTCGTTATACCACACTTTTGCATCTCCAGCAAGTGATGACGGAAAAAGTTTGAGTTTAATGGCGTCTACATTTGTATCACCATATCGGAACATGCCACAAATTTCAATGAATTCGGCAACGTGTTTGTGAGGATCGGCCCTCGAACGGCCATCGAATTGACGGTCTTTGATTATAGAAAGATGGTGACCTTTCACGGTGAAATTGTCACCTAAGTTGACAGCAACAATAGCAGCTCCAGGAGTTGGTGCTACGGCTCGGTTTGCTTCCCACATGGGTCTATCGTCAGCCATGGGAAAAGGTTGGTCAGTGAATGGGTTGTAAACGACTTTGGCTTCAAAAAGGTTATCAAACGTTGGGTTTGGTACTCTTGGTACACGATTGGCTAGTGGAACAAAGGGTGTTCTTCTTCTTCTTCTTTGTCTTCGGACTAAACGTTCGGGATCTGAAAATGGTGGAATTGGTTCTACTCCAGTTGATCGAGTGTTCATACAATTCCCCAACGAATCGAGGCAATGTCTAAACAAACGAGCAAAGAATGAAAACAATTTGAAAAGTTCAGAATCGTCTAACCGATCGGATAGAACAATCTACCGATCGGATAGATCTCTCGGTAAATTGGATTTGAAGGATCCGATCGGATGGAAGTGTCCGCCGATCGGATGGTTCTCTCGGTAAATTAAAATTTTGGAAAACCGATCGGATGGATGAATAACCGATCGGATGGGCAGCTCGGTAAAACTTTTTTTTTTTTTTACGAAAACTAACTATATGAGAATTGGACTAAAACTTACAGAAACACGATCAAAATCCCCGGCAACGGCGCCAAAAACTTGATGTGCCCGGTTCGGTGCAAGTTTTAAATTTATAAAGGGTGAATTACCGAATCTAATAACAACACATACGAGCAAGTATACTCGTCCGTTGTAGCAAGATTTTGATGGTAAGTCGGGATCGTTCGCAGGGATTTGTGTAGTGAATCGAATTGCAAGTTAATAGCAACAATCTCAAATAAGCAGTAATGATATAATGAAAATTCAAATGATTAAAAACTACACTTGCTTAGACTAGTGTACTCCAATTGACTAATATGATTGTGATAACTTTGGAAAACATGTTGGTTGTGATAATTATTTTTTACACTAATCTATTGTTCCTACAAATTAAACCTTCGTCAAGATTTTGGTTTATAAAAACAAGCATTACGATTAACCAATCAATTCAAGATCAATTCAAGGTTCATGAGTTGGTGTTCCTCAAACACAAAAACAATCTTTTGTCTAATCAAACAAGCTTAGGAAATGGTCAATACAAAAGGTAACCAATTATAGACAAAAGGTCACAATTGAAAGCAAACTATTAATCTTTCGACCTTTAAAGTGGTTTACAATCAATCCGTTTTGATAGACAAAAGCTTTTTCATTACAATCACAATTAAGTTCCTTTGGTTAATCAAGAATAGTGGTAGACAATAATCATTCATAGACAAATGATTATAACTAGTGGAATAACAATAGTTCTTTCAACCCTTAAGATTACTAGCACTAGTTAAACTTGATTTCCCAAATGTCACTATGAAACTTTATCACAATTAGTTCTTAGAATTGACTTGAAATTGAATTAAAACATGTTATCACAATCATATGCAAATCAATGAATAATACACATCATCTAAGCAAGTGCACAAAGGCACTAGCCACTCATAGCAAACATAAATGTAAACTCAATAATTTGAACATTAGAAACCATGATTGAAAGTCTTACAATGATTTGGAAATAAGATTACAAGTGAAAGACAATGATTCCACAAGCAATGAAAATGGTAAATTCGACTTTCTCCCTTCTCCTGGACTTATGGACGAATTTCTTAAGTTTCTTCTGTGAATGGTTCTCTCCTAGCACTTGTTTAGCATGTATGTATCTCTCTAGATTGATTGGTATATAAATACTCAACTAATGGTTCCATAAATTGCTCCAACCAAGGGTCTAAGTGCATAAATGCTTCTCTTGCTCTCCAAGTAGTATTGAATGGTTAGAATAATGACAAGAAGGGCCTAGAACCGGAGTTATAAAGTCACAATCCTTAATAAAGAAGTCTTGGGTAAAACAGCGACTTCCAACCGATCGGATGGAATGGTCTACCGATCGGTTGGTCTTCTCGGTAAATCCACTTTCACTCCATCCGAATCGGTTGCGGGCGGCGACCGATCGGATGGTGATGGCTGCTGAACCTATTTCTTGGTCTTTTGCGTATGACTTGTTTCTCGGACGTAGCTCTTGATTCTTCGGTCTTTCTCTTTATCCTAAAGCTTATGAACTTGACTACTTGAACTTTAACTCCTTGAAGTACCTTACGAAGCGGAACTTGACACAAGATTCACATGAAATCTCAAATACTTCCTTTTTCTTCATTTTTGCATCTTTTCCATCCATTTTCCTGTCTTAGGCTACAAATGCTTTGCAAACACACTTTGGTACGATTTAGTAACAAAAGCATATAAATATAACCACAAAACATATATAAAACTACCAATAACGCTATCAAAAACATGTTAGATTTAGGCGTTATCAGTATCTATTCTTCACCGTCAACTTGTTCAATTCTCTATAATCAATGCACATGCGAAAAGATCCATCCTTCTTCTTTACAAACAAGACTGGGGCTCCCCATGGTGACGAACTCGGACGTATGAATCCTTTCTCTGATAATTCTGTCAATTGCTTTGACAACTCGTTTAATTCAGAAGGATCGAGTCGATATGGTGCTCGGGCTACGGGTGCAGCGTCAGGCATCAACTCAATCTGAAACTCAACTTGTCTAGAAGGTGGGATTCCCGGAAAGTCATCTGGGAACACATCCGGAAATTCTCTAACAATGGGCACATCTTCTAATCGTTTTTCTTTATTCTCGTCCTCCTTCTTTCTCGAGATTTGAGCTAAGAAAAGGCAACATCCTTTCTCTATCAGCTTTTGTGCCTTAGTACAAGAGATGATGTTTAACCTGGAGGGATCTCCATGGTCGCCTCGATCTCCTTGTATGTTTAAATTTTCTCCTCCATAGGGCACACGGACAATCTTCTTATCACAGATGATATTTGCTCGCTGTTTCGACAGCCAATCCATACCGATAATTACATCGAAACTTCCTAAAGTGACCGGTAAGAGGTCTATGTTGAAAGGGTGGTTTAAGAAGTTCAACGTGCAACCACGAACGATAGTGTCTATCCTTTCAACGTTCCCATTAGCTAACTCTACATCATAACCAATTCCTAATGGTGTTGGGGAGATATCAGGTAAAGGCATAAAAGTAGCAGATACAAAACTCCTATCGGCACCAGTATTAAACCGTATGGAAGCATAACGATTGTTGAGAAGGAACGTACCAGTAACTACGTTCGGGTCCTCCTTGATCTCTTTCCCAAGGACATACACTCTTCCATGAGCTGCTCCCACTTCTACCTGCTGATTTCCAGTGCCTTGGTTTCCTCGGTTCCTTTCTGCTCCTCGATTTCCCTGGTTATGCCCATTACCTCCCGCACCTCGATTTCCATGATTTCCTCCATTCCCAGTATTTCCCTTGTTCCATGGCTCACGGCACTCTGATTTGTAATGTCCTTTCTTTCCACATCCAAAGCAGGTAACATTTGCTTTCCAATCATTTCCCTGAGTTGTTTGTGCTACGGCAAGTGGACGGGACCTACAATTCTTGGCCATGTGTCCTACCTTATTACACGTCCTGCACACCACAGTGCATCGTCCAGGATGATGTCGGTTGCAGCGGTTACACATAGGCGTTCCCCCATTCTGACCTCTCATTTCCCCATCCCGATAGCATATACCTTAGCAATCTCTTGTCGTTTGTTAGGATTGTTACCATCCTTGGCATTACCATCCCTCTTCCTCTTATCATTCCTTTCTCTGCCTGCCCCTTCCAGCACCAGAGAATCCATTAGTTGCTGCGCTATGGTGATGGCCTCATGGAGATTTGCTGGCTTAGCAGCGATCACATCGTTCCTGGTGGCTAAGGGCAACCCATCAGTGTACCGCTCAATCTTGAGTGCCTCTGTGCGAACCATTTCAGGACAGAGTAATGACAACTCTTGAAATCGACAGTTGTAAGTCGTCATATCAGTACCCTTCACCTTATGATTCCAAAATTCAATTTCAAGCTTCTTAACCTCGTTCCTTGGGCAGTAAGTCTTAATCAACAGAGCTTTGAACTGATCCCAAGTCATAGCATATGCCACATCGCTTCCAACAGACTTGTGGTAGTTATTCCACCAAGTCAACGCCTCATTCTTCAGAGTATAGGTGGCGTACTTCACCTTAGTATCCTCGTCACAATTACTGACGGTAAACACAGATTCAGTTTTCTCTATCCATCGCATTAAGTAAACTACCCCTTCGGTTCCTCCAAATTCAATGGGTCCACAAAACCTAAACTCCTTATAAGTACATCCACGAGTTCGGTTAGGTGGAGGGGTTCCAGCAGAAGTATTCGAGTGATTCGACTCAGCTAGCAGTTCAGCAACACGCTGATTCACGAGTTGATTGATCATATCCTGATCCACATTAGAAGTGTTTGGTGGAGCGTGACCATTGTCACCTTGCTTGTTAGTATTTGGAATTTCAGCATCGCGGTGATTGGTATCCTGATGGTCGGTGTTCTGAGGTCCAGTGGTTCGAGTCGAACGACGACCTCGACGACCAGTATTGATCACTGCAGGCCCTGTTCGGGTAGTCCTGCGTGGATTTCGCCTTGGAGCCATCAATCTAATTCACAACATAAAATTTCCATGAGATTTCAACAACATACATCATTACTCGAAGCCGACAACACGCGGATCGGATGCCATATGAATACCAATCACAACAGCAGAATGCACTCAAATTCACAACAATATAACACAAGTTTGAAATAGAAAAATCAAAATACACTTCTATTCACCATAATGTCAACACATCGCTTTCGAAGTACAAAAGCAAGATAGATGATCGTTACAAACGATTCCAATAACAACGATAAAAGGAGATAACTAAGGAAATCCAAGATAACTAATATCCCTAACTGAGAGCTTCTCAGTTTAGAGGTAATACAATACTATGAGCCTAACTGCATCTAATCATGGCCTCTACGGGCGTCACTCCCTGATCTCTGCAGGCTCTCAATCGCTCTCCATATCGAAGCGATCTCAATGCGATCGGACGCTCGGTCTCTCCTGAGCTGAGGAATCTCAGTCTACTGCTCGGTAGCTCTACGCAAAAGGGCTCTGCTAGTGTCTCGAGCAGTCATGAGATCTCTCTGCAAGTCTCTGAACGCATCACGCCAATCCAATAAGTCACGTCTCAAGGATGTGGTCCTACCATACAATACTCCCACATCGCGCTCAACCTCCCCAAACCTCGCTGCTGTCACTCCCACCAATCGATCGGCTATCTGACCAATCCTCTCCTGATGGGCGGTGATCCGCTCCTAAATCTGTCCAATCTCCCCATACGCTGCCGTCTTAGAAGCAATCTCTGATGGCACGTCAGATCCGGGTGAAAGAGGAAGTGGAGCTATCTCGAATGGCTGTCCTGGAAAGTTATGCTCAGGCAAATGTGGAGGAGAATCTGGCTCAGGCAAATGCAAGGGAGAGCTTGGCCTAACTGAGTGTGCCGAGTGGGCAGGACTCTGAATCGGCTGGATAGCCTCATCCGGAACATCCTCCCCTTCCTCCTCCGGAGGGTCAGCATCCTCATCCTCGTACTCCTCCTCATCTTCATCCTCTGAGTATGAGTCCGGTAATCGTCGTCTCTGAGTAGGTGAACCATGCGATGATAAGGTAGGTGATCTGGGTCTTTTGTGAGATGGTGACGAAGGCAGTGATGACAGAGGAGAGTGAGCTGCAAAATGCATAGGCGGTGATGGAGGTCGTACCGACATGCGTGCAGTAGTAACATGGGTAAGACGTGGAGTCTGTGCTCGTGCCAGCACCTGGTGTAATGTGAGCTGTCGCGAAGGACCGAGGCGATCAACTAGTGATGGAGGCGGCTGAGAAGTGAACGGAACATGGGTTCCTGAACTGGTTGATGATGATGGAGCAAGAGCTGAGTGTCGAATGATCATATAGGGATCGTCCTGATCTGGAGTCATCGGAATCCGTGCTGGTCGAGAAGCAGCAGCAAGGATATCCTCAGACACATCATGAGCTAACGAAGGCATAGTCTGTGACAACGGTGTAGGGTAGGTATAAGTGTTTCAAAATGACAAAACCTCAGTTTTCAAAAATATTCTATCTCATAATCATTCCATACTAACAATAATATCCACAATATCTCAATCAAAATTTCAATAATACCGCATTACTAAAACATGTTAAGCCAAAATCTTCTTAAACCAAAATCTCAATTCCATCAAAAAAAAAAAATCATATCCTCACATAAACCAAATATATCCATCATAATACCCACAATTTGTCAAATAAAATCGCATAGAGCATAGTGAAGTCCTATCGCATCACTAAGTTCTCGCGTCTAACTTCCAATCACAATCGCATCATATACTTATCTCAGTTCCAATTCAATTCGAAAGGCTTCGGCTTGGCAGGCGGCATGCGTTGGTCGAGGATCGGTTTTTATCAAAATGGTTATAGTTTAGGCTTTTTGAAAAATACCTAGTTCTCAATAACCTTGGCTCTGATACCAATCTGTAACACCCCCAAAATTTGCTACAGCGGAAGACTTATCAAGCTTTCGGGGTGCTACGAGGATTGGTATACATCACAAGCATAAAGAACAAGATAATGTAACTCATTACATAAACTGGTCAAACTTCAAGTCAAATAAGTTTACATTATTTCAAATAGTCAAAAGTACGGCCCATAAGAAAATAAAAGATAGGTCCCATAAATTATTATCAGAGTCCGATCGATCCTTCAACCATGCCTCGATTGCCAAGCCTCTCCGAGTACCAATCCAAAACCATCATACTAATCACCTAAGAAAACATGCTAAAGTCAGCTAATGCTGGTGAGTCTATAGGTTTAGACACGAAATATACCAGTGGACCGATGCATAAAACTCTTGCTAACCTGGACTAAGTCACGCGTCATACCACACAAACACTGACGACATGCTCAATAAAGGCTCGCCCAAACATAACAATAATAGCTCGCACAATTGCGACATGCTCAACACACACTTAGCCAGGAATATATATATAGCAAGTTTTCAACCAAATCAAAGTAAAAAGGTCCACATAAAACAGTTTTGCATGTTTCTCACCCCAATGCTCAAAACAATAAAATAGCAGTAAAAACGGGGCTATAAACTCACCTCAAGTCCAGCAAATAGCAAAAGAATCAACAGAAGCAACGAATGTATCAACTATCTGGCAACGGCGACTACTGACTCGGCACTACCTAATAATATCAATACGCCTCAGTACATATATATACTTCAATTAAATAATTCCCAATCCCGAACGTATTCCATTTCTATTTTCGAAAACTCATTTCGTATATGTTTTAATATTTGGTATCCGTGCGTGCAATATCGACTCAACACAACTCAAGTGAACTCACACTCGAAAGAACTCAATCAACCAAGCACTCGATCTACGTGTTAAGTTTCTTAGTTAATAAGTCATCCCAAATAGATTGTCGAAATTTATCGGGCTCGTCAACTCGATAAACTTTACAAAGTATTCGTCGTACTTATCATTCTAAAACCATACCATGACCTAAGGCGTCGTAGGATAATTTATTCATTAATAATTCTTTCCGAGATACCTAACGAGGTCTTACTTGGTTCGTCAACGAAATAAGTTCGTTAGTTAACTAAGTCAGATATATTAACGTCCGTTATCCGTGACTAGCAACAAATTCGCAATGATTGGCATTAATGACAATTCTTAGTTTCCGTGCCCTCGAACATTTAATAACCCTTTGCATTTAATTATTGCTTTCGAAAACCTTTTTGGGGTTTTATTAATAAAACATCACATTTAACTCGAAACCGTTTCGTTTCCATATTTAATAAGTTCCCGATAAATATTACTCTAACTTAATAGTTAACATTTATCGTTCTCTTTATAAATTGTCGCACTACTTAATTATTATATACTTATATATATATACTTTCGTATATATATATATATATATATATATATATATATATATATATATATATACTTTCGTATATATATATATATATCGATATATAAGTTAATTTGCGGTTTTTAATTTATGTTCAACGAGTTATTATTTATTCGAGTCACAAGTCCGAGTAATCATGTCTCGTCTTATCAGACTAAGTCCAATGTCACGGCGTTTGTCGAAGTCGACCGTTGACTATTAAGTCAAGGTGACCTCGACGTCGCACAAAACACAACATATATCGATATATCACAAATCAATTCCAAAACTAATACCGCGTCAACACAACTTCAACAACACGAGGCCGTCTACGGCGCTCGACTAACCTATCCCCGTCAACTACGACCGTCTCACAATCGGTCCCTTTTTAACCGCTTCGTCAACACTTCGTTCCCAATAAATTTTACCTCGCCACTAATATTTACCAAATCAATAAACCCTTGCCGAGACTCAACGTCTCGGCTCCTTTCCCCCTTCGGCCGATTTCAACAACAACAACTCAATACACAACAACAACATAAGTGCGACAACAATATGAAACCCTGGTGGTTGCCGGACCCATAGGGGTCTCAGCTCACCACATACGAGCCACAACACACTGACAGCACCCTAATGGGTCTCGGCTATCTCTCGTCGAGACACAACAACCCAAACGGACCCTTAAGGGTCGCGACTCGTATCAACCCGAGTCTAACCAAGCCACGAGAGCCCTCGGGTTCCCGGCTTCTCCTCGAATACTAACCACGAACAAAATAAAAATATAAACATCAAATCTAAACACTATCCGAGTTTCAAACTCGTGCCGTTCGACCTCTCGAGGTCTCGGCTACGAAACCCACGGCTAACCCGTGTTCGAATCCCATCAATACCTCCACAAATCAAGACCCAACAACAAAAATCACATTACATCGACACTAACACGGATACCGTTCCATTTTCATTATCAAAACTATTAACCCATTTCGTTTCCCATCGAATCGACCCAACAAAATAATAAAATCAAACCGAGTTGACTCGGTTGAGTCAACCCACGCGTGAGAATGCGCTTCTCACCTTCAACTCCAATAATAACCGAAAAGATGGTGTGGTGGTAGTGGTATACGGCGGCGAAACAAAAGAACGAGGGTGAGGGTTTGTTTTCGGGGCGCGTGTGGTATATCAAACGAAAGAGAAGGTGGTGAGGAGTATTTTTAAGATGGCGGTGAGGTTTGGTGGCCGGCGGTGACGGCGCCGGAGGGAGGTTATTGCCGGCGGCTAGGGTTTGTGAAAAAAAGAGAGTGTGTGTGTTGTCGTTGTGATGATAATGAAGAAAGAGAGGGTAGGGTTTGGATTATATATCCCATTTTTACAATTTGGTCCCTCCAATATCTATTTTTCTCCTCAAGGGTATAAAACAAGGACCGCCGGTGCAATATCTTTTTAACTTTTCCGAAAACACGCAAAATAAATCATGAAAAATATATAACGTCGTCCACGACACTCGTACACGTCACCGATCATTCCACACACGCTTTTCCAATAGTTTTGATAATAAATACGTTTATATGAAATAAAACGCAACCTATCTTGATAAATCTCCACTTATTAGGTTTACCTAGTGCCAGAGTCAAAGTAGTGCCTAAATAACGCCATAGAAATAATCCAACGACATAATATTCCATATCAAAATCCACAACACGAATCGAATTTAACACAAATCCAAAATGTCATAACCAAATATTCGTCATAATTTAATTTCAACGTAATGCGGTATTTTAAAACGACTCCCAAATTTGCCAGTTGTCACACTTTAGGCTTACGTGCAACAGTTTTTGATCGACCTGCATAAAAAATTTAAATGTTAATAACTATAAAATAATCTAATACAATCATATATGATTCTATCAGAATCATATATGATTTTCCTTTAATCATATATGATTCTATGAGAATCGTATATGATTCTATGTGAATCATATATGATTCTAACAAAATACACTTATAAAGAAAATCCTACACATCAGGCCAATCAAAGTGGTATCCAGTTATAACTAACCACTAAATTCAATCCCAATCAACTTATCTCACTCACAAATCAGCACTCACTTACAAGCACAACCAAACTCAGATTAGTAGATAAACACTCAGCATAAAGTAACAATTAGCACAATCCCAATAACAACATCCAACTGACTAAATAGGTAACTTGCAGACAGAATTAAGCTAAGCAAACAAGCTCAAATTAGAGAAACAAGCACAGAAATAAGAAGCTAGTACTAGGATCTATTAATAGAAGCAAAAAATAAAACAATAAGCTACTCTAGAGAGGCTAATATGAAGCTATGAAAAGGCTCAAGTATCCCACTGTTGGTGGTGCAGGGCACCCCACAGCCTAAGTAAGGGTTTTGCAAGCTAAAATTAAGCTAGCAAACCACAAGCTTATGATTCAAAAACTATTTCAATCTATGCACAAGCAACCTAATGTGAGATAAAAACAACTTTTAATGATTTCCAAACACTATTGAGCTCAACATTAGATCTGGTGTAAGACCATATAGAAATTGAATCAAATTTTTTACCAAAAAGTGCCTGCATTAAGCATTGAAACGTCCAAACGTACTCCTGTTTCCGAAAACTTAAATCGCCGAATTTAGAAATTAAACAACCTAACTTCTAATTTACACTACCATTTTCATCCAAAACGCAACACACATTTCTACCAAAACTACCTACATTGAGCACCAAATGTACAACAAATTCCTTTCACTTGAACGCCAAAACTCGACTAAACGAAAACACCTTAATTTCAACATCCCAAAAAAAGCTAAAACCACTAATCAGTTATCCAAAAAAAGCTAAAACTACTTATTATCAACAAAAACATAAATAAAACTACTTATTATCCAAAAACATGAATAAAACTACTTATTATCAACTGATTAGTAGATAAACACTCAGAATCCTCAGAATCTATTAATAAGCTTAAAAAGCAAAAAAAATAAGCTAATCTATTGCTAATATACACAACTTTAGGCCTCAGAATCTACTTATTATCTACTTTTTATTAGTAGATAAACACTCAGAATCTATTAATAAGCTTATTAATAAAAATCTACCAAATAAGCTACAAAATAAGCAAAACCTATTGCTAATATACACAAAACGTAAATAATCAACAAAATAAGCAATTTTACCCATTATTTCAACAACTACGGCGGTTTATGGCGGTTAATGGCGGTTCACGACGGTTAACGGCGGCGGTTAACGGTTATTGAGAGAGATCGAGAGTTATAAGAGAAAGTGAAATGAGGGTTTGAAGTGAAATGAGAGTTATAGGTGTACGGGTGTGAGATTTATGTAAAGGGAAGTTGGGTGGGTGAGAGTTATAAGAGAAAGTGAAAGGACCATGTTGCCCCTACATTAATAAAAAGAAAAAAAGTTGGATTTATGTGGAGCGTAGATGGTAAAAGGGATGGACGGTGGGGATGAAGTTTTGGGTTCTTTGGTAAATATTGGATCTATAAAGAACTTTTGGCTTAGTTTGGTTATGCCTGGTTTCGCATTACGTCTGATTCTGCATCTGCTTGTCTAAATCAGCATGTTGTTCTGTATCTGTCTGAATTCCACACGTGGTTCTGCATCTGGTTCCGCCTGGTTTTGTCTGAATCTGAATCTGTCTGAATCTGTCTGAATTTGAATCTGAATCTGAATCTGTCTGAATTTGAATTTGAATTTGAATCCGTCTAAATCTGCCTGTCTGAATCTGAATCTATCTGAATCTGCATATGTCTGCCTGTTCTGCTCTCGTTCACCTTCGTAATTATGTTGCTCTGTTCTGAGTGTGCACTGCGTTTGCACTCTGGGACCTTTCGCTTTTCGTTTGATTTTAAATTTTAGTTTACTTTCTGTTTGGCAAACTCACAATGTTTACCGTTGTAGCATTGCGAGTTTGAGAGGAGGTGTTAGCTAATAAGGCCTTTAGGCCCGGCCCACTTGTTTAGGCTCGTTTTCTAGTTAGGGTTACGTCAGTTTCTTTTCTATTTAATGTCTTGTAATGTCAATTGTTTAAAAAATCTGAATAATACAGTTTTCAGTATTCCTTTGATTTCTACACCACAGATGTTTAGACATTAGGACCTCATTCCAGGCTTCTAAATCTTTAATCCCAAGACCACCTTCACTTTTGGGCTTACATACCTGTTTCCAAGAAATCTTAGCTTTCCCTCTTTGCAGAACACCACTATTCCATAAGAAGCCTTTAAGAACTTTATTGATGTCTTTAATCACAGTTTTTGGTAACACAAACACAGATGCCCAGTAAATCTGCATAGAAGCAAGAAATGATGCAATGAGTTGCAGTCTCCCTGCATATGACAACATCTTATTCTTCCAGTTATTAACTTTATATTTCACTTTGTCAATGAGGCACTTGCAATCAGATTAGTTAATTTATTTTCTGACCAAGGGAACTCCAAGATAAGACACAGGAAGTTACCAATCTTGAAAGGTAGAATGTTGAGTATTCTCTGCTTCCATGATCTTTCACATTCCCAAAGAAGATTGTACGTTTGCCTATGTTTGGATTAAGTCCAGAAATAGCACTAAACATATTCATTGCCCTCTTAACCACCTTCACAGAATGCAAATCACCATGACAAAGGACAAGAATGTCATCTACAAAACATAAATGAGAAATTTCTAACTGCTTACATCCCCAATGGTACCTGAAATTTTTATCCTCCTTTATCTGCTTGTGCATAATCTGAGTAAAAACTTCCATTACCAAAGTGAATATATATGGTGACATGGGGTCACCTTGCCTCAGACCTCTCCCACCTTTGAAGTAGCTATATCTATTTCCATTGATACACAAAGTGAATCCAGCAGTCCTCACACAAGTCATGATCCAGTGAATCATTTGCTGAGGAAATTCAAATAGTTTCAGGATTCTCTCAAGTAATTCCCAGTTCACAGTGTCATATGCTTTTTGAATGTCAATTTTAAGAGCCACCCTTTGTGCCCCATTCTTCCAATTGTAACCCCTTAATAGCTCTTGAGTTAACAAAATGTTGTCAGTGATCTGGCTACCAGGTATAAAAGCACTCTGCACAGGGCTTATCAGCTTGCATAGGGAACTTTTTATTCCAGTAGTGATGATTTTGCTAATGATTTTGTAGGTCAAATTGCAGCAGGCAATTGGTCTGAAATCTGATACTTTTTGAGGAGTGTTTGTTTTAGGCACAAGTGTAATTAAAGTAGCATTGACCTCCCCCAACATCTTACCCTTCACAAAAAACTCCCTAACTGCATCAATAACTTCCTTCCCAATTTTACTCCATGCTTTCTTAAAGAATCTTGCAGTGTAACCATCTGGTCCTGGAGCCTTGTTGTCACATATATCATCAAGAGAATCTTTTATCTCCTTATCAATTACAGGCCTCACCATACTCACAGCATCCTCCATATTAACTTTATGAGCATTGTGAAGAATACTAGAATCAAAAGTTTCCACATTTACAACTTTTCCCAAGAAGTTTTGAAAGTGTTTCACAAATTGATCATGAACTTTATCCCCCTCAAATCTTTCACCTTCCTCATTACATATTGCTTCAATTATGCTTCTGTGCATTCTTTCTTTTAGGGTAGTATGGAAGAATTTAGTGTTTTTGTCCCCCTCACTGAGCCATTCTATTTTAGCTTGTTGTGCCAAGTACTTTTCTTCATCATTTACAGCCTCATTATACTCTTTTAGAACTTCAGCTTCCTCAATTTTCAACAGAGAATTATGTAGCTGCTTGTCCACCAGGATTTGAATATCTTTACGCTTATCTCTCCATTTTATTACTCTTTCAAAAACATTCCCCAGTTTCCAGTTAAGGCCATTCATATGATACTTCATAGCTTTCAGCTTTTTGACCAAAGTATACATGTTGCAACCCTCAATAGGCAAGTCCCATTCTTTCTCCACAATTGTAATAAACTCCTCCTTATCAGCTATGTAATTAGGAAATCTAAAAGCTTTTTTATTTTTACATAACATCAAGGGCATGTTCAAAACAGCAGGGCTATGGTCTGAAGTAAGGTGAGGGAGGAAAATAGCATAAGAGTTGATGAACTTACTTATAAAGCAGGCATTTCTCATCACTCTATCCAATTTCTTTAAAATTTCACTGCTTGGGTTAAGCCTACTTTGAGTCCATGTAAAATGAACTCCAGTACAGTTGATATCACCCACTTCAATGTTATCTATACACTCTTGAAAATCAACCATGTCACTAGTTTTGCAGGTTCCACCCTCAGAATGGTCTTCAAGATTAAGGCTTACATTCCAGTCTCTCATTAGGATCCAAGGGTTGTTATTCACAATCCTTTTATACACATCTAAGGTTTTCCAAAGCTCTCTTCTATGCTTCCCAAGGTTGTCATCATAGATGAAACAGCAAAAAAACCTTCTAGAGCTGGCAATAGATTCCACAATACACAACATAGACTGTCTACTAGAGTGAATCAGGTCCACATTCACATCATTAGTATTCCATCCTACAATGATTCTACAACCCCTTAAACTTTCTCTCATATTAGATACCCAAGCCCATCTGTAATACTTCGTAATTTCCCATGTCATTTATTAATGCTAATCACTAATCAAATTATAATCAAATGATAACAAAGTCATTTTTGCGGGCCAATTTTTTTTTCCACATGAATATATCACCCGACACCACCTTTAGTCACTCTTTGAAATCAAATAATGGGATTGACTCGAATAGCTCCCACTTGCGAAGCGACACCTAAAAGCGACACCCGTGATATATATATATATATATAAACTATACAATACGATATATATGTATATATATAAGTATCACCGTCAAATTCCTTATATTTTTATTGGGCCGACACTGACACAAATTCACAAAACACTAGCCCGATAATTTCATTCTTTTCTTGGGCCATGAATCAACCTAGCCCACTATATTTTTTCCTTCTTTTTGCGTTTGGGCCGTCACTTACACCACAAGCCCAACTCACCCTTTCTTTTCTTTCTTTCTTGGGTCGCAGCTCACCAAAGCCCAGCACACACAAACAAACCTAAATATACATTTCCTAAACTAAATTACCTAAACAACTAATACTACACATATCACATTCATTTTCTTCTTGTTTTTTCTCTTTCGATTCGAACTCAGTAACAAACACAAGCATGAAACACATAACCTTGCATTACATATTTCATTCTCTTTCTCTTTTCTTTCTTTGCCCTATTCGACACCAAGAAAAACCTCAAACCATTCACTCTCTTGTCACTTCACATCTTTTTCTTCTTGTTACCCAACCTCTCGACACAACACAACATACTTTCACCTTTTCTCTTCACTTTGAGTACAAGAACAAGCAACCCAAGTCAAGCCACCCTAGCACCAAGCTAAAACATAAACAAATCACCACACCATACTTTCTTTTTCTAAACCTTATTACCCAAAGGATTACATGTTTCATACCCAAACATGGAATCTATTCCTCTTCTTTTTCTCTTAAACTATTCGAATTGTACAAGCCTAGAGTCACATGCTTCTTCCATGTTCCCTTACCTAGTCATAAACAAACCAAAATACTATCATAGCTCCATGTTTCTTTCTTTCATTCGACTTGACCAAACAAGACCTTGACCACTTTGTTCCCTTTCGACTTGACCTCACTTTCATGCTTCCTAAACCACCATTAAAATAATTCGAATTCCATACTTCTTTTCAAACCATGTTTACCCCATGGATAACATGTTTCTAAATCCACCAACAAAGAATTTCCTTTCCTCTTTTTTCTTACTATATTCGACCTAGTACAACCAATTCACATGTCTCCTTCCCTAACACCTAACCTAAATAATAAACAAATATATAAACCCATACTTTACTTTTCAACATTGAAAACCTTTGGATAATACACTCCTAGCTACAAATTAAATAATGCCTAAAACATAAACAATAATATACACTATACTTAGTTTTTTGAAATATGTAAAACCCTTTGGATATTATATTTCTTTATCCCCAACACACCACCTTTCTTTTCTTTCCTTTTCCACTTTTCCTCCTTTTTGGTCAAACAAATAACCAAGTACACCCTTTAATATATTTTAACCCTTTTTCCTCCTTTTTGGTTAAATGGGCTTGGTTTTGGGCTTATTCAAACGTGATAAAAACATATCAAGTGAGCTTATGAGATCAGCTTATACAGATAGCTTATAAATGAGCTTTTGGGCTCTAGGCCCAATCGTTATAAGTTTTAAGTTATAAAACTGTTGTGATCACAACTGGCTTTGGGTTTCGAACTGATATCGAACGAGCTTGTTTAAGTGTTCTACTTCCGTAGCCTATTAGTTTAGCTTGTAAACTAATAAGTTAGGCTTTAAAATGGGTGTGTTGTGTGTCTCGTTTAGAAAATACGAGCCACAAGTTTAAGCGACTTAGGCTTGTTTGAAACAGTTTCAACATGTCAAAATTATTCTAAGTGTTTTGTAAAATTCGAAAGTGTCCAAGGTGACATAGAAACATGTCATGAAAGTGGTCCATACATATAAATATGTTACGATTCTTTGTGGTACCTCGAAGATGGTATATTAGACATTTTGTATGTCGAATAAAATGTATATGTTGTAAATGGAATTTACGAATTAACGAAGCAAAGTAAAAGTGATTCGAGACTATAAATCAAGACAATGAAATGGAAAGAATTGAAAAGGGAGGAATTGGCTTACTACACCAAAGTTGGTGGGGCAAAATGTGGCATAGAGACTTTGTGATAGTCACGAGAGGTTGCAACTCGTTTCTTAGCTCAGCAAACAACCACGAACACGCATAGAATACACCGTAGCACAATTTGAACACCAAGTATTTTGGCCAAAGCTATTCGACTTAGTAGCTAGAAAAGACTTAGAAAAATATTTTTAAGGGAAATGTTTGTGTGCATGAGCTAGGCCGGTTGCATGCATGGTTTTTATAGTGAGTTTGGAAGCTAGCACATGAAATATTTAATAATAACCATGAGGACATAAGGGTACGAGGTAATAGTGAGTCAATGGTGAGTAAGTATATGAATCGTACTTGTGTAGTTCGACCAAAGAGAAAGAAACAAAAAGGAAATCATGATTTGTTGTTTTGGCTTCGTTGTGGGCATTCAAAGGTCAACCAAAATAAAAAAAAGGTGCTAGTACTTAGTTTGTGAGATGATTGTGGTTAGCTCGTTAGGTACTCAAGTGGTCAAGAAACATTAAAAATGTGACTACAATTGATAAATGGATCGTTTGGTGTAGATTTGGAGTCAACCGAATGAGTTTTTAAATCAAAACTCAAATGTTGTGTCGAGTTGAAAAAAAATGATAAATGAGCTAAGCTTTGGTGATTTTCTGGGCATCTGATAACGCTCATTTCGTACATGTTTTAGTCGTGTTATTTGCTTGTTTGTGCATTGTATTTGGTTGTGTTTGTGAACATATTGTGCAGAAAAGGTACAAAAATATATATTAAGGTTCAAGTACAATCAAGTCCAAAGAAAAGCTAGAAAGATGGAGAAAAGATGTTCAATCAAGAGCTTTTGCACAATGGTTGATTTCGTCCCATGATAAAGTCTTCGGGAAGCTCATTAAAGATAAAGAATCAAGTTATAAAGACTTCCAAGTTCAAGAAAAGATCAAGTGTTGATGATGTGAATGAAAGTCACATGCGAAGTTTGTTATAAAATATGTTTTTCTTCTTCAACTAAAGGTTCAAGATAGACAACAAAGGTTTAAGTTCAAACCAAAGGTTCAATGCAAATACTACAAATCTCAAGTTGAAACATGAACCTTGGGTTTAGACTCAAACCTTGGGTTCATACACTCCTGGCTTTTTTAATGATCACTATTAATGATCCAACTCTTCAAGTGGGTTGTCATTATGCTTCATTTACTTCAAGTGCAGAATTTTTATGACACTTTGTGCCCAAGAAACTTGCTTGTTGGCCGTAGCTTTTCTATTAATTAGAAGCCTAGCCAAGAGAGAAGACATCTATTTTTTTTACACCTACTACTAATCTTATAATCAAATATTCTCTCAAGAAGGCTACAAAGAAGAAAAACGCAGGAAAGAGTTTACTTACATTCAAATATTCT
Source organism: Artemisia tridentata subsp. tridentata (assembly GCA_021014915.2). Classification (NCBI taxonomy): domain Eukaryota; kingdom Viridiplantae; phylum Streptophyta; class Magnoliopsida; order Asterales; family Asteraceae; genus Artemisia; species Artemisia tridentata. The sequence continues at coordinate 442,204,363 of CP139507.1, read as the reverse complement.
CTCAAGAAGGCTACAAAGAAGAAAAACGCAGGAAAGAGTTTACTTACATTCATCATCAATCATTGTAATCATTCAAGGAATCATTGTTGATCGTCTCATAATTGTTCCTAACTCTTGTAATCATCATTACAACATTTGTAAGACTCTTTAATCATGTTTTCAAGTGACATAATTTCTGTGATTATTTCTTTGTTTGCCATGAGCGGCTAAGTGCCTTATGCACTTGCCTAGATGATGTTTGTTGCATGAATATTGATTGATTATGACTCCATGGTTCTAATTTCATGAAAAACTAATACTAAGATCGAATTATACTTCCAAAGTTTTCATAAACAAAAGAGTTATCAAGTTTGGTTGATTATTAATGGTGGAAGAGGTCGAAAGAGACATTGTTATTTAATCAATTGCAAAACCTTTGTCTATGAAGGATTTACCTTATGTATTGACCATTTCATAAGTAACTTGGTTAAACTTGGAAAACTTAAGAAGGATAGTTGTCAATTACTCGTGAAACGATAGCGAATCAAGTAATTGAATTGTGTTAGTCTTAATTTGATCATGGCTTAATATTGTTTTTGTCATCTTAAAATCTTGACGAGGATTGAAAGTGTTGAAAACAAGGGGATTAGTACACCAACTAATCAAATTAGAACACCATCTAATTTATTGATCATATGTGTTGAAGAACCATTGTCATAATCATATCATTTGAAGTGTGCAAACTAGTCTAGGTAAGTGTAGTTTTTAATATATTGAATTACATCATTATCATTACTTGCTTGCTTAAGAATCGTAACTTAGTGTCCGTTTGACAAACCGGAAAATCAAGTCATTTCCCGAACTTTTTCAATTTTACTATTCATCGTTTACTATTCACCGAACACTATTCATCATTTCACTATTCATCATTTTTGGAGTCGGTTTGAGATATTGAGATGTTTTTCAGAAATTTTACTATTCATCAGACACTATTCACTCCCGAGAAAAAGTTTGTCATTCAGCATTTCATTAAACCTAGTTTACAAGTGTCGAATTCGCAGAACCTTAAGGGTTTAGCAGCTTATTCAGGAGACACATTTCAGAAACATCACGTAGGCTAGAATTAGTCTGCATATCATCAGTAACATCATCTGCATGCATACATGCGTGAGTTTGCATTATTTCAGTATACGTACGGTTATTGATATAATAAACGTTATCATAAGAACAATTATTTTGTATAATTGATCCGACAATCCCGACTATGGTCCAGATATATTTTTATACTCATTTCAGTAATATAAAAGTTATATTATTAATTTACCCGACGTTTTGAATTTATTTCATATACGTATCGTTAAACGTTTATAACTACGACGGTTTTCAGTAAATTCAATTCGTCAACTGTTTATTCACCCGAGACTTATGAGAAATGTAATTTTATAATTTTTACAACTTTAATATGTCCCGTCTTGTTCCGTTAAAATTAATTTTTAACTAACACAGTACCCAAAACTCATAACGTAACGCGTTATATACACCAAATGACTAACAATACACTCAATACCATACAAAATCTCAAATAATTCCCAAGACTTTCATGTTAGTCGACATTTTATGTATATGTGTCAAGTATTATACTTAAACTTGTCCAATTAATTACCAATTTGCCATTTAAGTGAAGACTTTTGCAACAAAAACCAATTTCTACAACACATAACTTATTTTAAAGATCACAAGACTAGGTTTTGGCTCTCCTCTTGCTTCCAAACCCACGGCTCAACATCAAAAGGACCAAGGAGATCAAGTTTTCAAGAATCAAAGTTATTTACACAACCTTAGTATACTTCTACATTAGGTTTTGAAATAAAAACCAAGAAGTAATTAGGAAACCCTTGATACTTTAAACCTCTTCAACAACTAGTAAGCTTTTTATGACCTTTTATAATCTTACATATATATACTTGATGTATTTCATACTCTAGAAGTAAAAACATGTTCATATACATAAGTACTTATACCACTTTTCAAGTATTTTGATTGTTATGAGTTTATAAAAAGCCTATGATCATTCCCTTGTTAATCCTACTAGTTTTATGAGTACTAGGACTCCATGACACCCTAAGAAGGTGTATGGTAGGATTAGAATAGATTTGTGGTGTATTGAAGTGGTTTAGCAAAGATTTGAAACAAGAAAAATGAGTTTTTATCAAGTATATAAAGTTGCTGTCCATTTTTGCCAAACCCAGAAAATCCAGGGGCTGTGGCGTATTTTTGGTCCTCATATTCAGAAAATACTTTCAAAAACGAAACCGTAGCCTTTTGAATCACTAAAAGAGCCCTTACGACGAGAAAGTTATGATTTTTCTAAGTTTGCGACGAAAACTATAATTTTCAGAAAAAGCTTGCTGATGAACAGTACTCATGGGCAATTCTGAGGTCTAAAACTTGATCTAGCCGTCCCGACTTATCAAAAATATGTTAATATGTTGTCCCACGATTCCGAGGATATAAAGAACGTAGAAAATGAGCTTATAACGAAAAAGATATACACGTTTGAATTCCGACGAAACTAATATATTTTGACAGCTTTTAGTTGTTATATTTACTAAGTGTTGAACTCATATTTTTCAAGTAACAACATTGGAAGCCATGTTTCTTACCCATCGAGGCGAGTATGATCAAAAGTTTAACAAGACGACGTTTAGTTAACGTTACAAGGTTTTCAAAAATGCCGAACATGAATACTAACATATGACGTACAATATTTCACGACTAGTTTTACAAAGCCGTTTGGGCATATTTTTCACAAGTGAAGAAAAGTATTAAATTACGCCGAAAACATTATATTCACTAATAGAACATTAAATAAGGATCATGAAGTATTATTTCAACGTTCTACATGAGAAAATGGTTTATAACTTAGCGAGGCGACAAAAGTTTATTTTTCGACGATAAACTTTATTTTCAAAACTCCAAGTGGTATAATGACGTACGTATATGCATGTGTGGGATATTGTTTCATTTCTTACATAGAATCATTTCATTCATATTAGGTTGCGATTAAGGAATCGGGCCATATTTCTGTTCTATCATTAGCATATTCATATCAGTTGTATAAGGTGAGTTTTCATAGCCCCGTTTTAACTTTATACTTTATTTCAAACCTACGGGGGAGAATACATTGCATTCATTTTCATACGAGCCAAAGTATTGCAAATTCAGTTTACATTTCTTAAGTTGCTTCATACCTTTCACAAGACCCGATTTATCATGGACCGTTAATTATGCGTAACCTAGAGTGAGTGAATAGATCTATTGAGGGTGACTCCTCCATCCGCGTTGGTATTACCAATAGTCATTCGGATGCATTTCATTTGATAAAATTAGAGTGTCTGGTAAACACTCAGATGGGCATTTCATTGTCTAGCTTCGGTGTCATGAGCTTAAGAGAAAATGTAACATTTTTATGTGGCATTCATGTCATAAGATTATATACTGGTGGCTATCGTATTTGCATCATATTTACATAAACCTATGAATTTCTCACCAACCTTTGTGTTGACGTTTTAGCAATGTATTTTCAGGTAACTAGACGATCACATCATGACATGCATGTGAGCACTACATAGAGTCACGGCGACGACGCGTCTCACTTGTTTAATATGCACTTTATAATATCGTTGGTTGTAATAAACTTGTTTTTCCATAAAACTTGTACTTCATCTTTTGGGACCGAACGCTTGTAACTTTGCATGTTTTAATATATCCAACGATGATCTTTTAAAATGACACTTTAGGTCATTCGATATAACTGTTCTGAGATGCTATGGCAGTCACGCCCCAGGTATTCCATTCCGCTGCAAGTCATGAACTTGGGGGTGTGACAGATTGGCATCAGAGCTAAGGTTATAGCGAACTAGGTTGCATCTTTGATCCTAGACTATAACCACACCATCATAGCGTTTCATCATTTCATCATAAGTGCATATTCACTACATACTATTTCATACATACACTACATGGTTTATTTACTTCCCACTTTGCGTCGATTGTCACAGAGATGTCTTCAAACTCTCATCCCATCAGTAATTCCTCAGACACAGACACAGACGATACTCCATCATTTCCTACAGTAGTGTTGACTTCAGTTGACTCTACATTAGATCCATCACTTATAGCATCTTCTGCTACCACTGAGCCCTTTGAGGAGGGTGAATTCATACCTACCCCACCGGTATCTCCTACACCAGTATCACCAGTTACACCCACTTCACATACTATTCATACACCACCATCACCAGTTATACCCACCGTTTCAGTTCCAGCACCACCCATTGTTGACGTGCATCCAGGTCAGACTTCAGGTGTCCGTCGTACTAAGATTCGTCGGGGTGCTCAGAAGAGCGTGAGACTTCCACGACGACCACTAGATATACCTACTGCTACTCCTACACCACCATCATCACCTACACCATCACACCCTAGAGATCCCATACCTTCATCAGACTTGCCGCCTAAGAAGCGTGCATTACTAGATTTACCTGCATCATCTACTGCTGAGACTTCAGATACTCCACCACAGACCCAGCATTGTGTTAGTGAGAGCTCGAGAGCGGCTGCATCTAGAGATGTTATGACACAGTTGAGTGATCAGCAGAGACAGATAGATAGGATTGAGGAGGATGTGGAGGACTTGATCCAGGGCAGAGTTTCCATTGATACCTCTTTTTATGGATTGGGGATTAGGCAGATAGAGGATCGTGAGCGCATCACGGAGTTGACCAGTTTGGTTACGAGTCTTGCTTCACAGGTTCAGGATTTACAGAGGCGTTTGGGCGGAGCACCAGGAGGCGTCTAGACATGACTTGTATCATATAGCTTTTACTATCATTATCTAGTCACGGGATGTGTGACATAGTTCAAAGAAACTTGTAGTCTTTTGTATGTTGTACAAACAAAATATATCAAGTGTTGACTCTACTATGTATGAATGGTTGTGCTATATATGTTATCGGTCCATGTAGACCGAAATTTTCATGTATTATATTCATGTGTGTTGTGATTATATTGTGATATTTCGTGGTTGCTTTCGTCGTGATTTCATTTTATTCATGCATGTTGTGGTTGTATATATTTGTGCATGATGATCGTTTCTACTTATGGTTTCTCACTATTGTTATTTCTTATGATTTTCAAGAAACATGCCGCAAAAGAAAGCTGCACCAGCCATGACACAGGCTGCCATTCAGAAGTATGTGAAGGATAGTATTGACCAAGTATTGAAGAAAGAGCGAGCGGCTGTAGCTGCTGCTGCTGAGGCTGCTGTTGCTGAAGTTGCCAGGACTGCTGCTGCTTCAAGAGCCGCAGGAGGGTATGGAATTCGTACATGTACATACAAAGACTTTAAGTGTGGTGATCCCACTAAGTTCAAAGGCACAGAAGGAGCCACAGCTATGATCCGTTGGTTCGAGAAGACGGATTCTGTATTTCTGCTATGCAATTGTCCAGAGGAGAGCAAGGTTAAGTTTGCCACTGGTACACTCTTGGATGTTGCAATGTCATGGTGGAACTCGTATGCTCAGCCTATTGGTATGGAGAATGCCTACACGCTCACATGGGCTGAATTCAAGAAGTTGATGACTAAGAAGTTTTGCCCACGCACAGAGGTGAAGAAGCTAGAGACTGAGTTTTATGAATTAGTGACTATTGGGTATGATATCGAGACCTACATCAGAAGGTTTCAGGAGTTGGCTGCACTTTGTCCATCTATGGTTCCGGACAATGAGAAACTGTTGGAAAGCTTCATTGGAGGGCTTCCATCGAGTATTCAAGGAGATGTGACTTCATTTGATCCTCAGACTATTGAGGAAACTATCAGAATCACTCAGAGACTCATGGCACAGGTTGTGAAGAGGGTAAACAACAACAATTTAACCGTAACAACAATAACAACAACCGTACCAACTACAACAACAACCGAAACAACAACACCAACTATAACAATAACAACAACAAGAGAAGGTTAGAGAATAATCGAGGTAATAATCCCACTCAGCAAGCACCCAAGAGACAAGAAATTGCAAGGGCCTATGCTGCAGGCCAGAACGAAAATAAAGGTTACGATGGTATTCTACCAAAGTGTGAAACATGTAACAGTCACCATGGTCCAGGTCGTTGCCCTACTCCATGTGGCAACTGTAAGAAGGTTGGTCACTATACCAGGGATTGTAAGCTCCCAAAGTTGAATGAGAATCAGAAAGCCCCAGTGAAATGTTTTGGCTGTGGAGAGTTTGGACACTACAGGAATGATTGTCCAAAAGGGAAAAATCAGGGAAACAGGAACCAAGGAGGAACAGCTAGAGGAAGGGTTTACGTTATGGGAGGAGAAGATATCAAGGAGGACCCGAATGTTGTCACGGGTACGTTCCTCATCAATAATCGTTATGCATCAGTCTTATTTGATTCAGGAGCTGATAGAAGCTTTGTGTCCACTATATTTGCACCATTACTTAACATCGAACCAAACATCTTAGACACTCCTTACCACATCGAATTAGCTAATGGTAACATAGTTTGCACCAACACCATTATCCGCGGTTGCACTCTCAATTTCCTAAATCATCCATTCAATATAGACCTTATGCCAGTAGAACTCGGAAGTTTCGACATCATTATCGGCATGGATTGGTTATCCAGGCATCGTGCAAGAATCATATGTGATGAGAAAGTTGTTCATCTTCCTTATAACGGCGAAACCTTGATCATTCGTGGTGAACAAAGTGGAACTAGACTCAGTATTATATCATGCATCAAAACGGCGAAGTACATAAAGAAGGGTTGCTATGCTTTCTTAGCACACATAACAGAAAAGAAGTCGGAGGAGAAGCGACTTGAAGATGTACCGATTGTTAGTGATTTTTCAGAGGTCTTTCCTGAAGAATTACCCGGACTTCCACCTGCACGCCAAGTAGAATTTCAGATTGACTTGGTACCCGGAGCTGCACCTGTTGCACGAGCACCTTACCGACTAGCACCTTCAGAAATGCAAGAGTTGTCTAACCAGTTGCAAGAGCTCTTAGACAAAGGATTCATTAGACCAAGTTCCTCGCCTTGGGGAGCACCAGTCTTGTTTGTGAAGAAGAAGGATGGTTCTTTCAGAATGTGTATAGACTATAGAGAGCTAAACAAGTTGACGGTGAAAAATCGTTACCCACTTCCCAGGATTGACGATTTGTTCGATCAATTGCAAGGCTCTAGCTATTACTCGAAAATAGACCTGAGATCAGGTTACCATCAACTTAGAGTTCGGGAGGAGGATATCCCGAAGACAGCATTTAGAACTCGTTATGGTCATTATGAGTTTCAAGTTATGCCGTTTGGAGTAACTAACGCACCTGCTGTATTCATGGATCTTATGAATAGAGTGTGCAAGCCGTATCTAGATAAGTTTGTGATTGTATTCATCGACGATATCTTGATCTACTCGAAGAACAAACAAGAGCATGAAGAACACCTCAGAACGATCTTAGAACTACTCAAGAAGGAGAAACTGTACGCCAAATTTTCGAAGTGTGATTTTTGGATTCGAAAAGTCAATTTCTGTGTCATGTGATTGATAGCCAGGGATTACAAGTTGACCCTACGAAGATTAAAGCTGTTAGAGATTGGGCTACTCCAACAAACCCTACAGAAATTCGACAATTCTTAGGACTTGCCGGATATTACAGGAGATTTATAGAAGGTTTTTCCAAGATAGCTAAACCTTTGACCAAGCTGACACAGAAAAACAAGAAGTACGAATGGGGAAAGAAACAAGAGTCTGCTTTTCAGTTGTTGAAACAAAAACTTTGCAGTGCGCCAGTGTTGGCATTACCCGAAGGGATTGATAACTTTGTGGTATACTGCGATGCTTCACACAAAGGACTTGGAGCCGTGTTAATGCAGAAGGAGAGGGTGATTGCTTATGCATCACGACAACTTAAGATTCATGAGAAGAACTATACTACTCATGACTTAGAGTTGGGTGCCGTAGTTTTTGCGCTCAAGATTTGGAGGCATTATCTCTATGGTACTAAATGTACAGTGTTTACAGACCACAAGAGCTTACAGCACATACTTGATCAGAAAGAGCTAAATATGAGACAACGTCGTTGGCTAGAATTGCTTAGTGATTACGATTGTGAGATCAAATATCACCCGGGAAAAGCCAATGTTGTGGCAGATGCTCTTAGCCGAAAAGAAAGACTCAAGCCGTTGAGAGTCAGATCGTTAGGTATGACGATTGTTTCACCATTACCATCGAGAATCCTAGAGGCTCAGATTGAGGCGCTCAAGGAAGAGAATCGACCAAGTGAAAAACTCTATGGTATGCCAGAAAATGCAAATGGCTTCGTAAAGAGATCAGACGGAGTGTTATGCTTCAAGGATAGAAGCTGGGTACCACTCTATGGCGGTATACGAGAGTTGATCATGCACGAGTCACACAAGTCGAAGTATTCGATTCACCCAGGTTCTGATAAGATGTATCAGGATCTTAAGAAGTTATATTGGTGGCCGAATATGAAAGCATAAATTGCTGAATATGTTAGCAAATGCCTTACTTGCTCCAAAGTGAAAGCCGAATACCAGAAACCATCAGGGTTACTTCAGCAACCAGAGATTCCTCAGTGGAAATGGGAACGTATTACCATGGATTTCGTTACTAAACTTCCTAAAACATCAGGCGGTTTCGATGCTATTTGGGTAATAGTTGACCGTTTAACCAAATCAGCACATTTCATCTCGATCAGAGAGACTTACTCCATGGACCAACTTACTAGACTTTACGTCAAAGAAATAGTCTCGAAGCACGGAGCACCAATTTCTATCATTTCCGACAGAGATAGTCGATTCACTTCAAACTTTTGGCAGTCGTTACAAGATTCATTTGGAACCAAATTAGACATGAGCACTGCTTATCATCCTCAGACGGATGGTCAGAGTGAGAGAACGATTCAGACACTGGAAGACATGCTCAGGGCATGTGTCATTGACTTTGGAAATGGTTGGGCTAACCATTTGCCATTGATCGAATTCTCTTACAACAACAGTTATCACTCAAGTATAAAGGCAGCACCATTCGAGGCACTTTATGGTCGAAAGTGTCGATCACCTGTTTGTTGGGCAGAAGTTGGCGACGCACAACTCACTGGTCCAGAAATGGTTCGCGAAACTACGGAGAAGATAGTTCAGATTCGAGATAGACTTCAAACTGCCAGGAGCCGACAGAAAAGTTATGCAGACATACACCGCAAACCACTAGAATTTCAGGTTGGAGACAAAGTCATGTTGAAGGTCTCGCCTTGGAATGGCGTGGTAAGATTTGGAAAAAGCGGGAAGTTGAACCCGAGGTACATTGGGCCATTCAAGATTCTGGAAAGAGTCGGTCCAGTAGCTTACAAGCTTGAACTTCCGTCAGAACTCAGCAACGTTCATAACACATTCCACGTTTCAAACCTCAAGAAGTGTCTTTCAGATGAATCACTCGTAATTCCTTTAGAAGAAATTCAACTCGACGATAAGCTTAATTTCGTGGAGGAACCAGCTGAAATTATGGACCGAGAGGTCAAACAGTTGAAGCAGAGTCGTATTCCTATCGTGAAGGTTCGCTGGAATTCTCGAAGAGGTCCTGAGTTTACTTGGGAACGAGAAGACCAGATGCGGCTCAAATATCCACATCTTTTCACCGACACCACCCCAGCGACCAACACTGACCGAACTTCGGGACGAAGTTCCAATTAGGATGGGAGACTGTGACAAACCGGAAAATCAGGTCATTTCCCGAACTTTTTCAATTTTACTATTCATCGTTTACTATTCACCGAACACTATTCATCATTCACTATTCATCGTTTTTGGAGTCGGTTTGAGATATTGAGATGTTTTTCAGAAATTTTACTATTCATCAGACACTATTCACTCCCGAGAAAAAGTTTGTCATTCAGCATTTCATTAAACCTAGTTTACAAGTGTCGAATTCGCAGAACCTTAAGGGTTTAGCAGCTTATTCAGGAGACACATTTCAGAAACATCACGTAGGCTAGAATTAGTCTGCATATCATCAGTAACATCATCTGCATGCATACATGCGTGAGTTTGCATTATTTCAGTATACGTACGGTTATTGATATAATAAACGTTATCATAAGAACAATTATTTTGTATAATTGATCCGACAATCCCGACTATGGTCCAGATACATTTTTATACTCATTTCAGTAATATAAAAGTTATATTATTAATTTACCCGACGTTTTGAATTTATTTCATATACGTATCGTTAAACGTTTATAACTACGACGGTTTTCAGTAAATTCAATTCGTCAACTGTTTATTCACCCGAGACTTATGAGAAATGTAATTTTATAATTTTTACAACTTTAATATGTCCCGTCTTGTTCCGTTAAAATTAATTTTTAACTAACACAGTACCCAAAACTCATAACGTAACGCGTTATATACACCAAATGACTAACAATACACTCAATACCATACAAAACCTCAAATAATTCCCAAGACTTTCATGTTAGTCGACATTTTATGTATATGTGTCAAGTATTATACTTAAACTTGTCCAATTAATTACCAATTTGCCATTTAAGTGAAGACTTTTGCAACAAAAACCAATTTCTACAACACATAACTTATTTTAAAGATCACAAGACTAGGTTTTGGCTCTCCTCTTGCTTCCAAACCCACGGCTCAACATCAAAAGGACCAAGGAGATCAAGTTTTCAAGAATCAAAGTTATTTACACAACCTTAGTATACTTCTACATTAGGTTTTGAAATAAAAACCAAGAAGTAATTAGGAAACCCTTGATACTTTAAACCTCTTCAACAACTAGTAAGCTTTTTATGACCTTTTATAATCTTACATATATATACTTGATGTATTTCGTACTCTAGAAGTAAAAACATGTTCATATACATAAGTACTTATACCACTTTTCAAGTATTTTGATTGTTATGAGTTTATAAAAAGCCTATGATCATTCCCTTGTTAATCCTACTAGTTTTATGAGTACTAGGACTCCATGACACCTTAAGAAGGTGTATGGTAGGATTAGAATAGATTTGTGGTGTATTGAAGTGGTTTAGCAAAGATTTGAAACAAGAAAAATGAGTTTTTATCAAGTATATAAAGTTGCTGTCCATTTTTGCCAAACCCAGAAAATCCAGGGGCTGTGGCGTATTTTTGGTCCTCATATTCAGAAAGTACTTTCAAAAACGAAACCGTAGCCTTTTGAATCAGTAAAAGAGCCCTTACGACGAGAAAGTTATGATTTTTCTAAGTTTGCGACGAAAACTATAATTTTCAGAAAAAGCTTGCTGATGAACAGTACTCATGGGCAATTCTGAGGTCTAAAACTTGATCTAGCCGTCCCGACTTATCAAAAATATGTTAATATGTTGTCCCACGATTCCGAGGATATAAAGAACGTAGAAAATGAGCTTATAACGAAAAAGATATACACGTTTGAATTCCGACGAAACTAATATATTTTGACAGCTTTTAGTTGTTATATTTACTAAGTGTTGAACTCATATTTTTCAAGTAACAACATTGGAAGCCATGTTTCTTACCCATCGAGGCGAGTATGATCAAAAGTTTAACAAGACGACGTTTAGTTAACGTTACAAGGTTTTCAAAAATGCCGAACATGAATACTAACATATGACGTACAATATTTCACGACTAGTTTTACAAAGCCGTTTGGGCATATTTTTAACAAGTGAAGAAAAGTATTAAATTTCGCCGAAAACATTATATTCACTAATAGAACATTAAATAAGGATCATGAAGTATTATTTCAACGTTCTACATGAGAAAATGGTTTATAACTTAGCGAGGCGACAAAAGTTTATTTTTCGACGATAAACTTTATTTTCAAAACTCCAAGTGGTATAATGACGTACGTATATGCATGTGTGGGATATTGTTTCATTTCTTACATAGAATCATTTCATTCATATTAGGTTGCGATTAAGGAATCGGGCCATATTTCTGTTCTATCATTAGCATATTCATATCAGTTGTATAAGGTGAGTTTTCATAGCCCCGTTTTAACTTTATACTTTATTTCAAACCTACGGGGGAGAATACATTGCATTCATTTTCATACGAGCCAAAGTATTGCAAATTCAGTTTACATTTCTTAAGTTGCTTCATACCTTTCACAAGACCCGATTTATCATGGACCGTTAATTATGCGTAACCTAGAGTGAGTGAATAGATCTATGAGGGTGACTCCTCCATCCGCGTTGGTATTACCAATAGTCATTCGGATGCATTTCATTTGATAAAATTAGAGTGTCTGGTAAACACTCAGATGGGCATTTCATTGTCTAGCTTCGGTGTCATGAGCTTAAGAGAAAATGTAACATTTTTATGTGGCATTCATGTCATAAGATTATATACTGGTGGCTATCGTATTTGCATCATATTTACATAAACCTATGAATTTCTCACCAACCTTTGTGTTGACGTTTTAGCAATGTATTTTCAGGTAACTAGACGATCACATCATGACATGCATGTGAGCACTACATAGAGTCACGGCGACGACGCGTCTCACTTGTTTAATATGCACTTTATAATATCGTTGGTTGTAATAAACTTGTTTTTCCATAAAACTTGTACTTCATCTTTTGGGACCGAACGCTTGTAACTTTACATGTTTTAATATATCCAACGACGATCTTTTAAAATGACACTTTAGGTCATTCGATATAACTGTTCTGAGATGCTATGGCAGTCACGCCCCAGGTATTCCATTCCGCTGCAAGTCATGAACTTGGGGGTGTGACAGTCCGTTATAATCAAAACTCACATTTCACAAAACTAAACAAATCCTTGTGAACGACCTCGGCTTACCATTTCATCTCTTACTACACACGGACGAGTATACTTGCTCGTATGTGTTTCATTTGAATCATTGGTAGATCGTGTTATAAATTTAAAACTTGCACTCTCGATATACATCAAGTTTTTGGTGCCGTTTCCGGGGATTTGATCACGTTTTTCGTGAGTTTTTGTTCATAATTTTTCGTCACTTTGTTCGTTTTCATAAGCCCGTTTGTTAAAAAAGTTCTTTGAAATTTGTCCAGGAAATCGCGGTTTAATTTTGAACCTTGCGGTTTAATTTCTTTTAGTGACCCGTCGATGCTCAAACTGGCCGGTCCAAACCCAAACCGCCCCGGTTCATTCACTTCTGTGAACTTTTGCCAAATTTGAACCCCCGAACCGCCCGGTCCGCCCACGAACCGGACCGGTTCGTTTTCTACTGTGAACCTCCGCCAAAACTGAACAACTGAACTGCCCGGTTCATTTCTGAACCTGACCGGTTCGCTCGCTGCTGTTGACCCGTCCCGCTTGAACCACCCGGTTCAAACTTGAACCTGTCCGGTTTATTTGCGTCTGTGACCTCTCGCTCGGTTGAACCGACCGGTTCAAATACTAACATGTCCGGTTCGTGACCCACTGTTCACGTAAAAAAAAAAAAAACTTTTTTTCCTTAACTTTTCCTTTCTTTTTCAAATTTCCTTTTTAATCGTTTTCGATAGGATAATTTTTCTCGTGCATGACCACTCGTTCTTCGAACGAAGAGTTAAGTACACCATTGTCTAATCCCGAAAGTTTATTTCGCAAAAAGAGAACTCCATTTGGACCACACAATCGAAGAAGACCATGAATCGTTAACCCACCGTTTGAAAACCTTTCCGAAGTCCATCTAATCGTTGATTTTCTTCTTGAATTACCATTCCCAATGGCCGACGATCGACCTATGTGGGCTACCAATAGGGTTGTAGCTCCTACACCCGCCGCCGCAATTGTTCCCGTTAATCTTGGAGATAACTTTACTATCAAAGGTCATCATCTTTCGATGATTAAAGACAATCAATTTAATGGTCGTGTTAGATCCGATCCACACAAACACATCGCCAATTTTCTTGAAATTTGTGATATGTTTTGTTACACGGGTACCGAAGCTAACTCAATCAAACTCAAACTCTTTCCATCGTCTCTCACCGGAGAAGCGAAAATTTGGTATAACGAATTAAGCCCCGGAGTGATCACTACTTGGGATGAAATGAGAGAAGCATTCGTTGGACGTTTCTTTCCACCGGCCATGTTTGATCGACTCCTAGGTGAAATTCGTAGTTTTACTCAAAAAGAAGGAGAAACTCTTGTCGAAGCTTGGCTTCGAATAAAAAACATGCTCCGAAGTTGTCATGGGCATGGTTTGTCTCGTGGTAATATCATTCAAATCTTTTACCATGGTCTTGATGACACAACTCAAGGTATCCTTGATGCCGGAGGCATTTTCCTTTACAAGACCCCTAAAGAAGCTTATACTTTACTAGAAGACCGTGTTCTTCTAAAGCTCGATTGGTCTAAAGATGCCAAAACAAAACCTCAGCGAAAAACCGTTGCATTCGCCGAAGGAGCGAATGAAAATTCCAAAATCATGGACATGATGAAAGATCTCACCACAAAAATCGATTCTAAATTCCAAAGTATCCAAAAAGAAATGAAAGATATGCGTGATGGATGCAATCATTGTGGTGGAAACCATTCACGAATGTAATGATAAACCTATGGGAGGCCCCGAAGCCGAAGCCAATTACATTTATGGAGGATATCGAGGAGGAGGATACCGTGGTAACTATTACGGTATAAACTCTAGAGATTGGCAAGATCGTCCACCGAGGGATGACAACCGTTCGACACCTAATTGTGATGATAATCGTTCATCATCACAAACACCCGAAAAGAAAAACGAAGAATCCGAATTCGAAAAAACCATGCGTGAATTCGTTGTTGCACAAAAGTCAACTAATGAATTTATCAAAAATCAATTCTTCAGCCTCAAAACCAAAGTAGAACAAGGTCAAAAGAACCATCAAGCTTCTATCCAGGACCTTGAAACCAAATTTGGTCGCCTTTTCGATCAATTTGCTGCTAGACCAACAGGTACTTTGCCAAGCAATACCCAATCTAATCCTAAACCATCATCGTCTGGATCTTATCGTCCACCTCAAACTAGAAATGAGCATGTAAATGCTGTTTTTACTCGAAGTGGCTTGTCTTATGATCCACCACAAAACCCAATTCAAATAACCACTATTGTTCATGACGATAGTGAGGATGAAGTAGAGGAGGAACCAAAAGATGACACACCAATTCCTACACCGGTCGTTAAGTCTACTCCTCCATTCAAAGCCTATAAACCAAAAATTCCATATCCTCAACGTTTGAGGAAAGAAAAGATGGAAGAACAATATGGCAAGTTCATTGACGTAATCAAAGAAGTTAGGATCAACGTTCCTCTTGTTGATGTCCTAGCTGGAATGCCCAATTATGGGAAGTTTTTGAAAGAACTTGTGAGCAACAAAAGCGAAATGGAAAACATTTCCGCTACTTTCTTAAATGAAGATTGCTCAGCCATAGTCGAAAACAAACTTCCGAAAAAACACGGTGATCCTGGAAGTTTTCTCATCCCTTGTACCTTGGGAAATTCAATTACTTGTGATGCCTTGGCCGATCTTGGAGCAAGTATTAACCTCATGCCATACTCGTTGTATGCGAAACTCAAAATCGATACTTAGAAACCCACAAGAATGAGTATCCGTTTAGCAAATCATACTATCCAATATCCTGTTGGAGTAGCTGAAAATATGCTCGTTCAAGTTGGGCAATTCATTTTTCCCGTTGATTTTGTGATTCTCGAAATGGAGGAAGATAGTAGAGTTCCATTGATCTTAGGAAGACCTTTTCCTAAACACCGCCGATGCTATCATTCGAGTTAAAAACAAAGAACTCAATCTTGGAGTTGGAGATGAAAGAATTTCTTTTCAAATCAATGAAGCCATGAAATATTCCCATGCTTATGATGACACTTGTTATAGCATTGATGTTATCGATGAAATAACAGAAGAAACATTCGATGAGTTGCTTGATGAAAGAATTACAACTCATAATACATCTGGACAAATAAGCGATGAAGATCTTGACAGAGAATTCGCTGAATTTATGCAGATAAACACCGAAGAAGTTTCTGAGGAAGAAACAACCAACTTTGAGGAGTTGGAATTCAGTGATGACATGAGAATCAAAACCTCAGTCAAAGATCCGCCGAAGGATCTAGTCTTGAAACCTTTACCCGAACATCTGGAATATGCATTCTTGGAAGAAAAATCTCTTCTTCCGGTTGTCATAGCTTCAGCACTCAAACCCGATAAAAGAGAACGTCTTGTTTCTATGCTCAAAAATCACAAAGAAGTTTTTGCTTGGAAAACTTCTGATATTCGTGGAATAAGTCCGTATTTTTGTAAACATAAAATCAATTTTGAAGACGATTCCAAACCCATTGTTTAAAGACAACGAAGACTTAGCCTAAACATGAAGGAAGTTGTGAAAAAAGAAATAATCAAACTTCTCGATGCCGGTATCATTTACCCCATTGAGGATAGTTCATGGGTAAGTCCCGTTCACTGTGTTCCTAAGAAAGGAGGAACAACCGTTGTAACCAACGAACATAATGAACTTGTTCCTACTCGAACCATAACTGGTTGGCGAGTGTGCATTGATTATCGCAAATTAAATGACGCCACCAGGAAGGATCACTTTCCATTACCGTTCATGGATCAAATGTTGGAAAGACTTGCGGGGAACAAATTCTTTTGTTTTCTAGATGGTTTTTGGGGATATTTTCAAATTCCAATAGAACCAGCTGATCAAGAAAAGACCACATTCACGTGTCCTTTTGGCACATATGCGTATAGGCGTATGCCTTTTGGTCTTTGTAACGCACCTGCAACATTTCAAAGGTGCATGATTGCTATTTTTCAAGATATGCTTGACATTTCCATGGAAGTTTTCATGGATGATTTCTCGATGTTTGGAGACTCGTTTGAGTCATGCCTCTCGAATCTTGATAAAATGATTGAAAGATGCAAATCCGCTCATCTCGTGCTTAACTGGGAAAAATGTCACTTTATGGTGACAGAAGGCATTGTGCTTGGTCACAAGATTTCAAGCAAGGGAATCAATGTAGACAAAGCAAAAATTGATGCCATTGCTAAATTACCACCCCCGACTAACGTCAAAGGCGTTAGAAGTTTTTAGGACATGCGGGATTCTACCGCATATTCATCAAAGATTTTTCGAAAATATCTCGTCCTATGACGAAGCTTCTTGAGAAAGATTCAATCTTTGATTTCAAAAAAGAATGCATCAAGGCATTCGAAACGCTCAAAAATAAGTTAACAAATGCACCGATTATGGTATCACCAAATTGGTCGCTACCGTTTGAACTTATGTGTGATGCAAGTGATTTTGCTGTGGGAGCAGTTTTAGGACAGCGCGATGGAAAACATTTTTGTCCTATTTACTTTGCTAGCAAAACCTTGAATAGTGCACAACAAAACTACACGGTCACTGAAAAAGAATTATTGGCTGTAGTTTTTGCGTTTGACAAATTTCGTTCCTATCTTGTTTTGTCAAAAACAATTGTATTCACCGATCATTCCGCTCTTAAGTATTTGTTTGCTAAACAAGATTCCAAACCACGTCTTATTCGATGGATTTTATTGCTTCAAGAATTTGACATTGAAATCCAAAATAAGAAAGGTGCAGAGAATGTTGCAGTAGATCATTTGTCTCGGTTAGAAAATCCTAATTTAGATGAATTCGGTGAAGACGAGATTGACGATATTTTTCCCGACGAAACCCTCATGGGAATTGAAAATGAAGAAGTACCATGGTTTGCAGATTTTGTAAATTATCTAGTCGGAAGAGTGTTACAAAAAGGTCTAACTCATACTCAGCGTAGTAAATTTTTCGCAGACCTAAAACACTATTTCTGGGATGAACCGTATCTATTTAAAATGTGCCCCGATGGGATAATTAGGAGATGCGTGTACGGTTCAGAAACTCGTAGAATTCACGGTGAATGTCATCATGGCCCAACCGGAGGACATTATGGTCCGTCCACAACCGCGAAAAAAGTCTTCGATGCGGGATTTTATTGGCCGACGATTTTTAAAGAAGCTCATACGCTTGTGCAAAATTGTGATGCTTGCCAGAAATCTGGTAGTCTTTCTCGTAGAGACGAAATGCCACAAAAGAGCATCCAAGTTTCTGAAATCTTTGATATATGGGGAATTGACTTCATGGGTCCTTTTCCTAAATCTCATAAGTTCGAATACATCCTCGTTGCAATTGACTATGTTTCAAAATGGGCCGAAGCCGAAGGTTTACCCACAAACGATGCACGAGTGATTGTAAATTTCCTTAAAAAGCTTTTCTCTCGATTCGGAATCCCTAAAGCTTTGAAAAGCGATAGAGGAACTCACTTTTGTAACCATCAAATGGAGAAAGCTATGAAACGATATGGAGTTCATCATCGTTTTGCAACTGCATAGCCCCCTTAAACCAGTGGTCAAGTCGAAAATACCAATAGAGCTTTAAAGAGAATACTTGAAAAAACGATTAAGGATAACCCTTCCATTTGGTCAAGAAAGCTCGATGACGCTCTATGGGCATTTAGAACGGCATACAAAACTCCAATTGGCACAACTCCGTATAGACTCGTATATGGAAAAACTTGTCATTTGCTGTTTGAAATCGAATACCGCGCATACTGGGCGTTGAGGCAATGTAATCCCGATCTCAAAATCGCTGGAGAAAAACGATTATTGCAATTGCATGAACTCGATGAATTAAGACTCCAAGCATATGAGAATTCCAAATTGTACAAAGCTCGAACAAAAGCGTACCATGATAAGAAACTCAGAATCCGAAAAGAATTCAAAGGCGGAGACAAAGTAATTTTGATCAATTCTAAGTACAAATTCAAAGCTCCTAAGCTAAGAACCAAATGGTTTGGTCCATTCGTTGTAAAACATGGATTTCCATCCGGATATGTTGAGTTATATGACAAACATGGTGGAAGTTACATCGTTAATGGACATCGTATCAAGATTTATCATGATGAGGAGCAACTGAATGAAATGTCAAGTGAAGAAATTCCACTTGAATTGCTCGATAAAAAGAAATATACTGCTATGCATTTTCCATTATATATGGCACCTTTCAACAGATTATAAAAAATTACATAACCATGGGTCGCGGATAACGGATTATGTATGATTTCTAACTAATCTTGTGGGTACCGTAACGGAAATTGACATTCAAAAAACTGGAAAAGGATAGTAACAGGGAAATGTAGTATACACCAAAGAAATCGGAAGAAACCAACTAAATCACGAAGTGAAGAAGTCAAGTCCGGCTGATGACTCATTAATAAATTAAGCGCTTCTCGGGAGGCAACCCGTGTTTTTTTTTTTTTTTTTTTTTTTTTTTTAAAATTGTTTGTTTATTTTTTTATGCCCCAATGGTTTACCATAAGTGTGGGGGCGTTGCATTATTATAAATAAAAAATCCAAAAATATTTTTCATTTTGTGTGTTTGTTTTGTATATGATGATTACTGCAGGTTATGATACTTGATCTAAAGATGTTGAATCATTCGATCACAATATCTCATTTAGAGTTCGATTCTGATTCCAAGGCTCAGGCAGTAACATTTCTCTTATTTTCATTTCCCTATTTTATATAATTCATCGTTCTTTACATTGAGGACAATGTCAAACTTAAGTGTGGGGGGAGGAAATAGGAAAATGAAACTGAATTTTTAAATTTTGAATATTTTTTAGCCTAGTTTTTAATTGTTTGCCCTTACGATCTAGTTGTTTTTTCACATATAGGATAATTTATACTAGAGTAACTAGATCGATCCACTGATAAAACATGTAATTTTTGAAAAATCGAGATGTGTCCTGATTGACATTGCAATCCATTTTTGGAAGCCATAACATTGCTAGCACAATTATAGCCCATTCCACAAAATTTTGTGAGGATTTAAGCCTTTTCTTATATAGCATATATCTTTTATGCTTGATTTTTTTTTTTTTTTTTTTTAAAGGTAAAATAAATTAAGAAAACAATGAAAGCCCAAAGGCATTACAAACAGGAAGGAAGAAAATAAAGTACAAAGTGTTAACAAAGAGACAAAGATACAACCTTAGCTCTACACTTTGCACCACAAAAAACCAATGGCATAGGACATCACCCTAGCTCAAATACAAAACAAGTCAAAAATAAGCTAGGACTAATACATAGAAAACTTCATAAAAAAGACCAGGCAGGAAAGATTGCTTAAACTAGAGTTATTATCATACTCTGAATACATGGGACAGTGCAAAGGGACCAACCAATGCACCTCCAAACATCACCATATGATAACAACACCTAGAAAGCTAGACTGCCAAAATCTAAATTAGAAGAATATAAAGAACATGCCAAAACTAAACCACAGCAGAATCATCATGAAGAACCTTAACCAGAATACAAATCACATCTTCCAAAGAAACCAGATGCATCTTCAACCAAAAAACCATCAAGTAATATAGATAGTTGTTGCAGTCCACACCATGAAAGTCTTCTCCTTAAAAAACCTTATTAAGTAAAACCACAAGGGCAAAACCTTAAATAAGGAAAAAGAGTAAGACCTTTCTAAGACATAAAGATCACAGCTACAACAAACTATCCTCAGACCAACAAAATCCACAATACTGACAAATACCTCCAGAGAAAGGAACCTAATAATACTCATCCACCTCCATCCTTTTACATACACCTTGTTACACTCCCACATACCTGTACTAATACAACCAGTAATATTATAATAACAGATCATTAAGCTTCTATGCCAAACATACCAATGGCCAGAAACCATAAAGAAACTAAGTTTCACCATCAACATCCATATAATCAGGCATCAAATCATCAATAATATACCTATACTTGAGCTTCTTATCAATAGGAAAACCCCATATCTCAGCTGCATTCATCACATCAGTAGTAACTTTAAGCTTTAACCCCATAACCCTGAATCTAACATAATCAACAATAATCTTAAGTAACTCATCTTCAGTTCTGCTATAATTGCCAAATAATCTCATGTTCCTTTCTTGCCAGATAAAATAAACAGCAGCACCCAACACAAGTCTCTGAATCACACTCCAACTAGTATTTTTAGCTTGCATATTCACAATACTAGAGATAATCTGAGCCCAACAATTAGAAACATGACTAAGCTTGGCCATCCTTTTTAACCTTTCCCATAACCTTTTGCAGAAAACACAGCTAAAAAATAGATGACTATGGGAATCTTTACACTATTTACAGAAAACACAACTCATATCCTGGATATTAAGCCATCTAGAAATTCTATCTTGAGTCTTTAACCTCCCTTTGATAGCCATCCATAAAATAAACGAATGTCTCGGTACACATTGACTAAACCATACATGATTGCACCAGATCACCTTAGGATAACTATGCTTAATACCTTTCCAAACCTCCTTAACACAAAAATCCTTAACCCTACCTTTCTTATTCACCCATACACTTTTATCATCAGCATTCTCATTTAACTTAGGAACCTGAATATCCAGAATCTCACTAAACCTTTCATTCCAATCCAAAGGCCAATTCCAGCATTCATTATTAATCAAATCAACCACTTTAAATCTCTTATCCATACAGTTTAACATAAGAGATGTGTAATTAACAATATTACACAATGGACCTCTATCAAGCCATTTATCATACCAGAAAAAACATTTATCTCCTTTACCAATCTTATAGTGAACAAAATTTCTAATCTTATCTCTAAGGGCCAAAATCTGTCTCCAACACCAAGAAGTGTCCTGATTAGGCTTAATAACCCAAACACTATCACCCTTTAACCACTGAGACTTAACCCACTTAACCCAAATAGACTGTTTATCAGAAATCACATTCCATAAATGTTTTGCCATTAAAGCCTCATTCCAAATGTGTAAGGATTTAAGCCCAAGACCCCCTTCATTTTTTTGCATACAAACTTCCTTCCAGGCAACACTATATCTAATGCTTTTCTTACCATCAGTATTCCAGAGAAAGCATTTAAGGAGCTTATCTACATCATCACATATCCCTTGTGGCAAAATAAAAATAGAGGCCCAATACACATTTAAAGAATTAAGAACAGAGGCAATAAGTTGAAGTCTCCCAGCAAAAGAGAGACTCCTATTATGCCATCCGTCAATTCTTTTCTTCACATTATCTAACAAAATATTGCAATCAACTCTAGAAATCCTGTTAGAGTCAAGGGGAATACCAAGGTACCTTACAGGGAGACTTCCTTCATTGAACGGCATCACAGTTTTAACGTCAAGCTTAACATCATCAGCAACATTACCAAAGTAAACCGTGCTCTTCTCCATACTTGGCCTTAGTCCAGAAGATAAACAGAACTCATCCATAGCCCTTCTGATTACTGAAGCAGAAACTTTATCTCCATGACAAAACAACATTACATCATCCGCAAAACAAAGATTAACAATACCAAGTTTTTTGCAACCCCAGTGATATTTGAACTTCTTCTCCATCTTCACTTGTCTTTTCAGCATCAATGTAAAGACCTCCATTACAATAGTAAACAGATAGGGAGAAATCGGATCCCCTTGCCTCAAACCTCTCTTAGCTTTAAAGAAACCATGAGATTCTCCATTCACATTAATAGAAAAGGAAGCAGATCTGAGACACATCATAATCCAGTCAACCATCACCTTATGAAATCCAAACCTCAGCAGAATAAACTCCAAAAAGCTCCATGACATAGTATCATAAGCCTTCTGAATATCTACTTTAAATGCACATCTACCCACCTTTTTAATACTAGAATAACCACTCATCAACTCCTGAGCAACCATAATATTATCACTTATATGCCTGCCCTCAATAAAAGCACATTGGTTTTCATCAATCAACCCATTAAGAGCAGTTTTAATCCTATTCGTAAGCACCTTGCTAATGCATTTATAAACCACATTGCAACACGCAATGGGTCTATAATCATTAACTTTTAAAGGAGATTTACATTTTGGAACCAGAGAAATTAATGTTGTATTCAATTCACCCAACATCTTACCATTAGTGAAGAACTCTCTAATAGCATCACAAAAATCCACTTTAATAATTTCCCAAGCTTTCTTGAAAAACTTTGCGGTAAAGCCATCAGGACCAGGAGCTTTGTTATCCTCAATATCAAACAGAGCCTCCCTAATTTCATCATCAGTAACCCTTCTAATCATACCCAAAGCATCATCATTACTAACTATCTTAGTAAACAAATCTTCAGGCTCTTCAACGGGAAAAACTTCATCACATGTACCAAGAAAACTTTGAAAATGAGAGACAAATTGCTCAGCCACATCTTCACCTTCAAAACTATTCCCCACATCATCTTTAATACAAAAAATTCTATTCCTAGCCATCCTTCCTTTAAGAAGATTATGAAAATAAGCCATGTTATGATCCCCCTCTTTAAGCCATTCCACTTTAGATTTCTGTTTAAGTACTTTTTCCTCATCCGAAACAGCTTCCTTATAAGCACTATTAAAAACCATCTCCAACTCTTTAAGCTCAACATTATTAGGATCTTTATCGAGCTCAGATTGCACATTTTTTAACTCAACTCTTAACTGTTTAACTTTATCAAACACATTCCCATTCTTCATATTCATTTTCCGTAAATGCTTCTTCATCAACTTCAACCTCTTAGCCAAAACAAACATCGCATACCCATTCACAGGCACACTTCAATTCTCACTCACAATAGTCATAAACTCCTTTTTATCCGCCAAAAAATTCATGAATCTAAACGACCTTCTCCTCTTAACAGACAAACTCGGAATAGTAACTACCGCTGGACAATGATCAGACGTAACATAAGGAAGAAAAGTAGTAAAACACTCCCCAAACTGATCAAAGAACTCACCATTACACATTACTCTGTCTAGCTTTTTCATAATACCACTCTCAGGATCTTTTCTTTTTTGAACCCAAGTAAAGAAAAAACCATTCATCGCCATATCATCCAAACCCAAAAAATCAATACACTTTCTAAACTCATTAACACCATGATTATTATCAACAACTCCTAAAGAGTGTTCATCCGCATATCTAATCACATTGAAATCACCTAAAACAACCCAAGGCTTATTCTCAACAACAGCCATATGATTGCTCAAGTTCTCCCAAAGCGTAACTCTATCCTTAGCATCATTCTCACCATAAATAAATGACACAAAAAACTTTTTATTCTCCTGAATTGCCAAAACCTCAAAATGCATAACTTGCCCACTACTAGCTAAAAGCCTAGCATTGATATAGTTATTATTCCAACCTACAGCAATCCTACATCCCTTACTACTTTCAACAGAATTCGTAACCCATTCCCAAATCCCAAAAACATTATTGCATACAGAATCCACCACTTTCTTAATGAGCCTAGTTTCAATAACAGCACACATATGTAAATAATTCTCAGATATCAACAACTTAATTTCATCCTGTTTAGAGGTATTAGTTAAACCCCTAATGTTCCAAGCAGCAATTTTCACATTCATTTAAGAGATGAAGAAGAACCTGCATTATCATTGCTAACCATGTCAGCCATAGCAGCATCCACAACATTAGAAACAATATTCTGAGTCATGAAATCAGCATGTGCAGAAGAATCAGTGCCCACTTCATCTTCCATACTACTTTCATTCATTGATACATCAACATTCTTATTCTTTATCTTCTCATACTCAAACATCCTATCTTTGTAAAATTCCAACATATCTTTGGACCATCCTTCCTTAACTGCATCCGTAAACGGTTTGCCAGACAGCACAAAAAGTTCCACCTCAGCTAATTGTTTCTTCAAAACCAATCCATTAATTCTGTCCATCTCTTTATTATAAACTTGATTATACACCACCCCAAAAGCTTGTTCCCTATTAACACCAGCACTTTCCATTTCAAACGCCACACAATCATTAGCTTTTTTGTGACAGTTCTTCTCAATGTTGGTTCTACTTGTATTAATATCACCAACTAACATTCTAATTTTATTCACCAGCAGATCCCTCTTTTCACTACTCTTCATTGCAGCACACTTTTCCTTATAATAAGTTTGTAAATCATTAGGCCATTTAACTACTTCCTCTTCATCAAATGGGATCCCCATTTCACAAGCTACATCAATATTAACCTTCACACCCTGCCATTCATTAGTATTTTCATCATCCTCACCCTTACCCAAAACATCAAACCTATTCTTACTAGTAATATCCCTCTGAGCAATAAAATTGACCTTCTTCTCATTAACATTATTAGCTTCCTTATTCTTCTCGTGACTTTGCGTATTCTCACCCATAACATTCTTACCCCTCTCATTACTCTTCACATTCACATTTCTTCTATCATTATACATTTGATAACCATTAAAACCACCTCTTCCATTAAAACTACCTCTCCCTCTAAACCCAGGACCACCCCGTCCCATATACATACCACCCCCTCTACTACTACCAGCACCATAAGAATTAAAAGATTGATTCTGATTCACACCAGATACACCATTACTCCTATGCTCACCATAACTATTACTAGCTTTTCCACGGTCTACATATTGCCACCCATCCTCACCCTTTTTCCCATCACTCACCTTACTTGCATTCTGCACATTAGTATTACTTTTCACAGTCTTCTCATTTTCAGTTGAGACTTTAATAGTACACTTCTCCAAACTATGACCAAACACACCCCTTTCAAACACATAGACCTATTCAACTTTCTATACCAAATTTCAACAGAATCTACCAAACCTTTAGTAGCATCAACCTCAACAAGTACCCTAGCATAACTACCCCTACCATACCCCTTTTCACACATAGAAGTAGTCACCTTATCCATAATTAGAGGAGTCCCAATTCCACTTGCAATCCTGCTAATACCTTCCACATTCCAAGCCTCCAACGGAACATTATAAATCCTGACCCAAAGAGGAATCCTAGTAGGCTCAGGCTTAACAAGAAAATTACCCGCAACCCATTTCTGAACAAACAACGGCTTTTGATCAACAAGCCATGGCCCATTTTCAACAACATTTAGTAACCCTTCTTCCGTCCTAAACTTAAAAAAATAAAGGCCATTCTCATTCACTATAATCTCCTCCAACTGGAACGGTCTCCACATCCTTTTCAAATGACCCACAATATCTCTGTAACTCATTTTCATTCCCACCAAATATCCCACAACAGTTAAACCCCACAATTTACTACCCTCTTCAATTACTGGATCCATATCAATAACAGCCCTACCATCCCTAATAGTACAAGGTACTAATTTCAACTTATTACCCCCCACATACTTAGCACCCTGCACAACGTTACTAAATAACATAGGCTTCCCAAATTTACTAGACTCTTTCATACCCACATCCTTATTACCACTGAATTCACCAACATTACTAGTATTAGTTTTCAACCCCTGATTATCATAACTATTAGAAACAGGAACACTAGTATTCAAACCAGGATTCACATCAACAGGAACAGTCATTTCAGACAACTTAGTACTACCCTGACTAACATTAGCATTATTAAGTTCAGGAAACATAGCACTTACATTACCATTAGCATCCCTACCAGACATCTCATTCTCATTACTCAAATTCTTAACACTCTCATTCTTCCCAGCAACCTCTCCTTCATTAACTACCACACTCATTCTCCTACTACCATCACAAACACCCTCACCATTCTCCTTACCCACACTATTCCCATCAACTCCATTCCCACATTCCATTTCTTCAATAACCATACCAGTTTCACTTCCCTTAGAACTAGAACGTGTAATAACCTTCTTAAAATTGACATCAGTGGATTTGTCTAACATATCATGGTGTTTCATAGTACTAGTGGACTTAGGATTCATAGTACGAGTGGTTTTCTTAGTTTTCAGATTCCTATCCGACCTAGAACTAGGTGGATTCACCACCGGAGGTGGTGGGATTGATTCATTAGGGTTAGGGGGTTGAGAATCTTGTTCAGACATGATTAATGATTATCTAAACAAGAATCATGTTAAGGTTTAGGGTTTAAGAATGAAGGATTTAGGGATCTGAGGAAAAAACTAAGTGTGTGTAAACGGTGATAACGGTTATTTGAAATGAATTTAATGAAGGTGAACAGTAATGATTAACGGTGAAATTTAATATAGAAAGGTGTAAAATGAAAAGGGGAATACAAATCTAAAATCCAAATTAAGATCCAAGGGATGGATCAAATTTAGATGATGAATTCATGATAAAATGTGTTGAAAAACTTAGAGAGAGAAATATGCTTGAGTGTGCCGGTGATTAATGTGATAACATTAGCTAGCACATATTTTAGCCCTTTCCACTAAATTGTGAGGATTTTAGCCTGTTTCGTATTTAGCATACATCTTTTATGCTTGAATCTTTTGCTATGAGTGTGCCGGTGATTTTATTTATTCTAGAACTTGTGCTTGTAAATCATTTCGAGACCGCTGTGAGATCACATTTCATGTGTGATATGTATATATGCGTGATAAGAGGCAATCTTAGGATTTAACCCAAATAGCCTTCCAAACTGATATTTAGTTAGTTACACTGACTAGTTAACCACCAACATAAACCCTTTTGTTAGCGTTTATCTTCAACGCTAGATACCCCTAGTTACACCTTCTGAGCCAATCTTTTCTTTTGATAAAATCTAGAAAAATACAAATAGATTTTACACTTTTTAGCCTAGCATTACCCATAGTCAAATCTTGGTTGGTTGCTAGCTATATGGCAAGATGGTTGTTATGTGGGAAATCATGAAAGTTCAAAGAAAGTTGCAATTCCATATGTAGTGATCGAAGCAAAGTAAAGGATTAGTCATCGCAACTATACGATGACAAGTGTTATGTTCAAAAAAAAAAAGTCATCACAACTATTAGGTAACAAGATTAGCCAATGAGCTATGGAATAATGTATTGATCAGTCAAGTATGGAGTTCCCCAAGATTGCATGATAGTGGTTCGAGATAGCTAGCAACATTTGGTTTGTAGACTTTGACTATTTTGTATATTCTTTATCATCAACCTCTCTAAACATATCCCATGTCTTATCCCTACCTTTTGGCTTTGTGAAATTATCAAGTGTATTTGCATGTAGTGACCATCCGATTCTTGAGGAACTAGATGACGCGCTAGCGATCTAAGGTTATCTGTTGATCCCAGTTGAGCAGTTGATCTTATAGAACTGACTTAATGAAAACAAACTTAAACAGAATGCGGAATGTAATGTTTAACTTAAGAAGAACAATGAACAGATGAATAATCACTAAACACTTCAATATATTAATAATATAAGAATACTCAAAAGTATTAGGGTTTACAACCTTGAAGTGATTCGACTCTAACTTTGATACGTACTAAACTCTAACCCTAGAACCTCCTTTTATAGACTAAGGAGTCCTAGTCGGTTTACAATGATTTCCTATACAAGACATATCTTTTTGTATCTATTCTATATTTAACTAAACGCGTATACAACCTTATCATATAAGCAGTAGAATAAATACACTAGCAGTAGTGAGAATCTAACATATCCATAGTATAACCCATTAGTTCTTTTAAATTCCCAATAACCTGCACTTCCATCTTTGACATGAAAAGCATAAGAGATGATAGGATGTTTAGTTGCTAAAGGAGTTGCATTCATGATCTCCGGTTCTTCATGTTTAGACAACACAATAAGAGCCATCAACCTTTCCTTTTCTTCTTGAGATATCTTCTCATCAGCTTTATCTTCTTCATCTTCCTCAGATTTAGAACTGCTCTGCACTACTACTTTTCTCTTCTTTACTCCAACCCTTTTCTTAAAAGTACCTGGTCTTTTAACACCATGAGTTGAAGTTTCTTCTTTCACATCTTTCTCCTCTTGAACAACCTCTTCTTTCTCTTCTACCTTTTCTTGCTCAGTCACTTTTTCAACCTCAATCTCAACAGCTTTCTCAGTTGCCACCATCTTCCTTGTACCTTTGCTCAAATCTTCAGTTCCCATGGGTATGAAATGACTAATCTCACTTTTTGCACTCTCATACATCTTGAAGATTTCTTCATCAGAATATGGCTTTAACTCAACAAGCTTCCATCCTTTCATGTTTCTGAGGTATTGACAATAATGTGTTCTCTTTTGTTTTTCAGTTGGACCCTTGAGCAATTTCTTCTTTTTCTTCACAGCATTGTATTCTTTTTACTTAGCAGTCAAGAACTCTTTCAACCAGGCACCCACATCAAAAGTTGGTACTTCTTGATCTTCTTGTTTCACCAACTTTGATAGTTCAATGTCTGCATCCATCTTTATCTTCTCAGCCTCCCAAGCATCATACTCTCTTTTAGCAGCAGCCTCTTTTTCAGCTTGTAATTGCTATTCCTTCAGAAATTTTTGTTCCTCTTCTTCTTGTGCCTTTTTAGCAGCAATTTCATTGAAGGCAATTTGCTTGTCTTTAGGACAATATTCAAAAGGTATGTGCATAGGCCATTCAGGCTCTTTAGGCTCTTCTATCATAATACCTTTACCTTTTCCAGAGTATGAGTGTGATAGAGAACTTGATTTGGTAGTTTGTGAAGGTTCTCTAATCACAACACCTTTAACTGGTGCTCTTGGGAGTGGTGGTGGTGGTTGTGTTTGTTGTGATGGTAATGGTGGTTGTGGTTCTGCTTGTTTTGATGGTGTTGTCTTTAATAATATCATTGCTTCAGCCATAGAGACATCATCATCCAAAATCTTAGCAGCAGCAGAATCATCTTTGACCCAGCAGCAGAATCCTATTCTATACCAGCAGTAGAATCCTATTTTGTACTAGCAGCAGAATCATTTTCACCAGCAGTAGAATCCTCAGCAGTAGAATTCTTAACTACTTCTGCACTAACACGAGCAGTAGAATGAACTTCATCTTAAGCATCAGTAGAATGAACTTCATCTTGAGCAGCAGATTCACCCAAGCCTTGAATTGCCTCATTCATCACTTCAGCAGCCTTAACAAGTTGCTCAGGCTCTAAAGCTTTCAATTGTTCTACCACTCTTTCTTGAGATGCCACTTCCATTACCACTACTTGACCTTGCTTACCAGCAACCACATATTCCTCAACATTTTTACCACTATCCACTTCCATATCATCTCCCATATTCATACCAGCAGCAGCACTTTCATCATTACCCTTAGCCTCCCCTGAACCCAATGTCTCATTCCTCCCCTGTTTAGGAGCATCCTCCCCCAAACTAAGATCATCATGATCAGAAGAGCTCACTACCTGTGCTGTGCCCACCTTCTTGAGTCTTTTGAATTGAGTAGTTATTGACCCCTTTGTACCCTCCAATTTGTGAACTTTCAGCTTCAACAGTTTGAACTCTTTGCCTTGTGAAACCGTAAGTTTTTGGAGGTCAGGAACCTGAGACTCCAAAGTAGTACATTTAGACTCCAAGTTGGTACATTTATCCGTCAATTCCTTTATCAGTTCAAGAGTATCCTCATCACTTCGACCTATGTTAACTGGTTCGAGAGGTGAATCATTGGAATTGTCATTTGTACTAGTATCCGTCAATTCATTACTTTCAGAACTACCCTAATCACTTTGGGATATATTACCTTCCCTGAGAGGTGAATCTTTGGGTGTGTTTAACTCAGCATCAGACCTAGTCTGATCATCTGAGCCCCCCATGATATCCAGTTGGCTGGGGTATCCATCACCTGTTTCAGGTTCATGTGAACCTTCCACATTAGATGTTGCCTTGGGTTGGGTCTTAATGATGTTATCACTATCCTGCTCTGCATCTAAGCTAGAAGCAGTAGTGACAGCCCTCACCAACATGTCATCATCCTCACCTATGACAGCCTCATCTGCAACCATACCAGTACCAGCCTGAGGTAGCTGAGTACCCTTTTTGGTTTTCCTACGTGTATAGGTCTTTTGTGGTTGTGAGGTTGTTGCTTCAAAAGTGGGTGTGTGATGGGAGTCAGTGGGAGTTCCTGATCCTTCACCCTATTTTTGAACAAGTGCCACCATTTTGTGTAAAAGAGGTGTAACTTTGCCGGAAAATACTTTTCCATCCTTCTTCAAATAAGAAAACATTTTTAGGACAAGTTTTGGTGCCTCATAAATCCCTTTATGCACCTTTACATTTGACATTTTTTTTTCCAAGAATATTTGCACAAATCTAGGATATAGAAAATGATTCCCTGAATCCAAATGATTTTTGAAACCCTCAAAAATCATTTTAGAAAAATTAGAAGGCTTTCCTTTAGATAGACAAATCATAGCAGATGCCATGGTTGCACTAAATTCATTACAACCAGTTGTTTTTGGACTCAAACAATGTAAGAGGGTGTGAATCAAAAATTTCCATTGATGTTAGGTCACCATATGAGAGATTAC